>BSBK01000289.1:2517500-2873940 GCA_027943335.1 Chamaecyparis obtusa | reverse complement strand
AGTTTTTTGAAATTGATTAAAAGTGTTGAGATCCACAAACCAATTGTTAGAAAGGAGTGATAAATGTTGTAGCAATTAAAACTAACTCATTCAATACCCATAAACCCTATGCATCTTCCTAAGAATGCCTCTAAGGTGTGGTTGGTTGTAGTCAATCATAACAAAAAAGAAAGAGCTCCCAAAAATGTAGATGTGTGCCTTCAAACTCTAACATGTGCCTTAGTATCAATGTACATCTAGATAGAAGAACTTTGGCCAGCAATGGAAGAAGTCTAGACAGAGTAAATCAGTCCCACAAGTTTGTAATAACCTCCTAACTCTACAAAACATAACTTTGTATGATCAATGAATAAAATTATGCTTCAAATATGAAAGAAATAAGTGATTCTCTGAAGTATCTCTCAACAAAGTGAAAAATGTTGTCTACAAGAGGTGTTGTCCTCACAAACCAAGAAGCAAAAACTCCTACAAAACTTCCAACATAATGATATCCAAAAGCACAGTCACCCTCAAATGAGATATTAAGTATATTTTTATACTTTCTCTAAGGGGGTCGATCATCTTCACCAAGCCATGTGGAATTAAATAAATCAGCTTTTAGTCTCCCAAACATTAAAGGCCTCATTTTAAAAAAAATTATTAATTTTCTCCTCTTACTTAGGATGTCAAATGGCCCCCTTTTGAAAATAGTGTCGTGTTACTAGGCCAAGGGTACAAGTCGCTTGATTCATAACATGATAATATAAGAGACTTAGGTGTTTAAGATTGAAATATATTTCTCCGAACATATTAAAACTTCACCTAACATTCAAACATGGAATATTGCATTGTTGGAGAAATAGAGGTTGGCCCAATTGTTGAAAATAGGCACTTACTATAAAATAACAATTGTTGAAAATAGTAAGTGTGTCCAAACCCAAATTGGCCCAATCTAAGATGCACTAAAACTTACTATGAATAGTAAGTTCTAAAAATAACCACTACTAAAAATAGTAACTTATTGAAAGGGCTCCATAAAATGGTAGTACATTCCACAATCTCATTTAAAGATGAAATTTCTTCTGATAACATCTCTTGGAAGTATCGCTAATCTCCATTGATATGTCCAAACACACTGGCAACATCAAAATACCCCTTTCAATCTATTGATACCAACCTAGAAGATGAAAACTAGTTGCACTACAAGAGAACCACAAAGTGGGAACATTATAGTATACCCTTCCCAAATATTTCTTGTCCTCAAGAAATGCCAAAACAACTCCACAATCATCAAATTGGTCCAAAATGTAACCAATAATGATCCTAGGGTCCCAAGTCATCCTAGGAAATGTGTGGTACTATCTTCTAAAAATAATATCTTGCAAGGTACGCAAACAAGTGACCTCCTAAAAACCTCTTGAAAGAAGAGAAATCAAACACTCAACCAACTCTATCAACTCCTGAAGAAACCTCTCTCCAAAAGAACTAAACTTGAATTCCATAGGAGTGGCCTCCATTAAGCTAACATTGACTTCCTCATGTTGAACTGCTAAATTACAAACCCAAGTGATTCCAATGTTCCAAATCAATCTCATAAAGGAACCACCATGCTGACATTACACTACTCTGATCACAACATGAAACATTTTCTATTGTAGCATCCTAGTAAGATCCATAATTTCAATCCTAATATCAACATGATCCTAGGCAATTGGATGAAATATTTGCTCAACCCAAAACCATAATCCTCATTATATCTCCACATGAAGTCTCAAAAAACAAACAAGTCTATCATGAAAGAGGTACTAGTAAAGATGTTTGTATAACTAACCTTGAAGTCAACTAACCTTGTAGTGCATCTATGATCAACAATTGGAATCATATCACTGGAGCATAACCTTCAAGTCTCAAGGTAGGAATCTTGAGTAAACCAAAAAACCAAACTTACTACAATCAACCAATTATTATCTGGAAGCAAGCACACTAACATCATGAAGTGATTAAAATGGCCCAAACTCTCCTAAGTGGAAGTGGAGAATAATTGAACTATACCTAGAAGACCTCCAACAATTGGCTACATTTAAATTTTTAAGTGTTCAAAATCAAATTGTTTTGAGATTGAGGTCAACATAAACAATGTAAAAAAACTAGGATAACAGTAAACAATATAAAATATCACTGGATACATAAAACTCGTGAATATGGGAGTAAGTAAAATCTCATCTCCTATGATCAAATATCCTCTACTATCAATCGTCAACCAAGAACTACTTAGCTGCTTGACTAATGAAACTATTCAAGTCATCTACAAATGAAAAATTGAACTCCTATGTAATTTGATTTGTGAGTGGATAGTGATGCTAAAATTCATTATTACAACTTCAAATCCCTATAAAAGATGAACCATAGCATGAAGAATCTTTTTGTCCTACTAACTCTAAAGGTAAAATGTTAAAGCTTACAACACAACTTTATAGGGTGAACTCCATAAGTTTTTAATATTTGAAATAAATAAATTGACTATTGTAGTATATGATTGTAATCAGGGAAGTACAATTTGATTTAAGCATTCTACACATAGGATAGTAGAATTACCAATGAATTCTCCAAGTATAAGCATGAAAATTGAGCATTTCTATACTAAAAAATAACTGGAGAGTTCCTAGAAAACACCTCCAAGAAATCTCCAATTGAAAATATTTAATTCTTTGAAAAAATAAATTGTACCAACTCCCCTATATGAGAACAAACCATAAAGTAAAGTGATTGATATGAAACCCCACCAAAATCTCTAAACTGGAAAGCTAATCTATTATTTTTTGAAGAATGTTATGAAGAGTGGAAATATCTACTTAAAATCTCTCTCAAATCTATTTGTAAATAGACAAATGGAGTTTCAAAATGGCTGGTAAGAAAGAGATCAGCACTATCAATTCTCAAATTTAGATCATCATCCCTTATAAGCTCCATTGTTTCTTGTTGAGAATCGCAAGCATGTATACCCAACCATGAATGATTTCCAATCTTCCTAGAAATCCCTACAATAAAATGTCAAGTGTCATCCAAAATAGAATGCATGTCATGCAATTTTGTGAATTCTTTGTTAATCCCTTGTAGTTTGTACATTAAAGCATCTAAAATTGAAGTGCAAGGAGAAATGGTAGTCTTAAAATTCAATACCAAAGAAAGATTAGCATGATCTATAACTATATCTCCTAATTTCATAATTTTATTTATTCACTCCCCATCTATCTCCTCCTTTTCATATCGCATATCTAGTGGTCTCCTAGGAGAGGAACCAATCATCTCATATAAGAACCTAATTCAATATCATGATGAAAACTAAACTCCAACTCAGACCTTGAATCTTCTTCTAGATCCCATACCTTATTATTTTCACCAAGTTCAATAATAAAACAAAGATTTTTTCAATCATCCAACTCAAAAAGTAGATTTTCATATGTCTTCTCTACACCTACTGCAAACAATGGGTTATCATTTTGTTGGTTCCTCAAACTGGACTTTATGCTTTCAAAAGAAACCAATACATCTATAGGGTTTTAGGATGGGTTAGATCCAAATATGGAATTCTATGATGATTGGACCAACTATAGGGACAAGACTGCCCTCTCCACTTCTGGCTCTGCAAAACCAAGGAGGGTACTCCTAATCTAGTAACAACAAGCCTTACTTCAACAATAACAGGCTAGATTTAATAACAACAGATAAATGATAAGAAAATACTAAATGATGACCATTCATTCATTGATTCTCCATTATCATTAGGTGGAATACTACTTTGCAAGTCACTGTACCTAAAGAATTTCAATAGATTTATATCAAAATGTTAGGAATACAAATAGAACCTTTTCAAACACTGATCTCTATAAAATAGCTCCACTTCTAGCCAGTGCCTTATCCATTAGGTAACACCTTCACTACAAAATTGTGATACACAAACAAATATACTAAACTTTGATGACCTTGTCCTTTGAAAATGCTATCACCCTATGGTGGATTTTATCAAAGGATCCTAGATTCATACTACTTATTTATATCCTTATGTAAAACTTAAAGAATTTATGCTATGTCTAAAGCTTATTTAATCCGATCTTAGATTAGAGCTGAAGAACATCAACACATACACAGAGAATATCTATGCAATGAATTTTGACAATTCATAACTCAAAGAGAAATACACAAACGATAGATATAAACTTTGGATTTTATTCAAATGCTATATCAATATCATGTATACAAAATTCTTTAAAATGCAAACTGTTTGGATATTTAACTTGAACCATCAATATTGATCTTTACAAAAATTTGCCTAATACAGTTGTAGACACGAAAAATTGGCAAAGGCTTAAATCAATCAAAAAGTGCAATCAAATCATCAAAATAGCACTAAAAATCGATAAATGGAACAAAGGCAATTCAAATCAAAGGAAAATTTAATTAAATGATTAAATGAAGCTTGAAAAGGGGAAAAACACTACGAAATTGATTAAATTCAATTGATGACATAGTTGTTGAAAGCAAAAATCAAAATGAACCTCTTACCCTTCATGGCTAAATTTAATTATTTTAATTAATTAATAAATCATAATTTCCCTCAACAAAGCAAAAAAGGAGATAAAATGGACACAAATCACTCACTTTTGTTGAAATGGTCCAACCTTTTGAAACCATTTAAATGTTTGTCCCCCAATTTAGGGACAAAGCAAAGCCAATTGACCTTACCCAAGCATAACCATGGTTATCTCACTCTACCCCCTACCCTTGGGAAAATCTTATAAATAGAAGGCATTTTGAGGCATTATTCATCCACTCCATATCTTTGAATTGCAGCAAAGCTCTTGCAATTTGCATCCACATCACTCACTTAGCAATTTTCATTGATAATTAGCTTCAATTGTTGATCATTTTGTAGATTTCTTATCAAATAGAGCTAGAATTTGATAATTAGATCTAGTTTGCATATCATTCTTAGTTCAATTCTCATAATTAGAGTGTCACTAGTGAGGATTTACAGCTGAGAGCCTCATTTACCACTTCAATTTAGAGAACCATGAGATATTTAGATTAATTTGTGCATTATTTAGATTAGTTTGCTTTGAATAGTGTAAATTCTCTTTAAATCTTGTTATTTCATGAAGGTGTAAATCACTCACACACAAATGGCGCCCACCATGGGGCCCTAGGCCTCAAATTCATCATAATTTTCACGTTATTTGCAAATTTAGGCTAGAATTGCATGATTTTGCTCACTGTTTGCAGGTTACAGAAAAGAAATCACGCTTTCCGGTAAAGAAGTCACGCTTAAAGCAAAGAGATGTCGCGCGCGGAAATTAAAATATCACCTGAAGTCTGAATGATTACGCTTTTCAGCCTGTAGAATCACGCTTCTGACGAAAGAAATCACGCCTGCAGAAATCAAACTCTCGCGTCACGGACAAGAAGTTGATGCCTTTGGTCATTTAGATGTCGCTTGGATAGAATTAAAAGCCACGGTCGAGAAATAATTTTACGCCTGGTGAAAAGGGTGTATACTGCCTTATTCATTTAATTTCTCACTTTGTTGATTTTAAATGTCACGTTTGATTAATAAAATGTCACTTTTCTGGTATTAATTTGTCGCTTGTAATAAAAAGTTCACGCGTTGTTATAATTTGATATCGCACTTGATTATTTTAATCTCGCTTGAGCCCCTTATGGTGACACTCGCGGTTAAAGTAATTACATCTTTATTAAATTAGATCTCGCGTTTAGCATAGAAAATGTCACCTGATTGAGCATTTATATTGTATCAGAGTAATTACTGTTGTCGTGTCTAGTAAAGATTTCACGCTTTGCTAAAATTTGATATCGCACTTGCTTATTTTAATCTCGCTTGAGCCCCTTTTGGTGACACTCACGGTTAAAGTAGTTACGTCTTTATTAAATCTTATCTCGCCTGTAGTCTGGATAATGTCGCGTGGCTATATTTTCTCTATTTTGTCAAAAATGTTAAAATGATGACTGTATGCTAACTTCACGGTCATTTTTTTGTCTCAGGAGCATGGTCTGTCATAAGAAAGTGCAAAAACTAGAGAGAAGGCATAACTTAGAGGAAAAATTGATCTCTAAGAGGATAAGGAAAGAAAATCGGGTACATTCTACTTTTGTTCTCAACAATGATTTAGAGAAGGAAGTAGAATTATATGCTAAATACATTGTTGTTGTAGATGCTTACAAACGAAAATATGTCTCATTAAATTGGGAGTTTAGTCCTTAAGTTTGTAAGAATTTTGCAAATATTTTGGTAAAAAGAATCAAAAGCATAATCAATTATATCATTTTAAGCTTTGATTTTGGTTTCCTCTCACTTTGTTTGTATTGTGCTGACTAACTTGTTGGTGGAGGGAACGTTTTGCTAAGGTAAGGGAAGGATTTGGAGAGAAAATAAGAAAATCTACTACTTAAAAATGCGCCTATCCTTTGCTAGCATCGTTTGAGGTATTTCTCTCATCAAGCTTGCAAACTTCCCTTAAATTGTGGCATTTTCAAAGTTCAAAACATAGTTTAATCATAAAAGGAAAAAAATAAACACTTCAATTCTAAGAACCCCTTTGTCACAGGGTTGAAAAAGAACCAAATTGATTGTGAGTGTTTGGGATAAGGGAAAAGCAATAGGGATATGCTCTTCACTCTTTGAGTGAATCAAATTCCCAAACTTGCTCTACCAAATCCACTTTTCATGCTTTCAAATGAACATGTTTAAAACTTAGTGGGCTCGCCTCCCGAGATTGCCTTAAAAGGGCCGGTGAAAGGGACAGCCCAAAGTGGGATACACTTGCTTTTTCCGTGAGAATCTGACCCACTATAAAATGAAACGCTTGTATCCTTAATGGGGTACACGACAAAAAGGATTTTAGCTCTTTCAAACTTCCTCTAGTAGTCCTAATGGATTGCACAAAATCGTGCTTTGGTGCGTGTGGGAAGCCCCTTAACATACTTGGGGGATGAAAAGCTAAGATCTATTTTGAATGAAAAACTTACTACATAACGGTAAAATAGCAAAACTACCTATTAGAGCCATGTTTACGAACCAATTATGTGCTAGGTAGATTGTGTGGAAGCTATTCTTGTGTTTAACCTGTGAAAACGTTCAAAAATACACACATTAGAGCATTCTAGGGATATGGTACCCAATTGATGTGTATGTTGAGATTGTTTTTCTATTTTCAAACAAGATATTCCAAAGTTATTGATCAAAACATCATTAAAATTTTAAACCATTTAAAATTGATCAAAAATCTTTACCTATTCCAAAAAAACTAGCCTATCAAGAGAAGAAAGTCAACATACCCTTAAAGTTTGTTCATGCCTGTTATTACAAGATCACTCTCTATAAGGAAAGCATTACAAACAGATGTGACCTACAACAGAGAAGAGCTCCCATTTCTGAAGAACACTTTCATTACTTCACAAGTGATTGAAAAACCTGCTAAGGCAAAGGACATTAACAAGATGTTTAGCGGTACCCTAAGAAATACCGATCCCAACAACCAAGGGAACAACATGAATGGGGGTATGGATCTTAAAAAAAATCAAGGGAACAACATGAATGGGGGTATGGATCTTAACAACAATCAAGGAAATTCTAATAATGGAGGAAGAGATCCTAATTCCCAAGAGGCAAATTCACAAGGCAACAACTTATTTCCTCCTCATAATACAAACTTACCCCCAACTGCGGAAGAAGCCATAGTTGAAAGAGCATTAGAGGTAAGACAATGCCCTTATTTCATAGAACTAATGAAAAAGACCATGCTTATGGATAAAGAAAAACACTTCATGGACTTGATACAAATGGGGGTAAAGCTACCTAAAGATTTTGACATAGAACAATTAAAGCCCAAGGAAATAGAAGACCCTATAGAAGCAATAAGGGAACAATTTAAGGCATTACAAATGGAAATTGATAGTTTGAAACAAAATGGGGCTCCTAAGCCTTTCTCTATTGAAACATTATGTCCTTTTCCATTCGATAAGAGTTTGGTCATGGTGCCTTTTCCCATTAATGTAACATTTCCTAAATATGAGAGGTATGAAGGAACATCTGACCCACATGATCATCTTCAGGGGTTTTGTGCATTGAGTCTTGAATTCATGCATGAATCAACCTATTTAATGAGACTATTCCCAAGAAGCTTGGGAGGAACGGCCATGGATTGGTTTTCAAAACTACCATCCAGCATAAAATCCTTTGAAGAGTTAGCTTCTAAATTCGTGACTCATTACTCTTATAACATCAAACATGAGGTCACAATGATAACATTATGTAACATGAAGCAACAAGATGGAGAAGCCTTCCTCACATTCTTGCAAAGATGAAGGACTGCATTTGCTAGATATCCAAGAAGTGTAGCGGAGAAAGAAAAAATGGATATCTTTATTAACGGTTTAAGAAGCGAACTGAATTATAGGCTAAGGATGCAATGTCCTAAAACCTTCCAAGATTTGATTGATAATGGAATTACAATAGAAGAAGTGTTGATTAAGAGTGGAGAGTTGAAATTGTACAAGGAAAATAAGAATAACTCTAACTCCAACAACAACAATACCAACAATAACAACAATCCAAATAAAAGTTGGTACAACAACAATAGCCACTATGCTGCAAAGAATAACAACAAAGGTATTGTTAATGATGGTGTAGTGGAATCCAGCAACTTGAAGGTGATTCCATTTGCTCTTACAAAGACACCAAATCAAGTGAATAATACTAATCAAGCATATAATGCACCTTCCAACAACAACAACTATGCCAACAAGAATAATCAAGGAAACAAGGATCAAAACAGCAAGTATGATAAGTATTTGAAGCCCACTCCTGCAAGACATTTTACACCCTTGGGAGAATCACTTGAAACTGCATTAAAGGCTCTCATGGCTAACAATGTTATTACATTACCTGCTATTAAGCCTTATGAACCAGAACACAAGCCAGGTTGGTGGGATGCTAAGCAGCATTGTGAATATCATAGGATTCGGGGGCACACTACAAATGAATGTCTCTAATTAAAGAATGTGGTGCAAGACTTGATAGATAATTACATAATCACTGTTGATGGACCCCAAAATAATGAAGATCATATGGCCTTCAAACAACCTTTTTACAAACATGATAAAGGTGAGTCATCAAATGGCAAGAAACAAAGTGCCAATAATCTCAACTTTGTGCCATCATATGATCATATTGTTAATGCTATCATCATTAATGAACAGCCTCAAAAGGAAGCAACAAATGTCATTACAAGAGGGCAAAATTCTAGAATGACTTTACAAGGGATAGTCCCTCAAAACACCAATATCCCACCATCCAACATTGTGGTCAAACAACCTCCTACAGCAGCAAGGCCTTATAGTTTGGTGGACCAATTGCAACGTACTCCAGCACAAATCTCAATCTTAGAGTTATTGAAGTTGTCACCGAATCATAAAGAGATTTTGGAAAAAGCTTTGGAAGAGACACATGTTTCTACTACCTTAGGGGAAGAAAAATTTCAAAATATGGTAGGACATCTTGTGGCTCCTCATTGTCTTTCATTTTCCGATCAAGATGACATGTCTATAACTCATCCTCAAAATTTGCCATTACATATAGAGGTTTTGATTGAAAGGCATAGAGTCAAAAGATCCCTTATTGATGGAGGGGCTGGCCTTAACATATGCACATTGAGTCTTGTAAAATCCTTAGGTCTATCCGAGTCTTGCATTGACCCTACAAAGAAAATCACCATAAAAGCTTATGACGAAGCTGAAAGAGCTTCTAAAGGCATGATTGTGTTGCCCATCCAAGTGGGACCAGTCAAGAAGGAAACCAAGTGTCAAGTGTTGGACATGAAATTAACCTATAACATCTTATTGGGAAGACCATGGATTCATGAGATGCAAGCTGTCCCATCCACATACCACCAATGCATCAAGTTCCCATACATGGGTGAAGAAATCACAGTTGGAGGAGACTCAAATCCATTTCAATATTGTAATGCACTCAAACCCTTGCATGAATTATACATTCCACATAATCATGAAGGAGTTGTTCCAAGAATCACCAATGAAGATGCACAAAATCCTCTTCAAGCTAGCTCAACTACATCAACTAAGGGCAAGGAAAAAGTGAGCTACGAGGGTCCAAATGTGATGGAAAGTCCATATGTGGCACCTAAATTGGAGATAGTGATCTACAAACCTACTAAAGAGGAAAAAGAACAAGCTAAAGTAGATCATTACCAATACATGAGTGAGATGATGAACAAATTTGACAAACAATGCAAGATTAGTTCCAAAGGGGTAGGAGAATATTCAGTTTCTCTATTTGACATGCCCATGTCTCCCAAGTCACATGGTAAACCATCAAAAGAACATCTTCCACATAAGTATAATTCTTATTTTGTGAGGGAAGATAGCAAAGCAACATGGGATAAGGAAGAAGATGATGTCCTTCAATGGCTTTATCATGATGAGGATGGTACTTTAGACACTCCCATGGAAAGAATTCAGCATGTCAATATACAAACTGAACAATATGGGAAAGGATTTGATATTATGCAAAAGATGGGATACAAAGGAAGAGGACCCCTAGGCCAAAGAAATAGAGGGTTATTAGAACCTATTGAACCCATTTGGAGGGCAAGTCATGAAAAATCCAGAGTAGGTTTCCAATATAAGGGAGAAAGTTCAAGTCCAATGCATGATTTTCATCCTCAAATAAATGCATTAGAATCCGAAGGAGATAGTGATGACTCTAGGGATTATGAATGGGATACTTTATCAGATGAATCATGTCAAGATAAAGAAGTCATTGCTATACATACTTATGCAAAAATCCCAAAACAAGATGCTCCAATTAATGAAGAATCTCCTATTCAAAGGCCTAATATAGAACAAGCATCTAGTAGTGGAGCATGGATAGAAACATTTTGGACACCTTCAGAGGAGGGAAATTCAAACTTTAGTTTTAACCCACTTGTGGCTTTTCCCACATTGTTTCTCGTAGAGGTCGACGAGGATTCAAGCAAAGGGGACTTTGACCCTGCTTCCATGGATCATCTTGAGGAAGCGCACATCATAGATCTAAACGATACAATGTATGAACCCTCAAATGAAGTCATGTCCATAAATCCTATTGATGATACCTTACCCAATAGCTCCTTAATTTTGATGCATCCGGACCTCATTGATTGGGATCAAACTGAACCACATGACTTACTTTACTTCCCAAATGACCAAGCAACAAACCAATACCTCAATGCGGTTGAACCCTCTTTCACCAATGAACTCAATACGGACATAATGACAATAGTAAGGGTCCAATCTCTTAGTCAAAAAAAAATAAAAATAAAAAAAAATAAAAAAAATGAGAAGTTCTATTGGTGAAAACCCAACTGTGGCACCATTAGAACCAAAAACAATGAAAATAAAAGACATTTCTTTTGGTGAAAACCCAACTATGGCACCATTAGAAGAGAGATTGGACACTTTGCCTGAACATGAAGAAGAACGGTCATCTATTCTTATAGAACCAACAGAAAAAGTTAAGATTGGTACAGAACTAGAGCCAAAGGTTGTACACTTGGCTGCATCACTCACATCTCTTGAAAGAGAGGACTTTATCAAATTCTTCCAAGAACAACAAGTAAATTTTGCATGGTCATATGCCGATATGCCCAGACTGGATCCTGATTTCATAATGCATCATCTGAATGTTAGACCCGGAGTTAAACCTGTGAAGCAAAAACTAAGGAAAATGCACCCACATGTGGCTCTCCTAGTCAAGGCAGAATTGGAAAAATTGTTAAAGGTGGGGTTCATAAGAACAATAGCATATGCTGATTGGATCTCTAACATTGTGTTGGTTACTAAGCATGATAAATCTATCCGTATGTGTACGGATTTCAGGGATTTAAACCTTGCATGTCCCAAAGATGACTTCCCATTGCCAAGCATTGATACCATAGTGGATTTGACAATAGGTCACGCAATGTACTCATTAATGGATGGATTTAGTGGCTACAACCAAATAAAGATTTCTCCCGAAGACCAAGAAAAGACAACATTTACTTGCCCTTGGGGTACTTTTTGTTGGAATGTCATGCCCTTCGGTTTAAAAAATGCTGGAGCTACATATCAAAGGGCCATGACAACTATTTTCCATGACATGATGCACACTTTCTTAGAAGATTATGTGGATGACATTCTAGCAAAATCCCACAATAGAGAAGAGCATTTACAAATCCTAAGAAAAATATTCATTCGGTTAGAACAATTCAAAGTTAGATTAAACCCAAAGAAGTGTGCCTTTGGTGTCCAATCCAGCAAGTTATTGGGTTATATAGTGTCAGCAAAAGGCATTGAAGTTGATCCTGAAAAAGTACAAGCCATTCTAAAAATGGAGATTCCAAGAAATATTAGCCAAATGAGGTCACTACAAGGAAAGATTCAATCAATAAGGAGATTTATCTCTCAATTAGCAGAAAAGTGTCACTCCTTCACCAGATTGCTACACAAGGACACTACATTTATGTGGGATGAAGAATGTGATAAGGCCTTCACTATTTTGAAGACTTATTTGATAAACCCATCTATTCTTATGTCACCTATCAAGGGTAAAGAACTGTTGTTATACATATCAGCCACAGAAAGGTCTCTAGGCATATTGTTGGCACAAGAAGATGAGCAAGGAAAAGAAAGGGCAATATACTATCTTAGTAGAACCTTAATAAAATATGAACTAAATTATTCATTCATGGAAAGAGCATGTCTAGCAGTGGTTTTTGCATCTCAAAAACTAAGACATTATATGTTGATGCATAAGATCAAATTAATTGCCAAGATTGATCCTCTCAAATACTTGCTAAGTAAAACTGCCTTAACAGGTAGAATAGAAAAATGGGTCATGATCCTAAGTGAATTCAACATTGAATATGTTGATAGAAGAGCAATTAAAGGACAAGTGATAGCAGATCACTTAGCAGATAACCCAATGGAGTCTACACAAACCATGCAAATTGAATTTCTAGATGCAGAAATTGTCAACATAGAAGCAAAGACATGGAAATTATATTTTAATGGATCTTACACACAAGGAGGTTCTGGAGCAGGTATATTATTGGTTACCCCTCAAGGGTACACTATTCCAAAGTCCTATAAACTCTTATTTCCATGCACCAATAACATAGCAGAATATGAGGCATTAGTCATTGGCATCAAAATGGCTTTGGAATGGAATATTGCAGAATTACAAGTGTATGGGGATTCCCAACTCATAATCAATCAGGTTAATAATGAATACAATACCAAAGATATAACATTGATGAAATATAAAACCTTGATTGATGGATGGAAGAAGTACTTTGCTTTGATCACATTTGAACAGATTCCAAGAGAAAAGAATAGAGCAGCAGATGCCATGGCTACCTTGGCTTCATTGTTACAAAAACTAGATCAAAATGAGAAGTATGAGTTCTTGGTGGAAGAGTTGGTAAAACCGGCATTCAACCTTC
Source organism: Chamaecyparis obtusa (assembly GCA_027943335.1). Lineage (NCBI taxonomy): Eukaryota > Viridiplantae > Streptophyta > Pinopsida > Cupressales > Cupressaceae > Chamaecyparis > Chamaecyparis obtusa. The sequence continues at coordinate 2,860,408 of BSBK01000289.1, read as the reverse complement.
CTGACACCCAAATTGTTTCTCTTTTACATGGACATGACTATCCTTGGTATGGACCCATCTATACTTACCTTAAAGACCAAGTACTCCCCATAGACCAAACTCGTGCCCAAAAACGTAACTTCATACGCCAAGCCGCTCGTTACCTAATCCTTTCAGACACATTGTATCGTAAGGGTTTTGATGGGATGTTACTTAGATGTCTAGAGGAAGAAGAGTCTAAGTTAGCTTTACGCGAGGTCCACGAAGGCATTTGTGGGTCACACTCAAGTGGTCTTAATCTAGCTAAGAAAATCCTTCATTTAGGGTACTTTTGGACAACATTAGAAAAGGATGCTTGTCAATTTGTGAAGACATGCAGCAAATGTCAATATCATGGTAATATGATACATGCACCGGCTCAAGAATTACACCCATTCATTACACCATGGCCTTTTTATCAATGGGGTTTTGATTTGATTGGAATCATACATCCTCCATCTTCAAACGGACACAAGTATATCATCACAGCAACATAATACTTCACCAAATGGGTGGAAGTAGTTCCATTAACAATAGCAACCGGCAAACAAATTTCAATGTTCATTTTGAACCACATAATTTGCCGCTATGGTATTCCACATGCCATTATCACGGATAATGGGAAACAATTCAAAAATTAGGATATTGATGAACTTTGCATGACATTTCACATTACACATCATTCATCATCCATTTATTATCCACAAGGCAATGGACAAGCTGAAGCAATGAACAAAAATATCCTCAAAATATTAAAAAGATAAGTTAACAAATCAGGAAGAGATTGGCACGTGCAAATAAATACCACACTATGGGCTTACAGAACTAGTGTCAGAACACCTACAGGAGCCACCCCATTCTCTTTAGTCTATGGAACCGAAGCAGTTCTACCATTAGAAGTTGAAATTCCATCTCTACGAGTTTCATTAAGAGGATTGATCACTGATGAGGATTATAGGATTGCCAGACTACAACAATTGGAATTGTTAGAGGAACACCAGACTCAAGCTTATGAGCATTTAAGAGTTTATCAAAATAGGATTGCACGCAATTACAACAAACACATCAAACCAAGAACTTTTCAAGTAGGAGACTTGGTACTAAGAGAAAATCCCAAAAATCAAGCTGAAAGGGAAAAGAAAGGAAAGTGGGAAGCTAATTGGATAGGCCCATTTGTGATAGTGTCATCCTTTGGAACTGGAACATATAAGTTATCAGATTGTAATGGTGAAGAATTACAAGAACCCATAAATAGCATTCATTTGAAGAGGTTCTATACCTAAAGCAGATGAAAGAGTATAAAGAGTATCAGATGAGAGAGCATCATAATTATTGTACATAGTTGAAAAGGGATCTTGAAAATACCAAAAACATTTGAAAATGAAAAATCCAAAAATATTGGAAAAGAAGAAAGATAAAAAATAGTGGAAAATTGAGCATGAAGAAAGCAAAAACATTTGAAAAACTATCTCTTGGTGAAAACCTAGCAAATAGGCGCCAAAGTGATAAAGAAAAAAAAAAAAAGAAAAAAAAAAGGAAAAATACAAAAAAAATGAAAAAATGAAAAAATAAAATAAAAATGAAAAAGAGAAAAAGTGCCTTGGTGAAAACCTAGCAAATAGGCACCTCGGTAGTAAAAAAAAAAAGAAAGAGAGCACCCAAAGGTGAAAACTTGGCAACAAGCACTTTTGGTTCCCTTAAGTCATTTCTTTCCTAGTCACATGTGTACATAATGCATCTCATCATCCCATTTGTCTAAACCTTCATTGCATCTGTCATTTGTACATAGTCATAATAACATTTTGTAGCATCATCCTTTGCATTGCCCAAAGTTGTCAAAACTGATACATCAAACACTTGGGGGCAGCATAAATAGATCGGAAAGTGGGTACCTCAAAAAGGATTCAAATGAGCAACATTTAGTCACAAGTAGAAAGGGATCAACATTTTCAGAAGAGAGATCAGATTTTTGTAAACTTTTGATGGATATCATTGTTTACTAACCAAGAAGTCGACTACCACAACAAAATCCTTGAGCCTAAATTGACTTATTATTCAAAATTAAAAATCAAACATCATTACATGATCAAAACACTTGGAAATATTATTTGAAGATCAGAAAACAATGCAAAACACCTAGATATATTCTTTTGAAAAGTTGGTTAAAAATCTGTTTACTTACATTAATTCAATTTGTATCAAGTCTTTTTAGCTAATCAATGATGTTTCGACTAGATTGGCAATGATGGAGACATGATATTTTTCTTGACTACGAAGTGACTGTTTGGAGGAAGATTCATTGCCTTATGAGAATTCATCTAAAGACATGGTCATCAAAGAACCATCAAGGATTATCTTATAAAACAATGAGTTAACCTTTGTTTGTTTACGCAACCAGATACCTTGGATATTTAGATTTTTCATATCTAAATGACAAAATCCACTTGCAACATAGAATCTGACAAAATCGGTATTCGTACTCTCATGATTGTTTGTAATCAGTGATAGTCATATCGACGAGACTGATGGGAAAGCAAAATAGAGGTTACCATATGAGCAATAAAAAGTGATATTCATATCATCATGTCAGTGGGCAGTGGTGATTGTATCGACTTTCCGGTCCCAAATGCTCAATGATGAAAATATATCCTCAAGGCATTTATTTGCTAAAAGCTAGTGACACTTAGTTGCATTCATAGAAAGGTTAAATGCATTCTCATGTTAGATTAATTGCACATGCATTTTTTTCCCAAGGGCTTCATTTCGCATCAAAAAGGGGGTACATACATCATCAACAAGGTCAAATCAGCAAGGACAACATCACCTCAATATCATCTTTTCTACAATAAAAACATGAGATTATACTTTTTGCATTCATTCCATATCATTAATCATTACATAGATATATTATCAAGGAAAAGAAGGAAATAAATCATTTACATGTGCATACATACAGATTTCATACATGAGAAATAACATATCATACATAAGATACGTTGCATTCATAGACACATCCATCCAAAAACAAATGCATTAGATAAACACATATAGCAGCATCTAAAGGTAATCTCATATATCATCAAGTAAAAGCAGGAAAGATCATAAATGTCCTCATATCACATGTCTACTCAAAACTCAACGCATCAAGTATAATAATGATATCATAAATTGACTCTATAATCGTCCATCAACAGGGGCATCAATGTCAAACAAGTATCAAAGTACAACTGGAAAAGTGACACCAAGGTCACAAGAATATGGTACAACATCAAGTATCTCAACATTAGTACACAAATGATCAATAAGAGCACTCATAGCTCAACTCTCGTCACCACTAGGAGGAGGTCCTAGAGGAGGCTATGGAGGAGGCTGTGATGGAGGCTGCTGAGGCGGCTGAGGAGGCGTCTGACCAACCATAGCAACAAGGAGAGGAACCAATGGAGCCAAACCTGATACTAACTGCTGAATCATAGAAGACATCTATGATACCTTTGTCCATAATGCTCCCACATCTTCTCGCAGCTGGGTAGTACTAGAACTCTCCCCAACCTCATAGGTACTCTGAGGATCACCTGTATCTATAGGAGCTTTTCCCCGATCACGAGAAAAAGCTGCTGGCATCTACTGTGCACCTATATCCTGACCATCCATGATAGTCTGCTGTAATCCTGCTCCCGTATCTTGTCCTGCAATTGGATCCTGCCTAGCAGCCCTCACATGATCTTGATGATCTATCCTCTATCTCTGTGCTACTGTAGGATGAGAAGGAGGAGGAGGTGGTGCCTATATCTGTATATCTCTCACTCATCCTCTGAGTCTAATCACCGCCCTACCTTGTGGTCTACCTCTGCATCTCCTCCCACCACCGACATCATCACCATCATCTTCTCTCCCAGGCACTGGCTCTGCAGGGTCTGTAAATTGAGGCATAGGATGCTCCATCAACCAAGCTAGATACTCCTGAGTAACCCCGGCATCTCTAATGTGTAACCTCATATCCCAGTCCATATAACCCAGCAGTGATATCTGCTCAATAGCATCATCATATGAAGGCATGTGTCCCCAAGTAGCCCTCTCTGCACTAGAATGAGCATACACTGCAGATCCCTGAGGCATAGGCTGAATCCGCCCAAACTACCGTAGTACTCTACCTGCCAAGAATCTCTCAAGAACAGAGTCGATCCTACCGATCATCCATCAAGGAGCAAACATATATGGTAACTCCAAGCTATCCTCTCTCCAATCCTCGACCTCGACATATGGTCTCCAATAGACCTCATCCATATCATCAATCTAACGCCGCTAATAATCCAAATGACCCAAGTGATGTTGTGTCACCATCCCAGTATACTACCATGCAAAAGGATATCCTAAAGGTCGGTCTCACTCTGATATAGGATGACTAACTGGTAAATGCTCCCATATCCAAAGCTGCAAAATATGAATCCCAGCAGATAACGAAGTTGATCTCCTATAAACCACCTCATGAAGATCATGGTAAAGCTATGCAAGCACACAGGATCCCCAATCAAAGCATCGAGGCTGATGTAGCAAATCCTCAATAATCCTACCCCATCCTACTGAAAATCCATGACCCCGCCGATCAGGTAATAATACACCACCAATGATAGCACCTAATAACGCTGGTAAAATAGGAAATGAGGCAAACTAAGGCCATAAAATGCAATCATCACCTATAGAAGGATCTCCAAATACTCATCGACAATACATCCCATCATAGACTGCATCGTAATATGCTATCTCTCCATGAGTCGGGATCCACATCAATCTATATACATCCTCCGGAGTAATCATCATCTTGCCCTGTGGTAGCCAAAATGTGTTTGTCTCAGAGTGCCAACGCTCTGCGACAGCGGTAATCAAACCTCAGTTCATCTAGAATCGAGGAAGCTCTAATACACATAGTAAACCATAGCATCTAATCACTTGCCTCTTGACGTCAGTCAACTGCTCCCGAAGCTCCATCACCCAGTGTGGTACAGTCCAGAGGTACAGAACAGGGACATCCTCCTGTTTAATCAAAAAAATGGACTCACATGAGTAACTTACTATCAGGAAATCAAACAATCAATCATAGTCATCAATTTAAAATATACCTATCAGACCTACCAATCCTAACTCTAAGCATTGAGGAAGGATGATCCTAGTTTTATGTCTCTAAGCATTTGAGCATAAAATGAATGGATGATTAGATCCATGACCTATCATTCGTGATGAAGATTGATTAACCTTATCCTTCGATATTATAGTTACCTATGTCCTAATTCATTATTGAAATCAAACAAGGGGAACACCCTAACTGACCATTCGATTGAATTCATTGAAGTGATCGATATCAATCAAGTTGACGCAATCGAGCAATCAGACGTCCTAGAAAAGTCTCAAATAACATAAAATTTTTTTTCACTTACGTAACTTTTCTTTCAGGCATTATTTCTTTTACCAGAGGTGACATCAAATTCTCCATACGCGTGATTTTAATCATCCGCATGACTTAATTTCACGGACGCGATAAAAGATTTTTCGCAAGCAACATTTTATTATCCAAGATTTTCACGCGATACACAATTAAAATGCTTAAAACCCTAAGCGATATTAAATTATCCGCAGGCGATAAAGGATTTTCTAAATGCGTGAGAAAAGCTAATGAAGGCGATATCAAATTTACCAAAAGTGACATTTAAAATTTTCAGGCATAATTAAAAGGCACGGAGGTGACATTTCTTTTCACAAACGCAGAATTTTTTTTTAAAATGCATTAAATGAGGTCATAAATGCAACTTTCAAAACATGAGGAAAATTTGAATGACATACCGGAGGACCATCGGTCACTCTCCAACTGAACCGGCATGCTCTCTCAAACCGATGCTCACGATGTGGGACCACCATCGTGTCAAAAGGGCTAAAATCAGAGCTCCAATCTCAAGAGGGAACGGTGCAAATGAATAGTAAAATGAGGGGTTTTACCCTATTTAAGGTGAAATTGGTCCTAATAAACACTTAAAAATGCACTTTGGACCTATTATATGACATTTTCATTAGCCGGGGCATGAATAAAACTGGATTATTTCTTTCAAATGGTATCAGAAATCAAAACATATTCCAACTACTCAAAATCGTTCAAATCAAGGAATTAATATGTTTTATTTCTGAGGGGGCATCAGAGTATCAAATTGGCATCACATCAAAAACATTTATCAGTGGGGCATATCATATCATATCATATCAGTTTCATATCAAATCTGCTATCATATCAAACCTATCAACATATCAGCAATCAATAAACCTAGGACCTTTATCAATCAACCCAAGACCTATCATCAAATCAGGACCCATATCATATCAGAGGCATCAGAATCATATCAGCACCATCATCAGAGGTACATCATCAATCATCAAGAAGTACATCAATCAGAAGGATCAGAGGCATATCAGAACCAGGACCTGAATCAGATCATCATACTAAGGGAATCTTTGAATCGGTGTTCTTCGTACATTGATCCAAAGAGGGGCATTTGTAGACACGAAAAATTGGCAAAGGCTTAAATCAATCAAAAAGTACAATCAAATCATCAAAATAGCACTAAAAATCAATAAATGGAACAAAGGCAATTCAAATCAAAGGAAAATTCAATTAAATGATTAAATGAAGCTTGAAAAGGGGAAAAACACTACGAAATTGATTAAATTCAATTGATGACATAGTTGTTGAAAGCAAAAATCAAAATGAACCTCTTACCCTTCATGGCTAAATTTAATTATTTTAATTAATTAATAAATCATAATTTCCCTCAACAAAGCAAAAAAGGAGACAAAATGGACACAAATTACTCACTTTTGTTGAAATGGTCCAACCTTTTGAAACCATTTAAATGTTTGTCCCCCAATTTAGGGACAAAGCAAAGCCAATTGACCTTACCCAAGCATAACCATGGTTATCTCACTCTACCCCCTACCCTTGGGAAAATCTTATAAATAGAAGGCATTTTGAGGCATTATTCATCCACTCCATATCTTTGAATTGCAGCAAAGCTCTTGCAATTTGCATCCACATCACTCACTTAGCAATTTTCATTGATAATTAGCTTCAATTGTTGATCATTTTGTAGATTTCTTATCAAATAGAGCTAGAATTTGATAATTAGATCTAGTTTGCATATCATTCTTAGTTCAATTCTCATAATTAGAGTGTCACTAGTGAGGATTTGCAGCTGAGAGCCTCATTTACCACTTCAATTTAGAGAACCATGAGATATTTAGATTAATTTGTGCATTATTTAGATTAGTTTTCTTTGAATAGTGTAAATTCTCTTTAAATCTTGTTATTTCATGAAGGTGTAAATCACTCACACACAACAGTCTACAGTATCCTAGACTCAAAACTTGTCAGTAAGAATGTCCAAGTTTCGGTCCTTACAAAATGATCCTGGTAATCCTTTTATAGAAATAAGGATTGCATACAAGCTTTGGATCTTTCTTAGAAAAGACAAAAAGTGTCCACCACATAAGACAAAGAAGGTAAATATAACACCTTCTTGTTACAATTTTACAAAATGGTTTGTAGATATGAGCGCCAAAATTTGCAACAATTCCCAAGGGTAGTTCAACTTCTGCCAGGTGTAGCCTTTGTGCTTGCTTTAACTGTTTGAGGTTCTTTGCACTGTTTGCTTGCTTTTAAGGAGTTGGGGCACTTCCATTTGTTGCCTCCTCAGTGGATGTTTTTTCTTCTTTGGTAATCTCTAAAGGATATGTTGTTTCCCAAGATGCATAAATATCTTCACTTGGCCATTGAAAGGCTAGAACTTCACCCCTTTTAGGCAATAATTTGTCCCACTCCACAACTACCTAGTGTACCTCATTCCTTACATTAGTGAAATGCATTCTGACATCCTACAATATTTCAATTAATTGTACAAAAAGGGCATTATCTTTTGTATTCAAAATAGTATCAATTCTAGCTGACACCTCACCATTAATTTGATCTAACCATTGATCCCTGTCCTTTATAGTTCCATCTGCCTTGATAAAACTAGGAAACATTTGAAAATTAGTTCCTTAACAAATTCATAAGTATGTGTCAATTGTGCATCCACAATATGATCACTCTTAATGGTAGAAAAGAAATACTTTAATTTATTTTCTCTAACAACCCACCTATCCAAAATTGGGCTGACATTGGCCTTTTCTTTCCTAAAAGTAATCAAAATGTCAAACAATTGCTTACCCATCCCGTTTCTTTGGTCTTTACATTTGCAACAAAATGTAGAACTATATCCTTTATTCTTCTTTCATATCTCTCCTTCTCTCTTTGTTCCATGTCTTCATCACCTATGGAAGGGGGGAGTGGGGGTACTCAATAAGAGGGCTTGAAGAAGAAGGGCTAGCAGGGGAAGAAGCAATCTATAATTGTTCTGATGCTTGAATTGGGCCCTGTTCACCCAATTTCTTCTTCAAGTCTATAATTAATATATCCTTTTCATATATCCCCTGTCTTAACTCCCCATAAGCCTTCAACACCATTTCTAGTCTCAGTGTCATGCCCAAAATTTAATCGATAAAAATGCAACAATTTTTTTTTTTTAAAGATAAGAGTTCAGATGTGAGAGAGTAATAGTCAAAGAATGAGGATAAGTTGACTATAGTTAAGCTGGTCACAACCTAGGGTTAAGTTTGTTCAAATAGCGGAACCCTAGTGGGTACAATTTCCACTTTGGAATTTTCATTTAGGATGAATCCAATTCTATCAAAACCTACTCAACAATGATAACCTTCAATTCCCTTGTGAACGAGGGCTTTAATTATCTAACCAATTCATTTCAATAAATAATAACCTAAAAGGTATATGTAACTAGGTTATATCTTTCATATGTGATTTATTTAACATAGTCAATAATTTGTTTACATTATTAGTTCATGAGTTAACCATATTAATAATCGAATTATATTCAACAATAACCTTGATAATGTGAACTAGCACGAAATGGTAACTAAACATTAGAAATATAAATTTTTTACTACCCAATCCTAGAACATACTAATAACCTACTTATAACATTAGATTACTTAAACAAATTAAATCATTAGATCATATCCTATGAGCTAATAACAATTGACAATATTAAATAACCCAATAATTAATATTGATGATCCTATTAAACTAATTGACCATTGAATAAAATAACTATTAGTTTAACATAATGTTTTATGACTAGATAAGTTTGAACACATTATCAATAACTATTAATTAAATAAATTGATTCATTACTAATTAAATTTGAACAATAATTCTATTAATTAACAACCAATTTCATTAATCACAAAATAAATTTAATAACTAATAACTATTATTAACAACTAAGAAGAATATGCCAAATCCCAAATTTAGCCCTAGTCTATAAACCTACTAATCCTATTAATCTACTATTCCATCGCCCCACTTTTCCCATGGCCCACTTTCCAAGTGGGTGGGGTGACAAGACTAAATCAAATGCCAGCTAGAGGGTGCGAAAATCCAAGGAGAAGTTGAGTGTGAAATGAGGTGTTATGAGACTTGGGGCCCACCAATATGTTTCCTTATCCCATTTGCATGAACTTTTCGCAGGAGGGGGTAGTTGACATGTCAAACGGAAAATAACTAATGTTGATAGCAAGAATAATGAAGCATGGGGAGTTAGGAGGAAAGGAGGCACATGTTTTAAGGATGAGATGGGACCCACCAACTTATAAACATATCCCAATGCATAGAAACTGTGCATGGAAAGGGGAAAGCTTTCTTGTCAAAGGGATATGCTTGATTCCCATGTCAGAATCCAACATCCTATGCATGGTAAGGGAAAGCCAACTTGCCCAAAAAATAAATGAATATTGTACTCAACCAAAAAGTTGCATAAGGGAATGGAAGAGAGGTGGCATGATTTTTTGGGTGGCGAGCTAAGCCCAAGACAATGGGTGACCTCAACAGGCCCCACCATTCCCTCCAACATGCAAGGTTTGATAATAATAAACCCCCCTTTTTTTTTTAAATCTCTGTCCCCTAAAACCTACACTAGGGATAAGAGGAGAATCATAATGGTAAGTCATGCTATAAAGTTCATTTTTCAATATAATTCATTTTTCAATTTAGGAGTTAGTTGTTAATAATAAAGGGTTAAGTTAGGGTATTAGGTTACTAACTCTAATTAGGAAAAGTATATTGGGAAGGGAATATTCTTTGTGGTAAGAGAATTACTTCCCTTCCCATACAAATTCCAGAGAGCATTTTTTCTCTAAAAATCTGGGAAGTGTCATAGTTATAGTTTTGACATTGCCTCTAACATATTGATTTCTTTGCTTGTTATAGATGAGCTAGTTGCATGCATTTGATTATTCATTTAGTGTATTACACTAAGGAGACTATAAATTGAGTAATTGTATTATGTGATTTTTACATTAGTATTCTAACATGTTTAATTATTTATTGTTATCATGCTTCATTTTGGAGAAATTAGAGGTTGCAATATTGTTTTCAAACTAAGGTGTTGTTTCTATTGAAATTAAATTTTGTTCAAGAAGAGATTGAATGTAATGAACTTGAAAATTACAATCAAACCTTTAAGAGATTACTAACTTTTCATCCCAATAAAACTTTACTTTCTATGAAACTAATGCATTTCTTTTCTTGTCAACTTTGGATATCATTTTACAATGAAAGATTAACTTCACTATTCCAAAGAATAGAATACAATAGGCATGAAAATAAGGATTCTTCATTTACATTTTTAAACAATGAAATACAATTTGGTAACAATACATGAATGAGAGTATCAAGGAGAATGAACAAGCTTTTCTCAATTACATTTCAATATACATCTTCATGATGACCCAATGAAGAGAAGGAAAACATTTTACAATCCACAAGCATGCTTCTCTTGACAAGGAGAGATTTCTTTAATACAAAATTACAACAATGCCTCAACATAGCTTGCTTACACACAACCCTACCAACATTGAGAACTCTCCAAAGCTTTATCAACAAGGATCTTGGCATCAAAACCTACAATGAAAGAGGAGAACTATGGGAAGCTCACCTCCCAACCTAGATCTCAATGAGACCACCCCCGAGCTTGGAAAACCAAGGCTAAACGGGTATACATTACAAATGCTCACAACACATATATGCACAACAAAAAATAAATCCCATCCAAGGTTTTACAAATGAGTTTTCCAAACTCATTGAGAAGGGTGAAGGTGGGATTTTCCAAGTAGGAGAATGCCAACATAATACATTTTTCACAAAAGCATTTCTATGCCTCTCAAGGTTACATGAATTCATATTTCATACACAACTTTCCTCAATAGCATCCTCAAGATGCAAGAAGACAAAGATGGATTCATGGAGCCCATACCACATGAATTTTTCCCTCTTCTCCAATAGAAGAGACTCTCACCACAATGGAGAGCCCAACTAACACCTTCACCCAAGGCCACTTCTTCCCTTCCCAAAGGGTGAGTAATGCCTTAACTCCCATGAAACAACATTCTCAAAAACAAGAAAACAAGAATTGAAGCAAAATCCAAATGCAATCCCATTTCCAACACAACAATGGAGAGATTTACAAGAACATACATACAAGCTCTCATATTCTTTACCACAACAAACAACCAAATGAGATGCAACAAGCATGCTTCCATGGCAAGAAGGATAAGCAAATCTAGAATACAATTTACATAACAATCTTCTTCATGAGTTTCAAGCAAGAAGTTTTCTTCATGGTAGAGCCACCAACCTTGAATCCAAAGCAAAAATGGAAGAATGAAGTTGAGTTGAGCTCCTTATCCCTTCTCCTTTTTCCTCTTCCAAACCTAATTGTCTCTAAAATTAGAGAGTGGGTGAACACCCACTAACTCTCCCAAGGGCCTCTAAAAGAACCTCCAACTTCTACCCACCCACCAACATTAAATTCAGACTTGACCCTAATGTCCTTTGGCTTTTTCTTGTCCCCTATCATAAATGCCAGATTGGAAAGGAGTGTGGGGTTGGGTAAAGGTCAAGACTCAATCCAATTTTCGTAGTATGTGGAAAGTGGGTCATAAAAAGGGTCACCAAGGCCACTAGGGGTTTCTAGTTGTGTTAAAAACATTCCTAACCCATACCCCTATCACTAAGGTACTTAGATTTTACTAAATTTGACCCTTATGACCTCTTTTTGGCCTCTAGAAGTGGCTAGAAAAAAAGAAGAATTTAAATAATCAAATTGGTGGGGCTTGAAAGTATCTCCAACAAGGGAATTTAATTAGGCTCCTAATGAGTCAGTTAGGCTTAGGTTTACATAACCAACCTTAGTAGACATGTCAATTCATAAACACATAACAAGTGGCAAGTGACACTAACAATTACACATCACATTCAAAAGGACATGTCCTAAATGACAACATGAAGTTACACTAGTAACACACATGCAATTCACATTTACAACCAGATCACATTACAATGAGGTTTTCAATCCCATATTGGATTAAACCTTGGCTTACTCAGTTCACATATGTTTATCCTTGATTCTCTGAATAATTCCATGGTTCTCTTTCCTGCACACTAAACTCGAGCATCAATAGTCCAAGGTAATAAAATGACATGAAATATACATTTTCAATTCATAATTAACAACATAAAGCAATGTGCAGAATTCAATTCTAATTGTAATTTTTCATTCAATCATGTTTAAACATAGTAATTCCATAATCATCATGACATATCATCCATGAATAATCAAATCTAATCATGATCCAATCTTCTTATCATTTCACATATCTAAACATGCATAATCAAAATAAACCACATGTTCTAGGTCTAATCCATATTAGAATGTAATCCATATAATCATCATCATAAAACATATTATCTCGAGTCTCTGTCAAGATAATAAAAAGTGTATCAATGTATCAAAATATAAAGTATCAAAGTGTGAATGAATTAGTAGTGCTATGATGGGTCGGGGTGAGTCCTAACACTCAGTGTGAGTTCCTCTTTTTCTTTGGCTTCTTTCTTTGCCACCCTTGCTATCACTAGTACATTTGACCCACTTTTTAGACCAACATTTCCAACCAAACATTAAAATGATTTTCCTTGGTTGGTTTATAGAAGGAAAATTTTGATTTTTTAAAAATCTATTCCCGTGTTGGTCATAAATACGACCATGACAGGTGGTTGTAATTCTGACCAACACGGGAATATAACTTAAAAATAAATACACGTGAGGTTTCATTTTATAAATCATTCTACAATTACTTTGCATGTAAAGGAGAGAGAGGTGAAGGAGAGGAGGGCATCTGTCGACACTTGAATTTAATCATCAGCATGCATTTCATCTCTTCACTAGTTTCATCTCTTAACCCTAACCTTACAAATGCTTATTAAAACCATTGGGAAAATAATGTTTATTAATGTAAGTGTGGTTGTTTGACTGTATCTTTGAACATTTAGTGGATAATGGCATTGGAAGACTTAGAGGAATTCTAGATTATCAGTTTTGTGGGCATTGCCATTAGTGCCCAAAATATTTGATTGGTTACAAGAGGTGAAGGAGAGAAGGAGGGAATCTGTCAACACTGGAATTCAATCATCAACATGCATTTCATCTCTTCACTGGTTTCATCTCTTAACCCTAACCTTACAAATTCTTATTAAAACCATTGGGAAAATAATGTTTATTAATGTAAGTGTGGTTGTTTGACTATATCTTTGAACATTCAGTGGATAATGGTATTGGAAGACTTAAAGGAAGTCTAGATTATCAGTTTTGTGGGTGTCACCATTAGTGCCCAAAATATTCGATTTGAGCTCTTTTAGTTTATTTCTCTTGGAAAAAATTATGATTTTTAACATTTTTTGAGTGGTGTTTGAATTCTTCTGAACCCATGCGGATTAGTATGGAAAAATTAACTTCATAGGAAGTTTTATAGATGTCATAGCTTCTTGTTGCAACAAATTTGAGGTTATTTGGTTGAGAAATTGAAGATAAATTGGGTGACAGTCAATAACAGGTCATTTTTGCACATAAACTAGGGTCGTCAACTTTGTTGAATCTTATCTCTCGATTCAACCATGGGAAAATTCTAATTCTACATTTAAAAGAGAGATATGAGGGTCTATTTTATTTTGTAGTTAGTTTTTGACTGAATGGTGGTGATTCCAAGGAGATAGGACTAAAAACCTAACCGGGCATCTCTATGTGACTAGCAGAGTGGGATAACCAGAAGTTGTAGATCACATAACTTTTGATGGGCTTCAAATTAGAGGCTAATATTGGAGGTTTGGACTTGTTTCAAGTTCCTCTAAATGTTCCTATAGTTAGATTAGCCACAGACCATGTCTAAGTTGCACCTCCTTCACTAAACCAACCATTTAGGCCTCCTACCCTTTGGAGAAGATTGGTGAATATTGGGAGTTTGGAGGAGATTCAGAACAGATCCATTTGGGAGAGTTACTACCCAACTATTAGAACCAAGACAACCTTACTATCTCTATTGGTCCTTTGGGAAACTTGGTGAGAAAGATTAAAATAGTGGCCAAAATTAATTGGTGAATACCCTCTCTAAGAGGACGGTTCTGAATTTTGGGTGTGATAAGACCAAGTTTGTGTTTTGGTTTCCCTATGAAAGTCAATAGAGTTGAATTCCATTTAAGTGAACTTTTAAGCTATTATTCACCAAACTCCAAATGATGAGTTTGGTATTGTGTATTCCATTTAAGTGAACTTTTAGGCTATGATTCTTGCATTATAATGATCTGTGTCATCTATCTTTTATTAAGTTACTAATGGCCATTAAGATGGATATCTAAATGGGCCATTACCTCACTTTATAGAAATGATTTAGGATTTGGGTTGAAGTTGAAAGGGATGACCAAGTTATTGTTCATAGTTAACCTTTGATAGATGTATGGTGCTTGGATTATGATCATTTGACATGAATGATATAATTTTATCTCTACTAAAATTTATTATATCTACCATGATTACTATGTTTCTATGGACAATTTATAACTGACACAAAATATTTAAGGACAAGATGATCCCTAAACACATCAAGAAACATCAATAGTTACTAGAAGGCATTGCTCACATACAAGTTAGAATAGAGTAAGAGATATTAATGACTATCATGTAACATAATTGAAATCCTCAAGAATATTACACATTACTTAATACATAAAAAATAATAAATTTTTCATGTGATATAACATAGTTGACCTAAATTTCTTACAATAGTAGACTAAGCCTCACTCTCATCCCAAAATAAGATGTAGTCCTACCATTTATTATATGAATACAAACACTTGAAGCCACAACCATTGATATTCATAAGGGTGAATTAAGCTCCATGTATATGCTAGTAAAGGTAACTTTTTGTGAATCTAAGAGAACAAAAATGACAGTAAAATTTGGACTGTATATTTTGTCAAATGTAGAGTAATCTAAAATCATACTACTCAATTTTAAACCCTTAAAATAAAATTTTGATTATTTTTTAGCAAGGGATAGCCACTCACCAATAATCTGAGGTGAAATGCCCAACTGAGAACCACACAAAATAGGACACCAGTTACATAATAGTCACCAATTTTAACATAAGAAATAATTTACTACCACCTTGATCCAATGGCTACTCCTGTAAGAATAAATGTGTTATATAGAATTGTCAATGATAGTGAACAATCTACAAGATTCTTTCCAAAATTAAGGATTTGTATTTTCAGAAGATCAAAACTACTAGAAAATAATGAGGTGACTATTTTTAAATAAAGTGACGATACAAATGCAATCCTAAACATGAGACTTGACAGCATGATAGAGTCAAAGTACTTTAATTCTCACTATAACCTTGGTCCTTGAGTACTATATCTTCTAGCTCTAGGTAAATTTATAATGGGTTAATGTCATTAGAAAACACCATTTTATTTCTATCACATGCCCAATTTGCAAGTAGATCAGATAACCTATTTCCCTCTCTATACATTTTTGAGATAATGTAAAGTTATCAAATTTATGAAGGAGCATCCAAGATTGTTTCTAAACATAATGGATTTGCCAATTTTGGAAAACTCTTTTCTTGCATGCTTCAATTATAATCAGAGAATATCCCTCGACATAAAGATGTGTGACACCCATGTTGTGTACAAGGACAAGTCTATGGAAGATATCTAGGACCTTAGCCATATTTTTGGTACCATGGTTTAGGGGGGTGGCTGACCTTAGCCATGTTGTATTAAGGAATACAACCTTAAATTATTGACTATACCCTCTAAAAGCCAGTCACAGTCACGCCAGTCAATTTTTCTTCCTTGAGATCAAACCAAATGCTAAGGTAAATACACAAACATGAAAATAAGAAATGGAGGAGTTTTTTATATTACTTAACCAAGTCTCAATCACATTTCATCAACCATTGGAGTTATGGATTCTCTGATTGTTCCTTCAGGACAGTGAGATACAAAAATGCAGAGAAATACATTTTATTGATGATAGCCTTGTTTCATCTTCATGGTTTTTCACACCACCTTTCTTCACACCCTTCCTCACATGGATTATTAGTGTTGGATGTTATTTTAATACACTTGAATATATAGAATTTACTTGATTATTAATGTTGGATTTTATTTTAATACACTTGAATATATAGAATCTGCAGGTTGCAAACAAATCATCCTTCTTCCACTAATGAGTCATTCCATTCAAGAAAGACCATGTCTGATGATATCAATGCACAACAAAATATGGAGACAATTACTAGACTATGGTCTAACTTAAAAAGAAAAGGTGATGAAAAATGTTATTGTCCTTGCAAAATTTGTAAGGGCTTAAAGACTCAAAGATATCTAATCAAAACAACCGAGGAACATTGTAGGTAGCATGGTCACATTGAAGGGGGAAACGAATTTCATCCATTGGTATGTATTTTATTAATTTATAAAATACACAAGACATGATTTGATGATGACATCATGGTCATCATTTTGATATAGGTCAACCACCCTGGGTTTCATGTTATGGACCATGATAATCTAGAGAATGTGGATTTCCAAATGAGGGAACATGGAGGTGTGAATATAGAAGTAGAAGGTAATGATCCCATGGAAGAAGATCACGATGATGAAGAAGATCATGATGATCAAGATGATGATGATGATGATGATGATGATGTTGATGTAGACCTTGATGTACCTATACTTGAGAAGGCACACGAGCCCCTATACAAAGGCTCCCAAACAACTCTTCTTGTCGTTGTATTATTGTTGGTGAACTTGAAGGTTATGAATGGTTTATCCAACATAGCAATGACACATATGTTAAGGTATGCCATCTTTTTTCATTTTTTTAGTCATAATTCCCTTACAATTAACATTGGGTCAATCGTGTAGAAATTAATATTTTTTAAATTAACAAATTATATTTTTGGTCGTAGGTTGATAGGTGAGTGTTTGTTACCACCATCAAACATTCTACCTTGCTCTTACTGAGAATTATCTGCCATTATGAAAGATATTGGAATGGAGCATCAAACAATACATGCATGTCTGAATGATCATATTATATATCATAAACAACATGAATTTGTAACAGAATGCCCTATTTGTCATATTAGTAGATATCGATCAGATCAAATAACAAAAAGGTGCCTCGCAAGGTTCTTCGGTTTATTCCCATTATTCCACGTCTGCAATGATTATTCAAGTGCAATAGCTTGGCACAATTTATGGATTACCATGCACACAATAGAAGTTGAGATGACATTATACGAATTCTTGCAAATGGTTCAACATTTAAGGAAATAGAGGAAAAATGGCCACACTTTAAAGAAGAACCTCATAATCTCAAGCTTTCATTGGCAGTGGACGGTGTCAATCCATTTGGAGAGATGAGATCTACTTACTCGATGTGGCCTATTTTTGTTATCAAAAATAACATTCCTCCTTGGATGTCCATAAACAGGGAGCACATAATGTTGGCATTGATTGTTCCAGGTATTTTTTCATTTAATAGTCAACTAAATTAATTTATTATAAATAATCCATCAAAATGGTCATAATAATTATGTAATGTTTTTATTCATTCAACTAGGTAAGTACCAAGTTAAAGATATCAATGTATATATTGAGCCCCTTATCAATGAGTTGATGGTGTTATGGAATGGGGTCACTATGTATGACATCTCTAGACCAATAGGACAAAGACAATTTCAATTCCATGCAATGCTTGTATGGACAATACATGATGCCCCTGGGCTAACACATTTTTGTGGTATGTTCTCTTCTTAACTCCTCTTTTTTGGTATGTCATAGTGCTAACACAAAGTTAACATATTTAATCCAATTATACTTGATCTTGTAGGTCTTCAGACAAAGGGAAAATTTGCATGTCTAGTTTGTGGTCCAAAGATGAAATCTCATCATTCAAAAAGTTTAGGAAAGCAAGTGTTCGATGAGAATAGACACTTTCTCCATAGAAATCATAAGTACTGAATTACCAAAAAACATCTTTTCAATGGGAAAGAAGAGACTACATCAAAGCCACTGAGAATGACACCTCGACTATGGAAGTTGGAAAACAATAAAATAAATTGTAGAGGTAATGTCATTCCATCTGATGGTTTTTGTTTTAAATTTATATTTTTATATTGTGTTTTGTTTACTGATGATGTAATTGATGCTTGTGAAGGTTGTCAAGGCATTAATGACCAACTTCCAAAAGGACTAAAAAGTTATCCTACACAATTTAGTAGGTTTTCATACTACGAGCAACTCCCAATCGTGCATTTATTTGATCCTATGCATATTGGAAAGAATGTAATGGAAACATTATAGAAAAACTTAGATGGAAGGCGTGACAAAGACAAAATTGTCAAAATTTGTAGTGACATTGAAGAATCCAACCATGCAATGAAAAATGTCATTTGATCAAATAACAATGGAGATGGCTAGATTGATACAAGTGCCCTTAGTTGGTTATTGTCGGAGCAGCAAAGCAATGCTATAAAATAAGTCATAAAAAAAATATGATTTCCCATAGGATTTGCTGCAAACATAAACGATCTCATATCAAAGAAAATTAAATTTGGACCAGGGATGAAAACACACGATTGGCATACATTTATTAAGGTAATTCATGTTATTTTGTATTCACTATATATTTGTATACTGCATGTATTTTTCATTGCATTCTTTTATAAAATATTGATAAGATCATTTTACAAATATTGCAGTACATTCTACCTCTATCTCTCTCACACCACTTCGACAACAATGTCAAACAAGTTATATATGATCTTGGAAAATACATGAGGTCACTGTCATCAAAAGAAATCAATAAAAAAGATATAAAATATTGGAAGAGAAAAATTCCTGATCTTATGTGTGAAATGCAAAAGTGTCTACCTTCAACTTTTTTCAATGCACAAGAACACTACCTCATACATCAAGTTGAGGAGATTGAATTGTGTGGACCTATACCAACTAGGTCAATATGGATGGTTGAGAGGCACTTGAAATTTTTGAAAGGCTTAGTTTGATAGAGAGCACATCTTGAGGGTTCTATGGTGGAGGGATATATGGTATACTAGACCATGGTGTAAATTAGTGAATATCTTCCTAAGTTTGCAACAAAGATCCATGTAGATCATATTTGGAATCCCAACTTCATTAACAAATTTGAAGGGCATTACTTGATGGGAAAAGGTAGATTAAAGAAAGTGAGAGGTAAATATAAGATGTTATTGTAGTTAATTAATTCTTATAAATCTTCAATATAAGTTATTTATAATTGGTGTATTTTTTTTTATATAGTTGGTCGAGAGTGGGATGCAATACATTTGTATATTGTGAAAAATCTTGATTGGATGATGGTATGGATTGAACAATGTCAACAAAATGCTTTCTCATTAACATGGGAAGGTGTTGCTTCATTGCTTAGAGAAGCTCATCATAATGGAGATTCTAATGTTACGTTAATGATAATTGATCTAGCATATGGTTTAAGAGGTAGAGAGGTACGCACAAATTTATTAATGATAATGAATCATATGTTTCATATAAACTCACGATGCAAATAATTTTCACACACTTGAAAAATTGCAGGTTAAGCACCACAAAGCTATGTACTATCATGGCCACAAATTTTGCATAAAAAGTTGGATGACAAGAAGAAAACTTGTGATTCTGGGATAACTATAGTTTTTGAGATCACTAATATATCATCTCGAAATGGCATACATCCTCAACAATCTCAAAATTGATACTATGGAATCTTGGATGATATAATTGAGTGTGACTTTAACTCCTTCAAATTAGTTTTATTCGTTGTCAAATGGTATAGGCTATGACCGAATCAAAATGATCCAGATAGAACTGTTATTCAACATGATAATGGATTTACAATGATTAATACAATGTCATTTGAGCCAGTTGAAGATGAGCCCTATGTTCTTCCAAGCCAATGTGAGCAAGTGTTTTACTCAGAGGTTCCACATAAATAGGGTTGGTCATTTGTTGTTAGACATGATCGAAGAGGAAGGCCGATAAAGTATAATGTTATGGAAGAAGAAGATATTGAGGATGATGAAGAAGAAGAAGATGATGAAGATCAAGATGATGGTGATGATGATGATGATGATGATGGTGGTGATGATGATGATGATGATGATGATGATGATGATGATGATGGTGATGATGGCAATGATGATAGTGGTGATGATGATGATGATGATGAAGATGATCAATGACATGATTGAAATGTACAAGGTATGTGATTTAATTATTTATATATATTTATATTGATTAGTATATATGTTTAATATTGATTTATTGATTTCAATTCTAATGATTACATATTTATTGTGTTCAATTCTAATGATTACAACACATGTGATTTATAATTACCAATGTTTTGCTTATGATTCTCAATTAATTGATGCTGATACATGTATATATTGTGTTTGATTATCACCCTTTTTGCAAACAGACAATTGACTATAGACATCGTCACCCCTTCTCTTGACAATCTTGCATTCCATATATAAGGTAAATTTGTTCATGTTTACGATGTTGCATATTGTTCATGTGGTCTTCTAAGTTATTTGTAGCATACGTATCATGTAATTTTTAGCTAACTTAAGATAAATGATTAACATATGCAGGAAATTTAACCCCTTTGGCAAGGATCGTGCACAGTGACATGGATCAGCAGATATAAGTCAATAAATAGACATAATTTTCTTATATTCTTCTTGTTTATCACTGACCACATTGTTGGAATTAGGAGAGATAGGTAATGAGAGGGGAGGGGTGAATTAGTGCCTTCAAAAACTTTACTTGTAAACCTTTCAAATCTATAATTGTAAACAGTGATAACCGATCAAAATAACTTGAATCTAATTGCATAAATCATTCATCCACTTAACTTAAGTAAGTAAACAACATGAAATCCATATCACAATCACATGACACAAGTATTTTGGTAATGCAAAAACCCTTGTTAGAAGGTAAAAACTACGGTGGGGATAACACCCACAAATTCTTCACTACTGCAGATAGAAAAGGTTTGCCTGTTAGGGCTACAAGTTTTGATCACTTCTGGTGATCTCACCCTATTAGGAGTGACATGTTAGATCAGCTAGATCTACCTAGTTATAAGATTTTAACAACACTAATGAAGTGTGCGCTCGGTTAAGAGATTTACATAAGACTGTTAAGTCTACTCTGTTAAGAGATTTTATCCAAAAACTCTATTACAATTGTCAGAAAGCAATAGGTAATTATCTGCTATTTGACACTCAATTGTCTGAAACAAATCTATAAGCTCTTGATAAAATATCACCTTACTTGTGATGTATCTCTGCTCTGAACTGCTCGGTAGCCTTTGCTGATTCTGCTCAATCTGAATTCCTCTGTACTCAGTTTTGCTTGTTAACTGATGGAATTGAAGATAGGTAATTTCTTCAAGTGCTCCGTGATTCATATATCAGCTCACACCAAAAAATGATGCAAACACACCAATATATAGTGTTCTATTTTTTCCGCTTTAACAAAATTAGGTTACACAATATAGTAATAACCCTAAGATCTATGATGTACAATAATAACCTAGATCATCTATTACAAAAGATATACATTTTATTTAATGAATATCATTACATTAAATGTTCCTCGATCTTGGTAAAACATTTTACAAACCATTGTAACTATTTGCATAGAAGAATGTGCCATTCCTGATTACTACGCCATTTCCTATGATCCTCGGTAAACACTGTGTAAACTGATCAGTGTATACTATGATTCTTGTTGTTTACTGTTTATTGGTGTCGATGTCTGCTGGTGCTCAGTAAAATGTCTGCTGCTCAGTATACTACTTTACCGACTAGTCTATTTTGCTTTATGTTATCGATTAGCTCAATGTAAGTAATCGACCGATATCTTTACAAATATTTGGTACTAATGACAACCTTAAAAGCTCAATAGAGATAACAATCTCCCCCTTTGGCATTAGTATCAAAACTCTGAATGTATATAGACAAAATTTTTTGTATAACTTATATCTCTGCCATATACATATAACCATCAAATAAATTTGAAGTACTAAGTACTCCCCCTCGGTGCATGCTTCCGGTAATATATAGTATACTAGCAACTATGTACATATTTGTCATAATAGTTGATACATTGTTTTCCCCCTTTTTGATAGTAATGCCAAATACAAAATTTTAAGTAGTATACTCACAACTTGTCAAAAATTGACTGATGGGTTTTCTTTACTGACACCAAGAGGTTTTCCCATTCCTCTTTCAAGTTGGTGAGAGAAATGTGCTCAAGACCAACTTGTGCATGCATGTCAAAGATGTTTTCTAACACCAAAATTTATGGTGTTGCAACTAATAGCTCAGCTTTGACAATATGTGCTTCAAAAAAATTTTGGTACGGAATGAGTTCAGTTTACAACTCAATAACTTGATATGTTAGGTGCTCTTCTTGTTTCTTCAAATCTGCTATCAACCGCAGGAGTTCTTGAACTTGGTGAATGTGCTTTAAGAAAGCATGTGGCTCGGTGATAGCTGCATTTGTACTCAACTATATTTTTGCTTCCAAACCTTTGATCTTTTCACTGACTTCAATAGTGAAGGTGTCTGTAGTACAAAGTATCAATAGATGTTGACAAATTAACTGAGTGATGGATTTTATTTCAATAATTACCTCAGATAATGTGACCTTCTTTAATGCCACTTCTAGGCTAATTTTATCTGCTAGTTTGTGTTGTATTCTAGATTCTGCCCTTTCTTCAATTTGTTTGTCCACATCAGTGTTCGGGGCATTGATCTTCTCAGTAAGTGTAGCAAGTTGATCTATAATAGGCATATCCTCATCAATATGTATCTCAGGTACTACCTATTGAAGGATATCTCACACATCAGTTAATACTTCTTTTCGTTTATGTTCTTGCTTCAACTTCTCTTGCGCTACCTTCCTTGAACATAACTCCCCATATTTACTCAAGTCTTCGGGGCTAAGGGTTCTCGGGTCACATTCAAGGATAATAATCACTTCATCTAGGGTGACCGGCCCTTTTCCTTTCTTCTTCTTCTTTAGTGCTAGAGGTGATTTCTTCTCAATAATAGCAATATTTTTATCTCCCAGCTTCAGAGTATCCTTTCTGGTTAACACATATTCTTCCTTCTTCTACTCCTCAATAGTGGTAGTCTCAGTTGATATAGTAGGATTCACGGTTGTGGTGTTAGGTGGGATCACCTCTATTTCTATTGTTTCTTCTATTTCCTTTGCTTTGGTGGAAGGTTCCTCTATATGTGTAGGCTCATCTGTCTCTGCAGGTTTCTCTGTGTTTTGATCCCCCGTGATATCTTTATTTTTCTCAGGATCTGAACCGTCGAGTTGTACTTGGGAAAGAATTTCTGCTGATTTAGTAAGTACAAGAAGTTCACCTAGTAGTGATGTAAATAGACATTCAGTGTCTAATGCTTCATCTTTATTTGGTGCAATATTTACATCTTCATCATCTTGATCATTAGGATCACCATGTGTGATGTCTACAATGAGTACATCGTCATCAGTTTTCTTGTCCAGTTGGATTTCAACTTTATTCGGTGCATCCTGTGAAACTTTTATTTCTACCTTGTCCTTGGTTATATCAATTGCCTCAGTAACTGATATACCAGTATTCTTTGATTTCTTTGTTGTTCCCTCATCAATACAAATACCTTTACCTTTAGAATTGTGTCTCTTCTTAGACAGGTTAAAAAATGCTTGTTGCTCAGCTTTTTCTTCGGCCTTCAAAATTGATGTCCATATAGAATCAGTAGTGATATCCATATTTACTACATTGTCATCCATGATCATTAAGGCTCTATTCTTGATCATAAATTTTGCTTGGTACTTGGTCAAGTATTCACTAACTTTTCCAAAGCTTAAATGTGCGGCTACCCGAACTAGAGAGCATTCTCTCTTTCTCTTCTTGGTGTCTAGTGCAACAGCCCATTTTTCAGTAATTGTATCATCTAATTTCTTCGGTAATACACAGGTGAACTCCATTGGAAATTTCTTGAATTTTATCATCATTTGGATGACAGCTTCTTCAATCTTGGTTTGATCTTCTTTTGACATTTTGTCAAATCTGTTTAGTAAGGGATCAATGAGGTCTCCATGTTCAATTATGTCCTCAATGACTTCATCTATTATTTTTTCCTTGTTACTAACCACTTTGAATTGATTAACATCATCTTCAATATCTTCAAGATCTTCCTTATTTCTTATGAGTTTCCTCCTTTTCTTTGGTGCCTTAGCTACGACTTTGTTCTTTCTCTTAATGTATTTCTTTGTCGGTGAAGCTGATCTTCTTTTTGTTACTTTTTTTACTTCTTCCTTATCGATAGGTGGTGCTGCAGTTGACGATTGTGTCTTCATACCTTCATGTATAGGTGACTGCTTCTTTGTAGGAATTTTAGGTGGAGGAACCGGTCTGGGATCTACTTCTTTGTCCAACTTGGTCTCCTCACTATCATATGGTTTGTCAGCTAACTGTAGCTGACCTTCGGTTTCCTGTTCAACCAGTGTCCCTTCAGATGTGTTAGACCCATCTCCATATTTAGCAATGAGATTTTTCTTCATCTTCTTTACCTTTCTAGTTATTTTACCAATCTCAATATTTGTTAAAATTCTAGATTTGGCTTCTTCATATACTCTGAACCTAGTGGCAATGGGATCCTTTGGTAATGCATGCAGTGCATTAATAGATTTTAGTGCGAAATCATGGTTTATTTCATATCCCATTGGTGCCAACCATTTTATCCTAGGCTCAATTACTTTTATCAAAGTATAATCGGTGTTGACTACAAAACATATGTCATTCTCAAATTTTTGAACTAATTCCCTCAGAATTCTGCTTCTTTTATGCATTTTGGATTGAAATTCTATGAAGTATGCATTAAACTCTACATTCAACTTATCTCCTAACTTATTCATCATTTCACCAATCTATTTTGTTATCGGTACATCCGGTATCCAATTTACTTTACCGGTTCCAGGCACATACTTTTGTAAATAGAGAAATATGCATGCAAGTAGAGATCCGAACTTACATGTGTTAGACTTCTTTTTCCTTATGGTCTTCATATTCTCCTGAAGTTGATGAAATAGTACCTCGGCAAGATCAACTTGGTGACCTTTCACTACAATTTTGTGCACCATGTCTACTGTGCTACAGGGTATGATGTTGAGTTTGATCGATTGAAATAGCTTGTACCTGATCACATGTGTTGCAAATTTGACTGTTGGGTCCTTAATTGTAGAAATCTTCAATGCCCGACTGTCCCATTGTGCTCCAGTGTATTTCTCAACATTCGGTCATGATGAAATACTTAGAGCCTTAGCTTTGTCAGTTGTAGGGAGCCTAGTAACCCTACTGATCAATTTCTTGTTGACCTCAATCGGTTTATCTAGCCAAAATTTGTCATCGTGATATCTTCTCAAAATGATTCTAATCTATCTAATTTAAATGATTGCGGAAAGTGTATAAAACATGATAACCCTGAATCCTGAATCTTCTTGTAGTCTAATTTCATTCTTCCATCAGGGCCACAGAATAGTTGATATGCTGTAATAGTTTCAAAGTCTCCAACTTCTCTGATTTTGCAATGAATATAAGACCTTATGTCTTATGTCAATAAAACCCTTTCTGGTATGCTCAAAAATGCACCCATTGTATTTGTTTGTGCTGTGACCTTAGGATGTGGCTTAAACTTTGGTTCATCAAAATTTTCCCTAATGATTAGATTAACTTCCTCTTCAACACTTTGAGTTTTGCTTGCAGACGATGTAGATGCCATAAATTAATTCTAGGGTTTTGGCAAGCAGTGGGATAGGAAGTGTTTGATCACAAATGAACTTACTCGGTATCATGAAGAGTGATGTCAATTCAATCTAGCATAGCCTTGAATCCTTCTAAAAATATTTTAGCTCGAACTCTGCTCTTTGAATTCTCTGCTCTTCGAAATTGCATTGTAGAAATGAACTCTATTCCTCTGTATTTATAGACTTTTCGATATTCCCACTCAAAATTTTATGCAATAAATGCTCCATCTAACTTTCAGTACAAAACAACTGTCAGCTTGGTGACAACTAAAAACTTTCATCCACTCGGTTAACATAGAATTTCTTCATCGATTGATACCTATGCTTGCTTAACCTTAGATAGTGATTACCGTCAGGTAACCAACTCTCGGTCTCTCTTTACCGACTGTATAACATTGTTAACTCATAACACATAAGCCATAGTGCATCTTTATTCATGCTGATTTGGTATTAGTACATTATGTATAAGGAACTATATGTAAAATGTGATCATTTGAAATGTCAATCCCATACATTTCTATTTCACCTTAAGTGGAAGTATCGATGTTACCCAATCCATTTGATGAGGTGTCATCAACAAAATTACTTGACTCAACATTATCATTAGATGCCTTCTTCCACATAGTGCTCCTTAACTTCGTGATATCTGCAATAGTATATCCACTTTCAAATATATGGTTCTCTTTTGGTGCTTGGTCTTTGCAGTCCTTGCTTAAATGAATGACCTTATGGTAGTGCAAACATGCCATCCCAGTACTTGTCCAACTTCTTGATTGTCCAATCTGACTCTTTCTATAATAGTTTATTGCAATGTGTCCATATCTACCACATACAACATAGTTAGTCCATGTATTATAATCCCAAACATAAGAGTTACCTTGTCTCTTCGGTTGATATGGCCTGCATTGTGGTTTCTCCTTAGGTGTCCAGACTTGCTTCATTTTGGCCTTACATTCTCATGTAGTGTGTCCATGCTTGTTACAAGTATAGCATATTTTATCCATAGTGGTATTATTAGCAAGATCATTTTTCTTAGCTCTACACTCATAAGAAGGATGTCCAAACTTTCCATAGTAGTAACAATATCCATTAAACATAAGAGTGATAGGAGGTTTACCTTGTGCTTTGCTTCTACACACATTATATGTATGTCCCGGTTTGCCACAGTGATAACATGTCAACACTTTAGGTTTCTGATTTTGACTAATGTTGACTTGTTCAACTTGTTGTGATGTTTCTCCTTCACTGGTGTAGCCTATACCGACTTTGCTCCCAAATCTTCTCTAATTAGTCAAAAATTCATCAATC
Source organism: Chamaecyparis obtusa (assembly GCA_027943335.1). Taxonomy (NCBI): domain Eukaryota; kingdom Viridiplantae; phylum Streptophyta; class Pinopsida; order Cupressales; family Cupressaceae; genus Chamaecyparis; species Chamaecyparis obtusa. The sequence goes on along the minus strand of BSBK01000289.1, from coordinate 2,832,678 downwards.
TTCTTAGAGCTATCCTCAGCAAGTTTCTTCATTTCATTTTGCTACTGTTGATTTTTCACTTCATTTCTCAGCGTCTCATTTTCTTCTCTGAGTCTTGCAACATCTTTTAGTTTTCTTGACAATTCTGCATTCACTTGGTTTACCTCTTGATTCATAGTCATCACTTGATTAGTTACTTGAAAGTGTTAGTCAGTGAGTCTTTGTATCTCACTTTCTTTAGTTTGAAGTTGTTCACTCATTTGTCTTCGATCATCGATTGCCAGATTTCTTTCTTGCTTGACTTGTTTTGCTTTGTTCATTGTTTCCACCATTCTCACCATCTGAGATTCTTGACTGATTTGTAGTTCTTTCACTTGATCGGTTAAATATTGATTCTTTTCAGATAAATCAGTGATTATGCTTTCAGATCCATTGAAGATGCTTCCAAAACTAGATCCAACATGCTCAAATGTTTCATTAATAGGTTCTTCATGGTAACTAATCTCATTTTGTAGTATAGCTAGGTTCTTCCTTTCAACCAGTAATTTCTTCAGTCCTTCCTTGGCTTGTTTATACTGTTCCACAAACATTTTCATTTGTATCTTCTTATTCTCAATAGTCTTGTCAAGCTTGTATCTCTCCATGACTTAGATCTTTACCCTTCAGTGGTTAAACTATTCAATAAGAGAACTGAGCTCTAATACCAATTGTTGGAATTAGGAGAGATAGGTACTGAGAGGGGAGGGGTGAATCAATGCCTTCAAAAACTTTACTTGTAAACCTTTCAAATCTATAATTGTAAACAGTGATAACCGATCAAAATAACTTGAATCTAATTGCATGAATCATTCATCCACTTAACTTAAGTAAGTAAACAACATGAAATCCATATCACAATCACATGACACAAGTATTTTAGTAATGCAAAACTCTTGTTAGAAGGTAAAAACTATGGTGGGGATGACACCCACAAATTTTTCACTACTGCAGATAGAAAAGGTTTGCCTATTAGGGCTACAAGTTTTGATCACTTCTGGTGATCTCACCCTGTTAGGAGTGACATGTTAGATAAGCTAGATCTACCTAGTTATAGGATTTTAAAAACACTAATGAAGTGTGCATTCGGTTAAGAGATTTACATAAGACTATCAAGTCTACTCTGTTAAGAGATTTTATCCAAAAACTCTATTACAATTGTCATAAAGCAATAGGTAATTATTTTCTATTTGACACTCAATTGTCCGAAATAGATCTATAAGCTCTTGATAAAATATCACCTTACTTGTGATGTATCTCTTCTCTGAACTGCTCAGTAGCCTCTGCTGATTCTGCTCAATCTGAATTCCTATGTACTCAATTTTGCTTGTTAACTGATGGACTTGAAGATAGGTAATTTCTTCAAGTGCTCTGTGATTCATATATCAGCTCACACCAAAAAATGATGCAAACACACCAATATATAGTGTTCTATTTTTGCCGCTTTAACAAAATTAGGTTACACAATATAGTCATAACCCTAAGATCTACGGTGTACAATAATAACCTAGATCATCTATTACAAAAGATATACATTTTATTTAATGAATATCATTACATTAAATGTTCCTTGATCTTGGTAAAATGTTTTACAGACTATTGTAGCTATTTGCATAGAAGAATGTGCCATTCCTGATTACTATGTCATTTCCTATGATCCTCGGTAAACACTATGTAAATTGATCAGTGTATACTGCGATGCTTGATGTTTACTATCTATTGGTGTCAGTGTCTGCTGGTGCTCGGTAAACTATCTACTGCTCAGTATACTAATTTATCAACTACTCTATTCTGCTTTATGTTACTGATTTGCTCAATGTAAGTAATCGACCGATATCTTTACAAATCTTTGGTACTAATGACAACCTTAAAAGCTCAATAGAGATAACACATGTATGTTATAAATAAACATATTATATAATCATATAATGTATATATAGATGAAGAAGAACCATATAGACATATAATTATATAATCACTTTCAACTTAGTACATTTTATATCTCCCATGTATAGACAAAAAAGAACTGTATGTATGGGTCACGACTTGATTATTCTATATATATATTATTTAATTATTATCAAAATTCTATTTGAAGCAGGGACATGACAATATCTCATTTGATGGATTGTAGGACTCACCAAATAGGTACTTTTCAGATCTATCTGCATCGAATGAGGAAAATGAGGGAATGGTAGATGAAAGTTCTACATGTAGTATGACTAAAATGGGGAGATCAACTAGAGGTCAAAAGATTAGAAAAAAATTCAATAAATGCATGCAATGTTTCCTTGCTAAAGGGAGGTCATGTTCTTATGATGACGAGACCAAAGGTGACATCAAGGTGCCCTTTTGGTACACACATATTGAGAAAGAATGGATACCCAATGAGCTACCTCCAATTAACACTAATTTTTGTGTTAATGAGAGGATATATCGCATAGCTCCATCCTCATTACATGGTTTGGGCCTATTTTCCATGGATGGGATAAAGGTATGTTACAACAAAGTTGTTGAATTGATGAAGTATGTCGGTCCATGTTACAATTACAATGATTGGATGCGGATTGTTCAATATAAAAAAAGTATGCGTAGGTATGCACTATCAGAAAATTATATACAATGGAAAGAAAATGATCAAAGTAAAAGATTTGCTATGTACATTGTTGGGAGACCAAAAGTGACAAGTAATATTATGGGTTTTATAAATAGTACGTGACCTTCCTCAACAAATAAGAAATCCAATTGCATATTTGAGGCACGTGAGGGGAATCAAGTTTTTGTATGTGTGATAAAATCAGTAAGTGCAGGGGAAGAACTGCTAATAGATTACCATTTAAATTGCATAGATACAAACAAAGTTACTATCATGAGGGTGGTAAACTTACTATATACCATTTTATTAATAAGTTTTTTTTCTAAGTCTATTGATTTCAGTTCGTTGAAGTTTTTATATTTAATCTTTGTCACAGGATGATATGGATCCCCCACATCATAGAGGCCATGGGGATGCTCCTCCCATCCATTCTTCAACAATGGTAAACCTTATTGAAATTGTACAAAGTAGATAGTTGAAAAATGTTATATTATTACGTTATTTTATTTAGGGTTTTGGAGTTTTTATGATAGTTTTACTGATATTCTTGTTGCAATTTGATGTTCAGGATAGGGGAAAAGAACCTACAACAACAAAGGCAATAGCGACCCCTTCTGATGACGATATCACAGAAACACCTAATATAACAATTATGTTGAGGAAAAAACTTAAAAAAATCAATTTAGAAATTATTAGCATTTTGGATGAAGCAAATCCAACCGAGGAGATGTTGAAGAGGCAATATGAATTGATGGCACAAGCATGTCATTATGAAGTAAGCAGTAATGAATCTTTAGTTATAACAAAAGTTCAATAAAGGTTTATATTTTATACTCTTTTATGTTGTGAAGTAAAATATGTATGTGTTCTTGTTACAGGATTTTTTGCAAGCTCAAGTACCTGGTCAAGGACAATGCGGTGAGGCCGGTACTAGCAGAGCTCTACCTACCTCAGGTAAAATAATCCTTAAGTTGACAAGTTACAAGGAATTTTTTCTTTGGAACATTCAAAAACTTCTTAAGTTAACTCTTACTTTTATTATTTCAGAATGTCTTTGCTAACAATGTATTGTTTAGGTGATCAAGTGCAGATGACTCCTCCTAGGAGGTCGATGGATGTCCATTCGAGATTTCCGAGTGAAATGTCGGCAACAAGGGGCATGCAAACATACATGCCTTCATGGTCTATGCTTGGTACATCCTTGTTTTGCTATATTTGGTTTTGTGTTAATTATGATTTGTTAATTTGTACTTTAATCTTGGGTGCATCTCATAGTGGATTAATTTTGTGGAGTAGGAGATACACCGGCACCATCTATTATGCTAGATACAGATCATAGTACATGTATTGGTGATAATTCACCATCATTTCTTGGATCTACCTGTGTTTCTAGCACGGGAGTTATGCAGACATCATTGTTGATTGATGATAATGAATTGATGTCTTTAAAATGTCCTAAGCTTCCAAGTACTTTAAAATTATTATTTTTTATATTGTAATATACATTTACCTATTCATAACAAGTTTTGTATTGATCACCCCATGATATTTTTTGTAGGAAATGATTCATTTTATAAGATGCTTTATGACCACACATTGAAGATATTCGGGCCCACCATACGTACAAGGTGGAACATCATAAGTGAACTAACCCTATCCCACTATTTTTTTTTCATATCATTAATTAGTACAGTATTTTTCCTTTCATTCAGGTCTTTTCTTTTACTATATTCAAGGTACACAACTTTAGTTAATTTTTCTATCTAACAATTTTGTGTTTTTTCTTAAAAGGTGGAACTTGCAAGACAAAAAGTTAAAAGAGCAACTCATTAAAGATTTAGAGCATGAGTTTGGTAGTAATATTTTTGAGAAGAAGAAAATTTTAGAAAAAACTGCCAAACATCTTAAGACTATGAGGGACTCATATAGAAGGAGTCTCATCTAGAACCTAAAGTACGATTGTCCTCCCTTTATTCCAGTGAGGGATTGGAATGAGTTCATTTTGGATGCAAAGGAGAAAGGGGATGCTCAAAGAGGAATTACACCAGAAAATGAAAGAAGAATGTATGCAATAGTATTAACTACTAGTACAATGTAATAATGCACTAATTAGTGATCTTTATATCTATATCATCTAACATATTTCAAACTTTTCATAGGTTGCAGGACACATCAAAGGTAACAAAGGCCAGGTTGCAAAAGATTGGGCAGCACAAACTTGGCTCTCATGGATATTCCAAAATTAAATCATGAATTGTAAGTAGTAGTAAATGAATTGCAGAGAAATTTTTTTTATAAAATGCAAATAATTTTGTTTAATCAAAAAATGTAGGGCTCTGAATTTAATTTAGAGGCCATGACATAACACAAAAAAATTGCCTTCAAGGAATGCTATCAAACCATGGCTGAACGCCTATGCCAAGCTTCTACTGGCCCAACCCAAGAGTCTCCTGTATCCTATGAATATGTAAATATGCCAAAAAATATATATTAGAAATTGAATACTTGGGCAACAATCTATTTGATAATAATGTGCATGACATTGCAACGCAGCCTCTTAATCATAACACAGATCCTACACCACATGATGAAGCCCCTGATGTGCATCATAGTTTTGATGGAGGTGCTCATTTTCTATTTAAAATTAATTATGTAATTAGTAATACAATTTAACATCTTAAATTGAACTTGGTGTAACCTTTATTGTGTATATTTTAGAGGATACAGAATGTCACGCTGAACGAGTGTTGGAGGATGTTCAGAGTGATCACCATGTAGATCATGTGGCACATTCAGGTAAAGAAAATCTATGTTTTATTCTTTTAAATTAATTTTTTGATTTATAGTTCTTTTACTTAATTAAATACTTGTAATTCACTAATATAAAATGGTGTGAATTTAACTCATGATGTAGTTGTTATTGCAGCGGACCCCCCTTTGGTGCAACGGCCTCCTATTCCTGAACAGATGAGGAGGATACACGCATTGGCATTAGAATCAGTAGAGGAGGGGAATGATGAGGACATTGATCTTCCTCTTAGAAATTTCATTAAAAAAAATAGCAATAAACCCAAAAAGAAATGATTATAATTAACATTTTTTGCTAATGAAAGAACATTGTCTTAATGGATGTAATTTTGTACTAGTAATGTTGATGAATGATGTGTTAATGAATTATTCATGAATGTTGTGTGTTAATGCATTTTATGTGTTAATGAATTATTCATGAATATTGTGTGTTAATGAATTATTCATGAATGTTGTGTGTTAATGAATTTTATGTGTTAATGAATGTTATCATGTGATTATAATGATTGAATGTTATATTTCAAAAATGGATGAATGAATGAATGTTATTAGATGTTAATGGGGAATTTAGAGTGATGTTAGGGGGGGGGGGAGGGGCCAAATGAGCTTCCACCTTCACGTGGTTGGCCTTGTTAAGTAGAGAATATTAAACTATTCTCAAAACCAAGTAAAGCTCAAACTTTAAAGATAAGCTTAAAGTTAATAGTGATAGCCAATTAGCAAGTCGAAATGAAGTTCATCGTTACAGGTATCTTGCATTCTCAATGTTTGGAGCATTATTAAAAGCAATGTTATAAACATTTATTACTCTTATGACCTCTATGCATATCAACACTCTATCACTGGTTTTTTGCACACTTCACTAATCACTATTATGTATTGCTAATGCATTATAGCAACACTGTCTTTACGCCCACTTGACCATTATTTTTGCAATAAGGTTCTTGTGAAGATCTCTATTTGTTTGATATGAATTGATCCTTGGTATCAGCTTTGTGGGAGAAATTTAATGCTATTTGGAATCGGTTTCCATGTTATCTTTCACAAAATGTGAAGATTCTATTTTTCTCTATGTATTATGTTTTATTGAAGAAGTTTTTATGGTTTATTGAAATTGGTTGTGATAGAGAAACCGAGTATCAAATTTTGAAGGAGTTTACTATTGTATTGAATCGGGTTTCTAATAGTCCCGATTTGGGACTTTAATATTCATTGTATTGGCAAGGGGTGGTTCGATGACTCCTAAGTGTTTTGTGTTTGCAACAGTTTCAAGAAATGTTATTTGAATCCATGCTGGTGTCGATTCAAGAAAGAATAACCTGTTCTGGGCATGCAATGTTATCAAGACTGGTTAGTATGATTGTGCAAGCCACAAGGAGCCTAAGAGGTTTATGGTGATAGTCACGAATAAAGGAGAATAGAGATTATTCACAGAGTTATCTAGGGTGATTCGAAAGATATTGAACATCATTCCAGTGACAGTTAGAGATCTCTATAACTCATAGTCGACATTTGGAATAGAAGGAAGATACTGTTAGACCACATTAAGCTACAAGGGAACAATGAGTACAAATTGGATGTCTATCCATGACCTCATGCAATGCCATAGAGGAATTTGTTTAACTCGAAAGGTGGTAAACTTGTAATAATTTCTATATTGCTCATGTACGAGCCTGTGATACATATGTTTGCATGTTATTTCCTTGTAGATGACTATTGATTCTTGCACACCATTGAAGGAGCCAAACTGTCATGAAATAGAGACCAATGTTTTCTTGAGATGTTATTGAAATCATGATTGATATTTAGTAATTAATCTTTGGTATTTCCAATTTGGAGGTGACCTGAGGGCATGGTGTTCATTATTTGGTAACCATTTTCCATATGATAGTATAACAGAAAGGAACTTTTTCTTATATGATTCGTGCTTTATCAATTTACAAAAAAAAGGTGGTAAAGGTATTGAGGGACTTGACTCTTAATTGAATTAGCTGATACCAAGGATCAATTCATATCAAACAAACAAAGATCTTCGGTAAGACCTTTAAGAGATGTTAAGTATTGCTAATGCATTATAGCAACACTATCTTTAAGCCCACTTGACCATTATTCATAGCAAAACCCTTGAACAATCACTATTTTTTCACTTCCATTACATCTTTGTCCTACATTCGTTGTTATTGCAACATTACTTACTATTGTTCTTACTACACTCTTCACATTCTAAAACAAATCACTATTTTATAACCTTGAGCACATCTTTGTTCTTTGATTGTGAATACCACAATGTTCTTTGACAGTGTACACATCACTATTTTTTTAAACCTCTTTGTTCATTGTCAATCCATCTATAAACACTCATTTGTTTGTATATGTCATTGTCCTTTAGACATTGAACACCACTGCTTCTATACAATGAGAATTGTCTTCATAGCACTAATTTTGTCAGTTTGGCTGCTCTTTCTTGTTACTTAATAAAAATGATTTATTTTTACTTCAATCATTTTGACAGTCATGACCCTTATTAATACCCCTGTGACAAGGAATGGCACTACTTTGTGACCCTCTTCACTTCCCTTAATTCATTTATTGTTTGCATTGAACAATGTTTGGGCCAATCATACACTATAGCAGCAAAACTACTATTTTGATCTTTCTTGCTTTGTCAACAATAGTGTTTTTGCCTTTGAATCATTTTCTTAATTGTTTCATAAATGTATCCCTTTGACTTAGGGGATGAGTTTCTTGTCCTTTTGACATTGACTATATATCAATTCTCAACTAATGAAAATTTAAACAGCTAATTAATGAATGGTCTTGTATTATTACCTTTTTAATTTTTAAAGCACAATGTCATGTTTTAATATTGTGTAGGTTTTTTCTTATGTTAAAGTATTCTTTTACTATAAGAACATAATTTATGACCATTTTAGTAACTATTATAACATCGCTATATTCTTGTGATTTGTTTATCTTGTTTCTTTGCAGTCCTTGGTGCAGTTGGGGAAAAGTATGATGAGGCAATGAGAAGAAATGATGTGAGGGAAATTTTTGTTACTGGTATGTATGCCCTTTTAATATCAACATCATATTCAAGTTCAAGTGTTTTTGAGTTTTATAATTAGAAACATGAAAAATGACCATGTGTTCTTTCCATGTTCTTGTTTTCTTATCCACTAGGGTAGGGAGGCAAATTCTCAGGTGGTTTTGACATCAACACTCTCGAGGACTGTCAAAAGATTGGTATGAGTTTCTGAAGGACTATTACCAAAATTTTATTTGATCTGTTGTTTCATATAATTTCACAAGCTCTAAATTTTGTTAGTGTTCAATTATTTTTAACTGTTTTCTAACAAGGGACATATCTAGGTTAGTAATATGTATTTAAGTTTTTAATATAACTTATTTTCATTGAAAAGCTAAATTTGATATTGTGAGCCTGATGGTGAATTTTTACTTTGGAGATGTTGTTTTTCAAGATAATGTAAGTGTACAAGAAAACATGTCTTTTTATCTCGTTAGCATTGTTTCATTGCATTATTAAGAACATAAAATGTTAGAAAAGAATCTTTCTTGTTTTTATCAATTTGACTTGTGCCTCATAACACTGATTTGTGTTCTGATGTAGATGCTAAGAAGCCCTCCATTGCTGCTATTCAAGGGCTTGCACTTGGTGGAGGGTTAGAATTAGAAATGGTATGGACTATGGAGCAATGACACTCAGTTTCTTATTTTATATTTCCAAAGGTTCATTGCATTACATGATCTATCTTAAGTTTCCAATTCATTCTATTTGTGAAGTCTTGTCATGCTCGTATTTCAATGCCAAAAACACAACTTGGGTTGCCAAAGCTTTCTCTTGGAGTTATTCCTAGTTTTGGTGGTAAGTGTTGGCACCTTTCTCTTGGTTGTGTTTGGATGTGCCATATGTAATCCTTAATAGTTTGAATTTCTGAATATTGTTCAAAAACAAGGTTTGAATCATTGAATTTCCAAAGCATTATATTTTTTAATATTTATGAGTAAGGATTGGCACTTTTAACTCAAATATGTTCGGTCGTGCCTTACATCATTCTTCATTATTTGAATATATTTATAAAAAGATGAGGAAATGTTGTAATTGTACAACATTTAGAAAATTAGTACTAGCCTTGGGACTTTTTAGGTGGTCTGTAAACATATATTGAAATTTTTATCTCAAATGTCGATTTACTGTTTGACCATTTGAAAATGTTTTATGTCTTGACATTTGTCACAACTCCCAATAATCTTAACATTTACAAAAGTGTAATTATCTTACTCAGTATTAGATTCAACTTATCTTACCTGAAGTATTTTGTCTTTACACAGTTTCACTTGACTTAACTATAATGCATACACTACCCAAAAAGACTCCTAGTTGCCCATATGCTTACATCTAGTATATAAGTGTGACTAAAAAAATGAAACAACAATAGGAAAGAAAAACACTACAAGAAGATTAACATCAATACTTAATAAGCTGTAAGTTGACAAAACCTATATAGTAGAATTGACTTTGTCTTCATCAGCACTAGTGGTACTAATAGAAAAGGTAAAAGAGAGTCTAACCAGCCTGGTAATGGTTAGAATGGTTTGGTGTTGTCAAAGAGAAATGTTTGAACTGATATAGTTGACAGATAAAACAAAGCACGCCAAAAAAGTCTCTGATATAGTCCAATTGTACACTAGAAAATTTGGGATGGCATCGTCAGTAGAATATTGTGTGATATGAGAATCAAAATTTCCTTTTTCCTGTAAAGAAAATAACTATAAGTAAGTGTTATGTCTTCGTATATGAGTTACCATGAATCAAAAGACCTTAAATAGACTTATCCCCATGATAATGATTTATAATTATGCTCCTTAGTCTCAAGAAAATAATTCACAAAAAAGGAAAATGTAGAACACTATTGGTCATCTACTAATTACTTGTTTGGAGGAATACTTAGTGACTTTTCTCAGTCAAATGTCCATATTTTTAACCTTTTCAATACCCTTGCCTAGACACGATAAATAGCCCTCTCTACAATGTACATTATTCTTGATGATCAAAGACTCTGCACAATCTTTTATGTCAAACAAAAGTTAGTAAATGGATATAACATAGACATAATGATAATACATTAAAAGATTGCATTAAGGGATTCATTTTTCAATATTTAATGTAGTAGAATAATAAAAGCATAATATTGGTATGCTTAATTTGATAATATATTTTATTTTTTTAAAGAAAAAATTACTATTGGTCACTTTTTTGACGTATGAATAATAGTTCTTTCGATGAGAATGCTACGTATTCGATGTCTATTCTGACCAAATTTCATCGAAAGAGAGACGAACATTCTTTGGCATTTCGACGAGAATGTTGAACCCTCAATGATAGTTTGGACCCTTACTTGTCACAATTTTGACAAACTTTGGTCACATAGATAGAAGGTATGATCAATAATTCTTCTAGGTTTTATCAACTTTGGTCTGTCGATAATTCAACCACTACGGACGTCGGTATTTTGACGAGGGTTTTTCATGTTGAATAATCGACAAAAAAACTCTGACAATATTTTTGGTTGTTTGGTCAACCAATTGGTATTGAAAATTTGACTAATCCTCATTGAAAAATAAGCTTAAATTTACTATTGTGTGAGTTGGGCCATTTCTACCACCATGCCTAATGCCTCAACTAAAGAGGTTTCAGTGACCCTTTTGACTATAGGGCTACCTGTAAGATCACCCTTGGTAATCTACTTTCTGTTGTTACTCTCATTCTTCTTCAAAGACCACATGACCAAGGCTTGATGATCATCACTAAAAGTGACTCCCTTAATAGCTTGCTCTACCTCCTCCTTGGTCTTGTGAATTGGTGTGGTCTATTTTCTAACTGCATATAAGACCACTACATCAGCTATGCCCCACTCTAGGAGGATAAGCACTCCTAAATTTCTCACCAAGTCCCTCCCCTGTTCTGGAGTGATCTTCTCAAACCTTTCAGTCATTTCCTTCCTTACCTCACTTTCTATGATCTTTAGATCTTTATCTAGATTCTCCTCCTTCCTCTTCTCACATGTCTCTTGAAACTGACTTATGTGTAACTTCCATAGAAATTGCATGGAGGCCCTAGCCTTTACAAAGTATCATCAGCTAAGAACTCATCATATGCTTGTTTTATTATTGGGTCCAGCTCTATACCTACCATCTCTCCCATTGTCAAATCCAATTCAGGTTCTTTTGGTGGCTCAGGCACCCCCTCATTTATCTCTTCATAGGTCATAAAAATTTGACCTAGAGCTCCCAACTATTTCACTTTCTCTATGACCTCTTGATAATCCATGATGTTCAGAGGTGATTGGGATGGAGAGTAATCTTATTCAACATGTTCAGGCCTCTCTTCTAGTTTTTGTTTCTTTGAGGGAGGTGGGGAATCATGAATATCTTGAGCTAGTTGATCCTGGGGTGAGTTTGGAATTTCTACAACCTCATCATGTTTCTCCACTTGCTATGATGTGGAAGGGACATCCTCTTTTCTCTTTATTTGTTCCTTCTTTTCTGGTCCTAGTACCACCACATTGTAACCATTTTTATTTTGTACCATGTATTTTCCTAGGGGAAATACTTTAGCAAATGCAGGTTTTCTTAATAGTGATTAAGCCTTCTCTGGGTCATCTTTCATATCCTTCTCCTTTTTATCATTTAGGGTTTGAAAAATACCCTGAAAGTGATCCATAAGAGTGTCTATCTTCTTCCCAAAAGGATTGATGCTCTTTAGGGGATCATATCCCTTGTCAAACTATTGGACAAAGTCCAATGTATTCTTGTACACCAACCATTTTTCCTTTCTGATTTCTTTCTCTTGTATATTAGGGATATTTTTTATGATATCCTCAGGGAAATTGAAAATATGATCTATGAATGAGAATCTGACCTTCTTCTTGAACATGTCATTGTAGAAACCCTCTGGGTCTGTTGTCCTTGCAACTGAGGTAGTCATGTGATATGGTGATAGGACTTTATCCATATGAAGCCATCCACCCTTTGTAATTATAAACTGGTGGGCCATTGTAACATTTGGGAACATGGTGCCTCTAGCTTTACTTGCAAGAATATTCTTTTCAATTTCCCCCAATTGCCTTATGAATTCTACAATACCAATTTTGAGGGGCACTTCATATGGCAATATGAAAGGGGCCCCTCGAAAACCATATAGCCTAATTACAGTAGAAATAGGATAAAAAATGAAATCCCCCCAATTATGCACAATGTTAAGTGTCTTGGCAAATTGTTTTGGCCTAACAAGTTCAGCCAAGGCCTTTGGGATTCTTGGGTTCTCAAGGACAAACAAAATCCTGAGCTTGGCTACAAAAAACCTATCAAAATTAATGAAACTATTATCATCCCTATCCTATGTCATGCTAACGTTCCACAATTGGGCCGACATATCTTCACCATCCTTTTGTTTCAACAAATCCATCTCCTTCTCAAAATAACTTGCACCTTTAAAGAAGAACATATACATCATGAAAGAGTACCAACAAAATGGCTTATCAACTTTTCTCTTCTGGATTCCTACCAATCCATTATGAATCAAATCAGCAATGAAAGGGGAAAATTCAAATGTAACTAATAGATATGGGTGTAGAATTTGGACCATCATGTACATTAAATGTACTAGCATTCTCTCTTCAACATCTTCTCCAAAAATCTGACACAGTGACCAATATGCACCCCTTGCTCTTAAGTTAAAATATTTTGTTTGGAAGGGCTCTTGTGTACTTGGTCCCAAGGTGATCATTCCCCCAATCTTATTGCATAACTCCTTCACAGGACCACTTTTGAGATAATCTCTCTGAGTGTTGTACACTTTCCTCAACTCCTCAAAATCAATTTTTTATAGGTCATTGGAAGGTTCATTTAGCTTAAAAACCTTCCTGATTTCTTCAGCAGAGATGTTTATTAATAGGTCATAGCTCTTTGCAATTTGAATCATCAAATATGCATCTATGAAAACACTGGGTACAACAAGTTTTCCCAGGTTGAACTGCCATACATTGCTAGTAGGAGGAGGGGCATTTCTTTGACTAAATCCAACTTTGAACAACCCTAGGCTAGTGATATCAGAGGTGCCACTTGCATTAATCGTGCCATTCTTGGCATCCCTTATATATTTACCCATATCATATAGGTTGTCTGCTACTTTTACCCTAGGACTCTTCGGTACTAGACCTTTGGATTTTACTGTATCAGTCCTTGAATGAGGTAATAGTTCTAACAAATCTTCATGTAAACCCCTATCACTGTACTCGACTTTACCATTTAATTCCTTTCTTGGCATCATTCTAGGGTTTGTAATTCTTTATAATTTGGGCAAAATAAATATGGTATATTTATGATTCTACTAACATGAATAAGAATTTTGTAGATATTCACCAACCATCTCTGCAAATTTCCTCACCCAGGCTTCTGCAAATTCTATCTCTTTGTGTTTCTAAGAATGCGTGCATCTTCAATATATTAGCAATCAAACAAAGTCTTTTAAATAGTTTACTCCACATGATCTAGCCATTACTTCTCTAAGAAATTGAAATGTCATCTTTCAATAGGAAAATTCAATTTTGCACTAGTTTTGCTTCAAGTTTGAAACTGGACAGTCGATCCTCTTTAGAACATAATCTAATGGTTGTCACATGATCATAAGGCTTGAAAAGATTCCTTGTGAACATACAAAAACCATCCAATCAAGATGCATTGATTGTAAACCTTTAATCGCATCACCCAAGACCCACTTGACACTTTGGATTCATCACTACCATTAGAACCTGCATCTAACGTTCAATATTATTTCCTTTTTCTGAGTGGACATAAAGTAAGACATCGTGGCCTTGATACTAGATCAATAACTATCACATGATCGAAAGGCTTGAAAAGATTCCTTATGGTCTTGCAACAACCATTGGATCTTATATAAGATTCACAGCTCATACATAATGCTGAAACATTAGGGAATAAAGTATTAAGGACCTTAGGGAAAATAATAAAAATCACCAGGGCTTTAGACATAGGAAAATAAAAAGGGACCAAGGTAAAAGAAATATTAGGAACGTGACCCCACCCGGTGATAAATTAATACACATTCCCTTTAGGAACTTAAGTGATTTCATAAAAGTAATGCTCAAATAGAAAATAAAAGAGTGACTTAGGGTTTTCTCTTAAAAGAAAAGGCACTTAGGGTTTTTTCATGCCTAGTTATTTAATTAGGGCTTCTTGGATTCAGATGAAAACTCTGGTAATTTTGCAAGGTTTTTCTGGGTTTTTTGCAACAAGTTTTCTTGATTTTTAAAACAACTAGAAAATGTCTCAATTTTTGTAAAAAAAAGGAAAATTTCATGCTTGAAAATTGAGGTGCCAATAGTGGCTCTATCTGGGGATGTATGCCTCTTGTAGGCATGACAAGAATTCAGAATCTTTGGGATAAGTAGACCCTCTACTGAAACAAACCAGCTAGCCTACTCACACAACCTAAAACAAACACACAACTAGGAAAGAAAAACTAACTACTATTCATGGATAATGAGAGTACCTTAAGAAAAGTACAACTTGAGGAATTGTCCATGAACTAGAAATTCCATTTCATTTCCAACCAAGTCCTTCAAGATATAGGAATCAAGTCCCCATTTCTCATCAACCAAATATGGTCCCAACCAGATGGGATCAAACTTACTGTTCTTGCCCTTATCTTTAAGCTTAGCATTCCACATTAAGACCAGATCATCCTTTACAAAGTATCTGATTGTAGTTTTCTTGTCATACAAATTTTTGTACTTTAGTTGAGATTTTAAATTTTTATCATGAGCTTCCCTTCTTGACTCATCCAATTGTATCAGGTCTTCCAATCTAACCTTTATTTTATCATCTTTATCATCATCATACAATTGAATGAATTTGTATATTTATAACAGGTTATTTTGTGGTAACCTGGCTTGAATACTATATACTAAGTCAAAAGGAGCACATCCAATGGCCTTCTTGACTATCACTTTGTCAACCCATAGAGCTAACTACAACTTTGAATCCCAGGCCTTCTTATTTGTATCAAGGACTCTCTTCAAAATCTTTATCAAGCTTTTGTTACTTGACTTGGCTTGACCATTGCCTTGAGGATGATAAGGAGCATCATATGAAATCTTGATCCCATATTGTAGATAAAGACTAACAAATTATTTAGATCTAAAACACATTGCATTGTCTACAATCATAACCTCAAGGCACCCAAACCTTATTAGTAGATTCTACATCAAAAAGTCAGTGACCTCCTTACTATTGGCTCTTTTAGTGGGAATTACTTCCACCCACTTTGTAAAGTAATCAGTAGCAACCAGGATCCATGAATGTCCTCCACTGGACTTATTTGGGATTTCTCCTATAAAGTCCATGCCCCATTTCTGAAAAGGAGCCTCAACTATCACCGGGCTCAAAGGAAAATTACCACTGAACTTCAGCTTTCCTGAAAACCTCTGGCAAGCATCACATTTTTTTGGCAAAAGAATGTGCATCTTTGAAAATACTAGGCCACCAAAAACCAAAACTTAATATTTTATGTTCATAATGTAGTCAAGCTCGATGGATCCAATTAAGGACTGGCTGACCTTGCAGCCAAACCAATATGCAGTGGAAATACACAATACAACAAAAGATCTGATATGAACAAAAGTCTTTATTCATGAAAACATCAATTACATGCAATGTGACAAGCTGTAAGGCCTTCCCAGTTACGGCCAATTACAATGCAAGTAACAATCTAAAAGATCTCACAGGATCTAAATCTTTTCCCCAACATCAGCATCCAGCTAGTCCAGGTCTGCAACAAGTAGCACACTGGTAGGCACCCAGGAAAGATCTAAACTTGTACTCAAAATTCCAAGCAATCTTCCTGCTCCTAAGCTTGTAGGCTACTAACCTTCCTTCCAATAATCTGATGCCTTAAACAACTACCTAAGCATCCTATAAATAT
This sequence comes from Chamaecyparis obtusa, assembly GCA_027943335.1. Taxonomy (NCBI): domain Eukaryota; kingdom Viridiplantae; phylum Streptophyta; class Pinopsida; order Cupressales; family Cupressaceae; genus Chamaecyparis; species Chamaecyparis obtusa. Next base: position 2,816,236 of record BSBK01000289.1, on the reverse strand, counting down.
TGATTCCCAGCCACAAGTCAGCTGATGAAACAATAAACTCCTACAAACAAATATTAAATGCTTAAAACATTAGTTGACTCTCACATAGCCTTACAAAATAAATAAAATCTCAAAGATGGCCCCAAACAGTCATCAGATCTACATAGAAGAGTGCAACACATCAAATCTAGGTCCCCACATGTCCAAAGGTCAATCCATAACATGAGGAGCATGACCCAAATTAAATACATTAGTCAGCCAAGCCGATTTATCCAAACAATCTAGTCGGTAAGCAAGAACACTAAGCAACAGAAGAAATAACCAAGCACCAGTCGATCAACCATGCCAGGCATGACCAAGGAACACAACTATCACCAAGCACTAGTGAACTAACACCTTCAGTTACCAAGCATTCTTCAGAGACCAAGCACCCCAGTAACCACATAAAATGAGAAACTAGTCTCCCAAACCGAACAAGAACTCCACCAAACCAATATCAAAACTAACAATCTACCTTCAAAGACAAACATATTTTTGGTTGATACAAGAATACCAAGAATCCTAGGATGCTCCTGCATCAGACACCCTAGGTAAGAAATATTTTCTCATAAGGAAATCATGAACATCTCAAGGGAATTAGAATAGGTATGCCAAATCTGTTCTTCACCCATATCTCCTCTTGTCCTTCACCCCAAGTAGTCTTCACTTCATTCACTATTTCATGCAGAAATTCCTTATGTCTTCCACTTTTCTTATCCCTTCAGTCGGCAACTGATAGCAACCGACTCTAACCACTATCAACCAGATCAGTGCCTTGGTAAGGTTCATCCTCTTCAGACTCCTCAACCAACTTAGTATCATCTACATCTCTCTGTGTCACAAATATCACCATCTACTGAACCATCTCTACCAGAAAAACCATCTATCTCTTAATCTCAACAAACTCTTTAAAGATATCATTCTCCTTCTCCTTCAAACTAGCCTTAACAGGAATAGGTTCATCAACCTTTTTCTCCTAAGGTTTGTCACAAGGACAACACCTAATAAATCCACATCCTTTAACCCCTGTCTCTTGTAAAGGTATCAGCTTATGTTGAGTTTCTTCATGCCTAACCACATAGGTATTAGCACGACCATCAAACAAAACATTTTTGTCAAACTACCAGGGTCTACTGAGCAACAGATGACAAGCATCCATAGGCAATATATCACACAATATCTTATCAAGGTAAGATCCAATCTAAAACTTAACCAAGCATCGTTCTTCAACTCTAACCTTAGAAACATCTTGTATCCAACTAATTTGATAAGGATTAAGATGCTTCCTTCTTTCCAAATTCAATTTACTAACCATTTCATACAAAGTTCTCAGAACTTCCACCATCAACTATGACATTACATACCTTATCCTTGCACTTACATCTAGTTCTAAATAAATTCCTTCTTTGCACCGGTTCAGGAACACATGTAGCTAATCTCCTAGTGACAATACATTCACCTTTCTCAAGAACATTCTCAATGTCTTCTTCAACAACTAATGCAACTCTTTCCTTAGGACACTACCAACTTCTATGACCAGCTTCACCATAGTTATAACAAGTGTTGGTGAACTCATTCTTCCACCTTCCTCTCTGTCCATTATTCTTAGTAACTTGACCACTGCTAGATCCCACATTAGACTTAGGATTCTCTTTCACATTACTCTCTACAACTATCTCACTAGTTTTACCACCTTAGTTCCTATTGTTTTATTTTCCTTCATACTTCCTATTCAGCTTCTCTTCAATCTTCAATGCCATCTGATAAGCATCAATGATTGTTTTCATCCACACAGTGAGTAACTCTTCCTAAATACTAGGTCTCAAACCATATACATACCTAGCAACCTTCTATTTGTTAGCTTCAAAATGACCAGTCCTAATTAGGATTCTATAAAACTCCTTTGTATACTCCTGTACCGATTTGTTAGTCTGCTTCAAAGCTTGCATCTTCTTAAACATATCCAATTCATAATCCACCGAAATGAATTATTTCTTCAACTTGTACACCATTTGGTTCCACTTAGTGATCTTTTCTTTCCCTCTTCTACCTCTTTCTAACTGAACTTCTCTCCACCAAATATTTGCATGACCATTCAACTTAGTCTTTGCAAATATAACCCTATTAGGATCTTCTATTTCTTCATACTCAAAGTATTCATCAATCTCATTGATCCAATCAATCAATTCCTCTGGCCTAAGGCTTCCAAAAAATGCAGAAACTTTAATCTTAGGTCTCTTCCCAATCTTAGACATAGCTTTCAGAATTTGATTCTCCTCAGAATCTCTAGCTTCTTCGATAGCTTCTTCAAAATGATCTTCCTCAGATTCATCATCACTATCCTCTTTCAAGGTAGGCTTCTTCTTTCTCAACTCCTCTTGTAGATCTTGCACTTGTTTATGCAAAGCCCTAAAATCATCAAGACAAAATTCTCCAGTAGCTTCTTCTTCCTCAAAGATCTCATGATTTCTCCTCAGAGGCATCTTCAAATCAAGATCTACACATGAACACACAAGATCCACTTGGCTCCAATAGGAACAGACTCTGCTCAAACAAGAACAAACTTCACTCTGATACCACTTAATGTAGTCAAGCTTGGTGGATCCAATTAAGGATTGACTGACCTTGGAACCAAACCAATATGCAATGGAAATATACAATACAACAAAAGATCTAATATGAACATAAGTCTTTATTCATGAAAACACCAATTACATGCAATGTGTCAGGATGTAAGGCCTTCCTAGTTATGGCCAATTACAATGCAAGTAACAATCTACAAGATCTCATAGGATCTAAATCTTTTCCCCAACATCAGTATCCAGCTAGTCCAGGTCTACAACAGGTAGCACACTGGTAGGCACCCAGGAAAGATCTAAACTTGTACTCAAACTTCCAAGCAATCTTCCTGATCCTAAGCTTGTAGGCTACTAACCTTCCTTCCAACCATCTGATGCCTTAAACAACTACCTAAGCATCATATAAATACCAATTCCCAACCACAAGTCAACTGATGAAACAATAAACTCCTACAAACAAATATTAAATGCTTAAAACATTAGTTGACTCTCACATAGCCTTACAAAATAAATAAACTCTCAAAGATGGCCCCAAACAGTCATAAGATCCACATAGAAGAGTGAAACATGTCAGATCTAGGTCCCCACACATCCAACAGTCAATCCATAACATGAGGAGCATCACCCAAATTAAATACATCAGTCGTCCAAGCCAATTTATCCAAACAATCCAGTCAGTAAGCAAGAACACCAAGCAATAGAAGAAATAACTAAGCACTAGTCGACTGACCATGCCAGGCATGATTGAGGAACAAATTTATTGTTGAGTGCCAGTGAGCCGACACCTTCAGTTACCGAGCGTTCTTCAGAGACTGAGCACCCCGATAACCACATAAATTGAGAAACCAGTCTCCCAAACCGAGCAAGAACTCCACCAAACATATTTTTGGCTGATACAGGATTTCTAGGAATCCTAGGATGCTCTTGCATCAGTGCAGTAGTCTTAGCCATGTAATGGCCACCACACACACCTTCATGCATTGCTTGCAACAAACCTTCAGCCTTATGAGGGTCAACACATTTCAGCAAAACATCCTCATTGCTTCTCCACCATAGCTCACCTTTGGTAATTACATACTTCATAGCATGCAATTTCACTATCCTCCTTTTGTGGTCATCCATGTCAAGGGGAGGTAATAGTTTCTGTAAATATCCAATGATATCTTTATACCATTCACAATAATCCAAGTCACAAATGTATGGCCTATGTTATTCTTCAAGAACATTGATATGGTTAGCATCTAAATTGCTTTGAGCCATAAGTTTTTCTAACCCCAGTCCTCTTACCACCTTTGTGATCTGGATGTCAATGTTGAACTCCTAGATTCTATTTATCCACCTGCACCTTCTTCCTGAAACCTCTTGTTGAACCAATATGTCTTTTACAACGACACTAGGCACATATGCAATTAAAGTTGCCCCAACTAGATAGCACCTAAAGTTTTTTATAGCCTTGAATAATGCATAGGCTTGTTTCTCATTTATATCATACTTTAAATCAGCTAGTTGGAGGGATTTGCTGAAGAAAGATATGGGCTATTCAAAACCCTCTTAATTCTTTTGCAACAAGACTGCAACAATAGTATGATAAGAAGAAAAGGAAAAAAATTGAATAGGCTTACTGAAGTCTGGTGATCTCAATACATGAGCACTTTTAATGGCTTGTTTGATGTCACATAAAGATTTCTTGGCCTCTTCACTCGATTCAATTTTTGCATTCTTTTTAAGCATCTTGGAGATAGGGACACTGATTTCAGCAAAGTTTGTAACAAATCTTCTTACAAAATTTATCTACCCAAAGAAGGATTGGATACCTTTGACATTTCTTGGTAATGGCACTTTGTCAATTTCTACCACCCTTTCAAGATAAATCTTGACTCCATCCTTAGATACAATGTGGCCCAAAAGTTTACCCTCAGTCACCCCAAAAGCACACTTCCTTGGATTAAGGGAAACCCCATACTCTAGAGCTCTTACAAATTTTTTTTCCAAGTAGCCACAATGCTGATCTTTTCTTTTTGAGTAAGTTGTCAAATCATCTTGATAAACAACAAGAATTTTTTTTATAAAATTTGAAAATGCTACATCCACGGCTCTTTGAAAAGTAGCCCCGGTATTGGTCAAACCAAAAGGCATCCTAACATATACATAAGTACCCCATGGAGTAGTGATTGTAGTTTTGAATTGTTCTATCTCTTTGAAGCCTACCTAATTGTAGCCTAAAAACCTATCCATCATAGACATTAATTCAGACCCAGTAACTCTCTGCAACATGGCTTCCATGTTTGGTAGACCATAGTTATCTTTCAAAGAATTTATGTTCAAATTTCTAAAATATACACAGAGTCTAATGTCTCCATTTTTCTTTCTCACTGGGACAAGGTTAGAGGCCCATGTTGAATGTCTAATAGGTTGAATGATGCTTGCATCACTCATCTTTTTTAACTCATCCTGCATATTTGGTGCCAGAGTAGGGTTGATAGGTCTCAACTTTTGTCTAAAAGGTTTGGTGTTCTCCTTTAAGGGGATCTCATGCTGAAACAAATCTTCTCTATATGCCTTTAAGTCATCGTAAGACCAAGTACAGACATGCCTATACTTCTGTAATACCCCCAAAATGGGCTATAGGTTCATTAACCTCCTACATCATCAAATCGATCAAAATCGACATCAAAGTCCTAACCTAAGGCACATGTACACATCAATTTATCAAAAACCTAATTGATTATCTTAATTCTGCATCAGAGAATATTCCTTGAAATATTCCTTATTTATCCCAATTATCTTTGATTTAATAATTATTTGGTGATAAATCCTATTTATCCTAAAGTTTGATAAATTGAATATTTTGAGTATTTAATTAATCAGATTTAATTTTGCCACTTAATTATTTAATTAGATTTAATTCTATTTATTCCTAAATTGTATTATTTAATTTTGACAATAAATCAAAAATCTCATGACTGATTGATTAAATTCTTATTTAATTAATTAATGTCAGTTGTCAATATTTAATAATATAGTTTTGAATAAAAGTTTGATTAAATGATTGATTAACCCATAAATCAGTTATTTTAAATTCAAAAATCAGTTAAGTTGAAGATAAATCACTTTATTTATTTATTTAATTAATTCATAATTATTATGCACATTCAAAGAGCAGTTAAAATTTGAATTAGAAAATCAATTCAAGTTGTTATTTTTTCAAAACTCAACATCTATTTTGAGTTGAAAGTTGATCTAAACTTCTAATTTGAGTCAAACATCTGTTCTTGCATGATTTGCATGATTTTGTGAGTTGATCTAATTCAAATTTCTTGTTGACTCAAAAATCAACCTGAGTTCATCAAGAACGATTTATGGCTTTCCTCATGGACCCTCAAAGCCCTAGATTTCTATAAAATCAAGGCTCAACTCTTCACAAACAACCCTCGAATTTGCACAATTACTCTAGCGAATTTGCGATTGAAGGATTAAGCACTTACAATAGGCGATTTGTGAGATCTTTCATTGTTGGTCATAGTTTTGCATAGTTTTCATATCATAGAATTCATTCATTCATATCATTCTTAGAATAATCTACATATCATTTTGATTCATTCTAGATTAGATTCATTCAAGTTTTTCATTCTAATTGCATTTAAAAACAAAAAAAATAGATTAATCTACATTCATACAGTTTTTATTCTTTTGCATTCAAATCCTTCGTTTAGGTGTTTGTATTATCACTGATCTCGGTCTAATCTGAGAATAACATACTTGCACCTACTAGAAGATAGTAAATCGCCTGGTTAGCTTAGTTTCAAATTATTTGTAAGATTTCAATTTTTGCTAACCTCTAATATTTTACTGAAGTGTTGTGTCTATAGCTAGGTACAATTTTCACACACATTTTTGGCACCCACCGTGGGGCCCTAAAATGGGTTTCCATTTCTTTTCTATCAATTTCTATCTATTTCCTGTCCTTTCCTGATCAATTCTGCAATTTTATTCTTTGTTTGTACAATTTTCATATGAGTTTTGTTAGATACTCATGCCAGGACCCTCTAGGTGTCGTACGATATTCAACATTTTCAAGGCTTGTACTAGCAACTATAGATTATCATTTGGAGACTTCTTTGTCATGCGGGTAGTTACCCACTATCATACGCATTTCCAAAAAGTCATGCCAGAGGTGACCCACTATCGTATGAGGTCTGGATTATTGTATGTGAGGTAACCCAGTGTCATATGAGGTTTGATACCAGAATTCAATTGTCATTTCAAATTTTTAGGCAGTTTGTCAGATTTGATTTTCATATTTGGACTAATGGCTAACCCTAACAATTGAACTCTACTATTTCTGATTGATATTTCCTAATTCTGATTGGGAAAGCACAAATAAATTGCTAAAATAGGTAAAATCTACTAAGGGCATTGTGAGGAATTTAGGTATTCTTCTACAACTGATAACACTTCAATTTGGACATTTAAAATGAACTCTCTTATGTCAAGCTTGTGTGACTTTTCCTGCTTTTATACCATAGAATTCAGTTTTTGGGCTATAAAACAAACATAGATTTGCTTTCTACATATCTATTACACATAGTAAATAGGCCCTATGAACACTATTTGTGGATGATCTTGAGAGAGTGGACTTCTTTCTCTTGTTCACGCATGTGAAGCTCTTCTTGATGAAGGATCCCCTTGTAGGTAGGGAGGATACTAGGATTATCTTGCATTCTACTGGGTTTTTTAGTCTTCAGCTTTTGATCGATACATTCTCTCTCCAGAGAGATTGATAGAGCATAAGTTGTTGACATCACAGATCTTAGTGAGATAATTTCAATCTTAGCATGTCAGATTAATCTGTCTGCTTTGTTTTGGTGAAGTGAAGAGGTTAGGGGATTATGCTCTACTTCCTTTTTGGATAGTACTAGAAACCTAGATCCTTGAATCTGATCTAGTCCCCTTGTGGTATCTTTTGTGAGTCATCTTTAGAGAGGGTTAACCATAGTGGACATTCCCTTAATTGGGTCAACCATGTGGATGGAACCTCAAGTGGTAATAGCCATTTTCATCGTGGTAGCAACAACCACTATATAAATGTCCTTTTGGAGGAAATCTTCACAGGTGTGGTCTCTTGTTGGGCTATCAGATCTCCCTAGCAGCTCCTGATTGATTAAATTCTTGGACTATGTCAAAACCCTGGTGTGCTTGGATTAGAGTTTTCCCTCTTGAGATCATAAAAGTTGCAAAGTCAGACCATTACTACAAACCCTAGCGAGGCCAATTTTTCATTTTCTAAGAATATGTGCATTATTGAAATTTTTTTTGGAACATACACAAATAGCATTCCTAGGGATTAGCACATTAAGCCACTTGATTGTTCATGTGTAGGGTTTCTTTGTCCCTTGTTCATTGTTTTTAGATGTGCTTGAAATCACTTGCCTACCATTTTGCGTGCTTGTTTACTTACTTGGTTATTGAAAATGAACGATCCCAAAACAAACTTCAAATCTGGACAAAAAACTTTGCAAAACACATTGATTCTAAAAACTGAAATTGCAAAATATGATGCAAAATTCCTTTCTTTGTTGTATGAGTTTTGAGCATTTGTTGTATCAAAACCCCTGGATTGTCATATGAGAGCTTGTATATTGTCGTACAAGCTTTGTCAAAAATCACAAGCAAAAAGTCAAAATCTACTAGCAACTATCATACAAACTTTGCAATTGTCGTACGAGTCTTGTCAATTTTCATGCCATAGCTTACCCACTATTGTATGAGCCTGTAGAAATTCATATGAGGATTTTTACTAGAAACTTGTCCAAATTGCTAGAAATCCAATTTTTACAACCTACTTCCAGATTCTGTCAAACAAATCCCTGTGTCAGGAATAGAGCAAAAACTAGAAAGAATTTGATCATTTTCCTAAAGTGGTCTCTTGAGTCTGATTTAGCCTTCTGATTTATCGATTTGAGTCTTTTTCATCTTGTGTCAAAACCTTGTCAAAGTTATCTTCAATTCAATCTTTGTCTAAAAATGGCTAAGTGTTGCGAGATTGTGTCTGCCATCTTTTGGACGTCTACCCATACTACTAGGGCATAGTATCCTTCATTTACATCATATCTATCTTCAATCAATCCAATCTTGACAAGGTTGCATCATTTGATCTTCTTGAATCAAGTCATTCTTTAGTTGTCTTCATCTTTCTCTTTTGTTTCACCTAAGGTTAATGGTGGACAGTAGAGCTTCATCACAATGAAAACAAGGAGAAAAACCTAGATTCTCTTCAACTACATCTTCTGTGATTGTTGAGACATTTCATCAATCTTTCGACACAACTAAATTTGTAGAAGATGCTCTTGGAAATATTTATTTAATAGGTGGTTATGTCACCCCTCCTACATCAACCCATGCATGTCATCAAGAAACTCCTCATCAATCAATCCCTGGTAGTTCTCTCAATAACACTATGTCTCAAGGAGGAGGCGCAAGCCAAGGGTCCCAAGGACATCAGTCCCAACATGGTACGGATCAAGAACCCACACCTTCTAAAATTTCTTGATATCAAAATGATGATGACTTCAAGAAAATGATGAGGCATTTCTTGAAGGAAGATAGAGAAACATACTTCCTAGAGTTAGCTCCAAGGGGTTAAACTTCCTCCCAACTTTAATGTTGAAGATATCATTACGCATGAGGAAGAAACTCCAATCACCGCTATGATGAAATAGATGCATGCCATGCAAGTCAAACTTAACAAACTCAAAAAAGAGAAGGAACCTAAGGAATTCTCCATGGAGGCCCTATGCCCTTTTCCATTTGATAAAGACTTGTACATGCCGCCATTCCCTAAATGAATGGAAATAACTAAATATGATAAGTATGATGGAAACTCTAATCCTTAAGATCATGAAAGAGAATTTTATACTCAATCTATGGAGTTCATGCACGAACCAACCTACCTAATGTGTCTTTTCCCTCAATCTATGGGAGGGTCAGCTATTCATTGGTTCTCAAAAATGCCTCCAACTATCAAAAATTTTGAGGAGTTAATCAAACTGTTCTATCAACAATACTCCTACAACATCCAACATCCGGTCACCATGATCGACATCTACAATCTGAAATAGAACTCAAGAGAACCATTCCTAAATTTTCTCAAAAGATGGAGGAAAAGGTTTTCTCTATATGCTAGACCTATTCCAAAAATTGAGAAGCTGGAAATTTTCATCAATAATCTTGTTCTAGAACTCAACTACCATTTGCAAATGCCAAATCATATATCCTTTGATAAGATGGTAGAAAATGGAATCAAAATTGAGAAAGTACTTGTCCAAAAAGGAGACATATCACTTCAAAAGGACAAGTATGAATATGGATCTAGTTCTAAAGACAAAGGCAAAAACTAGAACAAGAATAAAGGCGTTGTCACAGATGGTGTTGTTGATACTATCCATGCCCCATCTAAGGCACCTGCTTTCAATCTCACTGTTGGAACCTATAGTACCCCGTCCCTAGTCTGATTTTATAAATGATATGATTATTTTAGGATGATAGATTATATGTTAGGAGATCATTGATGCTTATGATTTTACTAACCCCATACTTGCATGTGTATGGTCGATGTGTTTATTTTATATTTCTGTTTGACGTGCTTGATGTGATTGAGGGATGGAATCGTAGTTATTGCTTGCAAGATCCACATGATCGGCTGATCCCCGCCATTATTTGTTATATATTATTGTATGTACATGCTTCATCTTGTGATGACATGTTTGTAGGTACAAGGCATCATCTTCCCTGAATTGACAGGAGTGAGTGTGCCCATAAAACATTCATCTCAATGGTAAAGAGGGGAGATAATACACAGACCCAAAACCCTAACCCAAGCCTAATTGTCCTAGGATTGGACAAGTGTTAGTCTGACTACCCTACCTGAATTCATCTAGTTGGTATGAATTCATGGATCCCATTCTTGATTCTATGCATGGTTTCAGTTGGCTTGTATTTGATTGTGCTTGATCTTATTGTGCTTGATTCAGTTGATTCATGATTATATAGGTGATTTTATATGATTATTGATGTTAGGATTATAGTTGAATTTAATTATTTAATTATGTTCCTGTATTTAATTTGGAAAATTATCTAAAGTCAATTATTTGATTAATTGGAATTAATTGATTATTTAATTGAAATTGGGATTAATTATGTTTGAGTGAATAATTAAATAATTTAATATTTAAATGCATGTTCTAGGATGTATTAAATATTTAATTTATTTAATTTGGGTTTTAAATTATTAAATTGTGCTTAATTGTAAAATGATTTGATTTATGCTTGCATATTTTATTAAATGATTAATTAATTAATTGCATGAATTTTTGATGCATTAAGTATTTAATTTATTTAATAAATGAATTTAAATTATTGCATGTGCAAAATTGAAAAAGGAGTTTATTTTCAAAAAGACAACTAGCTTTCAAAAGTCAAAGTTGAGTTGTGCGTTTAAAAGATATTTTTAATTTAATTAATTGTATTTACTTTCAATTTTGGAATTAGAGTTGGATCAGGAGTTGTCTTATGAGTCATTTTTTGATTTGGAGTTGAATTGTGAGTTAGCTTTTGAGTTGTCTTTTGGGATTTCTTGAATTTGGGAATTGAATTCCTATTAGGAGATTATTGCGTTCATTTTTGGGAGAGACAGGTTTTGGAGAGGATTTTGGAGAGGGCTTGTGTGCTTGGTATTTTGGAGATTTGTGGATTGTTGTGGCTGCATGTTGATTCAAATTTCTCTGTGCATCTGGATTGGGCACTTGTTTGCAACATAGCTTTCAAATCTGCAGGTTGGGCTTGATTTTGGAGAGAATTTTGTTCTCAAATCTACAAGGGTTTTTCATTTTCAGTTTCTGGCATTGGATCAAAAGTAGGTATTGAATTTTGCCTATTATCTCTATTTTCACATCTATTTGTCTTTCTGTGCTTTTATAGTTTTCTATGTTTTCTATTTGGTAGATCTGTGTTTTTAATAGATCTAGGTATTCAGAAACCCTAGTGTAGTTGGTTTCTGTACTTTATTACTACTTGGCATTGTAATGTTACTCAGGAAAAATTTTGTTAATTAATTCTTCCTGGTTTGCCTAGAAATCAATAAATTAGTCCTGGCCTATAGTTCTACTATAGGGTTTGAAATAAATAAATTCATGCTAGAGGAAAATCCATTGGTTATCTAAAAAACCCAATCTGGGTATAAATATTTATCCTAGAATTTAAATAATCATTCTTTGTATATATATATATTTTTGCTTTGGAAAATTAAAATTACACAGTCAAAATTAATTGGCCAAATTCTTATGAGTTTTGGAGAGAATCAAAATATTCTCTGTTGATAATGATAGGTCCTCCAATATTTTCTATCTTCTGGTATTATAAAAAAAAAAATACAGTCATAGAAAAAGGCAACTGTGGGAAAAATTCAATGCAATTAGGTGCATGTGACATATTCCTCTTGGTTTATGTTTTCCAAAAATATCTATAGTAAAGAAGAAAGGAAAATATTTTAATTAAAATTAATTTATGTTAAAAAAATATATTGGAAAAAAAATATATATATATAATTCATAAAAGTTATTTGGATTGTTTTTGAAATTTAATATAACAAAACAAATGGAAAAAAGTTAAAGGGGAGGTGGGGGCCACCACCTTCCCCCACTCCCCAAGGCACGACCACCGTAGCAGAAGGCACTACTACGGTAGTACCTGTCTGCTACGACAGTAGATACTACCTGAGCAGTACCCTGCTGCGGAGGGCACAATGCACGAGGGTTTTGGAAATTGTGCAAGCGCTTGGGAAATGGGGTGCAGGGCCTGCAAGGACCCCCCCCCCCCCCCCCATAAGACTTCTTTTATAATTTTATTCTATGTTAAATTTATGTTAGATAATATTTCTTTTGTTAATTAAATTAAATTGTTAAGTTTTATTTTGATTTTTATTATTAATTGCTATTTGTTAATTAATTAATTTGTTTTTAGTTTATTTAATTTAAATTTTTATTTACTAATTAATTTAGAATGTTACTTGTTAATTATTTTTAGTTTCATTATAATTTTTTGTTAATTTATTATGAATTATTATTTGGTTATTAAGTTCAAAAGATTGATAGTTGTATATTAATAATTTAATACTTGTGTATCAACTTTTTAAGGTATTATGGCTTTTTAATTGATTTAGTAAGTTGACAACTATGTATTTTTGCATGTGATGAGTTTTATACTGAAATTGGGCTTTTGCTCTATTGAATTCTTAGAACGACTATAGGGAATACTCTTTAATTTGGCATTATTTTAATGTTAAGTATCTCTTGGCAGATTTATGTGTTTCTACATGTGGATTTAAATTATGTTCTTTATGGACTCTAAATGCTTAAGTATTGGATAACAGTTTCCTTAAATACAATTGTGTCTTCTTCGTGCCTGAACTGTATTCTTGTATTTTATGTGAGGACGGGCATTAGAATGACCTGGGGAAATAGAGGCAGGGATCTTTGTTAGTTGGATTTATTTTTAGCATCATGTTTGATGTGTGTGTTTATTTTGATTATCATCTATGTTTCGATCTTATGGGCTCTTGTTGGTTATAATCTGTTTATGGTATCTTCGTAATCATTTCGATTTCTATGTGTGAAACTGCATCTAGGATTACCTGGTTGTATACCTGTTTAATGTTTATGAGATTATGAGCCTAGGGGAGGTTGAGTAGGTGCATCTTAGGGGAGTGGCTTACAATAGGGGCCGGGACCCAAAGTGGTCAGTACTTGGGTAACCTATTGTAGGTTATGTAATTAAGTGATAATATAGTAATTAAAATGTGTAGAGATCATTAAAAAGATAATATAGAGTATGGTTATGATTAGAATTCCTCATTTTCATGAGAGAGAATTCTAATCCCACATGGATTATATTGAGGATCTGGGGCCCAGAGTTGTCAGTCCAAGGTAACTCAATGCTTGAGGGTCCGGGGTCCAGAGCGACCAGTCCAGGGTAACTCAAGTAGATAGACATGTGATGACACTCCCATAGCATGTAGCCTAGATCATCTCCTAAGTTTTCTATTTATGCCTCAGGATTAGTGTGTCTCACCCTTCTTTTTATTTTTGTAAACCTTGAGTAGAGAGCTTTCAAGATTCCTTGCTCAATGGTTTTATCCTTGTTTGGTTTTGGTCATCTGATTGGGGTTTGTGGTTATCTCCTCAGCACGGTGGGGTAGGCCTTTGTGGTTCTACACGGACGGGTGGTAGTGATTCTTTACCATTTGAGATTCGACGTCCTGGTGCCAGTGTTGTTGGTTCATTTGTAGTTGGATGCTTTTATGTTTCTTCATTGTTTCTTCATTGTTGGTTTCTTATCATACCTTCATTTATGTAGTCTTATATTAGAGTATTGCATCTGATACCTAATATGGACATTGTACTTCTTTGTTAGATTTATTATTACATACCTTGCGACATGTGCAGTGGATGTCAGTTTATTAGTTGTCATGGATGTCCATGAGGATTGTATTAATTGATGTAAGTTATAATTGTATCATTTATGATATGGAATCTTCTGTCATCTTTCCTTAGTTGTGTTTTATTCTTAAGTAATTCTACGTCACGGGACCCACAGGATTTGTAATCTATTTTGGTTGTTGGTTTAATGTGAGTAAATGGTAATTGCTTCTGCACTGTTGTGTATTCTGTATGTTAACTTTAGAAAAAAAAATGTGCACCAAACTTAGTAGCAAGTTATAGGTTAATCTCTCTTGGGTTCCCTAGTGGGGCGTTACATTTGGTATCAGAGCAGAGTTTCTACACTGGGAACTCTAGGTATGTACACCTATTAGGTTTTGCGTGGTCTAAACTTGGAACTAAACATAGACATAAAACATTTTGCTTTTAGACCATTGCTCTATGATTATGTTTTCTTCTATTTTTGTTTCAAGTTATGATTGTGTTTCATTTTTAGTAAATACTTCATGTTTGGGGGATATATATATCCTTATCTGTTTGTAGGCTTCCAGGAGTAAGCCTAATCCTAGGGGGGGTGGATGTAGTACCCCGTCCCTAGTCTGATTTTATAAATGATATGATTATTTTAGGATGATAGATTATATGTTAGGAGATCATTGATGCTTATGATTTTACTAACCCCCTACTTGCATGTGTATGGTCGATGTGTTTATTTTATATTTTTGTTTGACGTGCCTGATGTGGTTGAGGGACAGAGTCGTAGTTACTTGCTTGCAAGATCCACATGATCGGCTGATCTCCTCCATTGTCTGTTATATATTATTATATGTACATGCTGGGTCTTGTGATGATAGGTTTGTAGGTATAGGGCATCGTCTTCCCTGAATTGGTAGGAGTGAGCATGCCCATAAAACATTCATCTCAATGGTAAAGAGGGGATATAATACACAGACCCAAAACCCTAACCCAAGCCTAATTGTCCTAGGATTGGACAAGTGTCAATCTGACTACCCTACCCAAATTCATCTGGTTGGTATGAATTCATGGATCCCATTCTTGAGTCTGTGCATGGTTTCAGTTGGCTTGTATTTGATTGTGCTTGATCTTAGTGTGCTTGATTCAGTTGAGTCATGATTATATAGGTGATTTTATATTATTATTGATGTTAGGATTATAGTTGAATTTAATGATTTAATTATGTTGTTGTATTTAATTTGGAAAATTATCTAAAGTCAATTATTTGATTAATTGGAATTAATTGATTATTTAATTGAAATTGAGATTAATTATGTTTGAGTGAATAATTAAATAATTAAATATTTAAATGCATGTTCTAGGATGTATTAAATATTTAATTTATTTAATTTGTGTTTTAAATTATTAACATGTGCTTAATTGGAAAATGATTTGATTTATGCTTGCATATTTTATTAAATGATTAAATAATTAATTGCATGAATTTGTGATGCATTAAGTATTTAATTTATTTAATAAATGAATTTAAATTATTGCATGTGCAAAATTGAAAAAGGAGTTTATTTTCAAAAAGACAACTAGCTTTCAAAAGTCAAAGTGAGTTGTGCTTTAAAAGATATTTTTTATGTAATTAATTTTATTTACTTTCAATTTTGGAATTAGAGTTGGATCAAGAGTTGTCTTATGAGTCATTTTTTGATTTGGAGTTGAACTATGAGTTAGCTTTTGAGTTGTCTTTTGGGATTTCTTGAATTTGGGAATTGAATTCCTATTAGGAGATTATTGCATTCATTTTTGGGAGAGACAGGTTTTGGAGAGGATTTTGGAGAGGGCTTGTGTGCTTGGTATTTTGGAGATTTGTGGATTGTTGTGGCTGCGTGTTGATTTGAATTTCTCTGTGCATCTGGATTGGGCACCTGTTTGCAACATAGCTTTCAAATTTGTAGGTTGGGCTTGATTTTGGAGAGAATTATGTTCTCAGATCTACAAGGGTTTTTCATTTTTAGTTTCTGGCATTGGATCTAAGGTAGGCATTGAATTTTGCCTATTATCTCTATTTTCACATCTATTTTTCTTTCTGTGCTTTTATAGTTTTCTATATTTTCTATTTGGTAGATGTGTGTTTTTAATAGATCCAGGTATTCAGAAACCCTAGTGTAGTTGGTTTCTATACTTTATTACTACTTGGCATTGTAATGTTACTTTGGCAAAATTTTGTTAATTAATTCTTCCTAGTTTGCCTAGAAATCAATAAATTAGTCCTGGCCTATAGTTCTACTATAGGATTTGAAATAAATAAATTCATGCTAGAGGAAAATCCATTGGTTATCTAAAAAACCCAATCTGGGTATAAATATTTATCCTAGAATTTAAATAATCATTCTCTGTATATATATATTTTTGCTTTGGAAAATTAAAATTACACAGTCAAAATTAATTGGCCAAATTCTTATGAGTTTTGGAGAGAATCAAAATATTCTCTGTTGATAATGATAGGTCCTCCAATATTTTCTAGCTTCTGGTATTATAAAAAAAAATACAATCATAGAAAAATGCAACTGTGGGAAAAAGTCAATGCAATTAGGTGCATGTGACATATTCCTCTTGGTTTATGTTTTCCAAAAATATCTATATTAAAGAAGAAAGGAAAATATTTTAATTAAAATTAATTTATGTTAAAAAAATATATTAGCAAAAAAATATATATATAATTCATAAAAGTTGTTTGGATTGTTTTTGAAATTTAATATAAAAAAAAATGGAAAAAAGTTAAAGGGGAGGTGGGGGCCACCACCTTCCCCCACTCCCCAAGGCGCGGCCACCATAGCAGAAGGCACTGCTACGGTAGTACCTGTCTGCTACGGCAGCAGATACTGCCTTAACAGTACCCTGCTGCGAAGGGCACAGTGCACGGGGGTTTTGGAAAGTGCGCAGACACTTGGAAAATGGGGTGCGGGGCCCGTAGGGACCCCCCCCCCCCCCATAAGACTTTTCTTTTATAATTTTATTCTCTGTTAAATTTATGTTAGATAATATTTCTTTTGTTAATTAAATTAAATTGTTAAGTTTTATTTTGATTTTTATTATTAATTGTTATTTGTTAATCAATTAATTTGTTTTTAGTTTATTTAATTTAATTTTTTATTTAATAATTAATTTAGAATGTTACTTGTTAATTATTTTTAGTTTCATTATAATTTGTTGTTAATTTTATAATGAATTATTATTTGGTTATTAAGTTCAAAAGATTGATAGTTGTATATTAATAATTTAATACTTGTGTATAACTTTTTAAGGTATTATAGCTTTTTAATTGATTTAGTAAGTTGACAACTATGTATTTTTGCATGTGATGAGTTTTATACTAAAATTGGGCTTTTGTGCTGTTGAATTCTTAGAATGACTATAGGGAATACTCTTTAATTTGGCGTTATTTTAATGTTAAGTATCTCTTGGCAAATTTATGTGTTTCTGCATGTGGATTTAAATTATGTTCTTTATGGACTCTAAATGCTTAAGTATTGGATAACAGTTTCCTTAAAATACAATTGTGTCTTCTTCGTGCCTGAACTGTATTCTTGTATTTTATGTGAGGATGGGCATTAGAATGACCTAGGGAAACAGAGGCAGGGTTCTTTGTCAGTTGGATTTGTTTTCAGCATCATGTTTGATGTGTGTTTTTATTTTGATTATCATCTATGTTTCGATCTTATGGGCTCTTGTTGGTTATAATCTGTTTATGGTATCTTCGTAATCATTTCAGTTTCTCTTTGAGAAACTGCATCTAGGATTACCTGGTTGTATACCTATTTGATGTTTATGAGATTATGAGCCTAGGGGAGGTTGAGTAGGTGCATCTTAGGGGAGTGGCTTACAATAGGGGCCGGGACCCAAAGTGGTCAGTACCTGGGTAACCTATTGTAGGTTATGTAATTAAGTGATAATATAGTAATTAAAATGTGTAGAGATCATTAAAAAGATAATATAGAGTGTGGTTATGATTAGAATTCCTCATTTCCATGAGAGAGAATTCTAATCCCACATGGATCGTATTGAGGGTCTAGGGCCCAGAGTGGTCAGTCCAAGGTAACTCAATGCTTGAGGGTCCAGGGTCCAGAGTGACTAGTCCAGGGTAACTCAAGTAGATAGACATGTGATGACACTCCCATAGCGTGTAGCCTAGATCATCTCCTGAGTTTTCTATTTATGCCTCTAGATTAGTGTGTCTCACCCTTCTCTTTATTTTTGTAAACCTTGAGTAGAGAGCTTTCAAGATTCCTTGCTCAATGGTTTTATCCTTGTTTGGTTTTGGTCATCTGATTGGGGTTTGTGGTTATCTCCTTAGCATGTTGGGGTAGGCCTTTGTGGTTCTACATGGACGGGTGGTAGTGATTCTTTACCATTTGAGATTTGACATCCTGGTGCCTATGCTATTGGTACTTCTGCATTTGGATGACTTTATGTTTCTTCATTGTTTCTTCATAGTTGGTTTCTTATCATTCCTTCATTTATGTACTCCCATATTAGAGTATCACATGTGATACCTAATATGGACATTGTACTTCTTTGTTAGATTTATTATTACATACCATGTGACATGTGTAGTGGATGTTAGTTTATTAGTTGTCATGGATTTCCATGAGTATTGTATTAATTGATGTAAGTTGTAATTGTATCATTTATGATATGGAATCTTTTGTCATATTTCTTTAGTTGTGTTTTGTTCTTAAGTAAATTCTATGTCACGGGACCCTCAAGATTTGTAATATGTTTTGGTTGTTGGTTTAATGTGAGTAAATGGTAATTGCTTTCGCACTGTTGTGTATCTTGTATGTTAAGTTTAGAAAAAAAATGTGCACCAAACTTAGTAGCAAGTTATAGGTTAATCTCTCCTGGGTTTCTTGGTGGGGTGTTACAGAACCCAATCCATCCAAGCTTCTGAAGCTAAAGCAATAGAATATAACAAGAAGCCATCTGACTACATACCTTGGGCTACAGATCCTAAACACAAGTTTACTCCTCTTGGAGGATCCTTGGAATCTGCCATGAAACTCTATTGGCCAACAATAGCATCTCCTTGCCTGAGATAAAATTTTTTGATCTTGAACCTAAACTGAAATGGTGGAGGGAGAATGATTTTTGTGACTTCCATCGCAATAAGGGTCATAATACTAATAAAATCATACACTTGAAACACATCATACAAGAAAAAATTGATAATGGATAAATCATAATTGACAATCACAAAAGCAATAATGATCATACCATTCAAGGAGCCATTTCTGAAACATGGTCAAGGAGATTCATCTTCTCAACCTAATGTGGGTGCTAAATTAAATTATGCTTACTATGGAAACAATATTGTCATGAATATGGTTGAACCATGCCTATTTGAGCATTGCAATGTCATCACAATTGTAAGAAAAGATAGAGAAAATAAATCAGCAAATGGAGTTACTCGATCACAAGATCAGGCACATCTGCAAGGACAAATCCCAAATTCATCAAATGTCCCTAAGATGCCTTTCAATCTCTCATCTGCTTCTAAATAGAAGGCTACCTCTAAATCATCAAATCTTAAAGACACAAGGTCAACATCCTATAGTATTGTCCAATAACTCCAGCATACAAATGCAAAAATCTCCATGTTTGAGTTGCTTCGAATATCTCTAGCTCATAGAGCCATTCTAGACAAAGCCCTACTCGGATCCACTGTTCCTGACAACCTTGATTTTGACAGATTCTAGACTATGGTTGGTTATCTAACATCTCCATAGTATATCTCCTTTTTAGAGGAAGATGATAACTCTTTGAGTCATCCACATAACCAGCCCTTGCATATTGAAGACTTGATCCAAAACCATCGTGTCAAATGTGTGTTGATAGATGGAGGCACTGGTCTCAGCATTTGTTCTTACAACTTGATCACACAATTGGGATTTTCTAAAACTTCCATTGATCCTAAGAAGATAACTATGAAAGCATATGATGAGAAAGAAAGATCTTCCAAAGGAACTATTGTCTTACCTATCAGAACATGACTCGTTATCAGAGACACCATATGTCAAGTTCTTGGTCTACCTTTGGCCTACAAAATTCTTCTAGGGAGACCCTGGATACATGAAATGAGAGCTATTCCTTCCACATATCATCAATTTGTGAAATTTCCTTATGAAGGAGTAGAGGTGATGATTCTAGCTGACCTATATACCACTTGCAATGCATTGAAAGAAAGTGTTGATATACTTGTTCCTAATAATAGAGAATCTTCCACTAAGTAGATAGACATTGCTTCAACTTCCAAGATAGCAGAACTTGCTAAAGAAGTCAAAATCAAAGACAATGGCATGGGAGAATACACAATGCAACCTATTTTATCTCTCACATCTCTCCCTTTGTCCCCTAAATCTTATGGGCAACCTTCTGACAAAGTGAAACCTACAGCTAAAGAATCCCAGGTCATATTCAATGGAAGCTTTGTGACAAAACAAGTATCTAAATAAGAGTTTGAGGAAGAAGAATCCATGCTTGCATGGTTATACAAGGATGAATCTCAATCCCGATCAGGTTAGAAATGTGACTTTGCTTCAAGAAAAATTCCTCAAAAGTCATATGGACCAGGGGATAAATTGATCACAAAAATGGGATATACTAGAAAAGGACCTTTGGGACTACAAGGTAAAGGTCTTCTATCACCTCTTGACCATCATGGCCAAACAAACAAGAATACAATAGGTCTAGGATATAAGAAGAAGCCTTTCTATCTTAGCAAGAACTCCCCACATGTCTTAGAACAGATTGAACCAATGGAGGAAACACCATAACAATCTGATAGTGATGATTCGGATACCACTGAGGAGTTCATTCCTGATGAGAGGTTTCCTAAAGAAATAAAAGACCTTCTTGACATGGAAGATGATCCAATCAAAAGAATCAATGTAGTAGACACAAAAGAACCTACTATAGAACAAGAGATATTTGCACCACAAGAATCAGTTGATCTTGAAGGCAATCAAATAGACAAGGAGGAAGGTGGCAGCTATTCTAAGATAGATTCTCATGAGTATGAATTCAAATCAGAATCTAAGGGTAACCCTTCTTGGGGTATCCATACTGACTTTACAAAACTCATACAAAAATTATACAGACAGAGAATAAAATCACAGAATTGATCAGAAAATGATAGGAAATAGATAGAAATTGATAGAAAAGAAATGGAACGAGTAAATTGGGGTCCCTCAGTTGTCATACAGGAATGAATACATTTTTGTATAACCATGATTTGTTGTATGGGACCTATTGAAACTTGTACAAGTTTTGATACCAGACGGTATTGTCGTATGGAAAATAGCGAGCTAAAAACACATTTTTAGGTCAAATTTTTGAATTTTCTGATTTCTTAGGTTGATTCCTGATCATTTAATGTATCTTCTAAGGTCAAAGAAAGGAATTGAAGTAGATCCATCTAAGTTCAAATCTATCATGGAGATCCAACCTCCCAAGAATATTAATCAAATGAGAATATTAATCAAATGAGAACATTAAAAGGGAGAGTACAATCTATTAGACGCTTCATATCTCAGCTAGCAGACATATCACAACCTTTCACAAAGACATTACATAAAGGTGTGACCTTTGCATGGAATGAGGAATGTGAAAATAAATTTAATCATATCAAGAAATATCTATCAAATCCTCCTATTTTGATGCCTCCTATACAAGGGAAACCATTGATCTTATATGTCTCCACCATAGATACATCACTGGGGACATTACTAGCACAACATGATGAGAACATGAAGAAAAGAGCTATATAGTATATCAGTAGAACATTGGTAGCATATGAGAAGAACTATTCAATGATTGAGAAAGCTTGTCTAGCTATGATCTTTGCATCACAAAAACTAAGACATTACATGTTAGTTCATACCACACATTTGGTAGCTAAGATTGATCCACTAAAGTACCTACTAAGAAAAGATTCCCTCACGGGTAGACTAGCTAAATGGGTAATGCTATTAAGTGAATTTGACATTGAATATGTTGAAATAAAAGCTATCAAGGGCCAAGTTATTGTTGATCAACTGGCTGATGCACCATTGTTTGATGATACACCAATGCAGATGGAATTTCTAGATTCCTCTATCATGAACTTATCTTCTAGATCATGGAAATTATTCTTTGACAGCTCCTATACATTGAATGGATCTAGAGCAGGCATATTGTTCATCACACCTCAAGGATACTCAATCCCTAAAGTATTCATAATCAAGTTTCCTTGCACAAAAAATATTTTTGAATATGAAGCCCTTCTAAATGGCATGAACATAGCAATTGAGTGGAGATTGAAAGAATTACACATTCATGGAGACTCACAACTTGTAATACACCAGGTCAATGATGTGTATCAAATGAAAGATGGAAAGTTGATCCCATACAAGAGAATGGTAGATGATCTAAAGAAATATTTTATATCTATCACCTTTGAACAAATCCCTAGAATAGAGAACAAGGTTGTCAATGCTATGGCAACACTATCTACTTTATTACAGTAGCTTGAACATGAGCTACGCTATGAGTTCCTGGTGGAAGCACTATCTTATCCTGCATATGATTATCACAAAACCCACATGATCTGCACTGTTGTTGGTCATGATTCATCCCGATACAAAAACATTTTCTCCTATCTCCAAGACCAAATCATTCCTGATACCTTTAACTGCCATGAGAAATGATACCTTATCTGAAATGCATCTAGGTATGTCATCATTGGTAAGGATCTGTACAAATGAGGTCTAGATGGTACACTCCTTAGATGTTTAGAATAGGAAGAGTCTCAATGTGCATTAGAGGAATTCCATGAAAGTATATGTGGATCACATTCCAATGGTTTAACACTAGCTCAAAAGCTTATTAGGGCTGGGTACTATTGGCCTGAAATGGAAAAAGAGGCTATCAAGTTTGCAAAGAGTTGTCAAAACTGTCAAGTACTTGGTAACTTAATTCATGCACCAGGGAGAGATCTAATTCCCTTTACTACACAATGGCCTTTTCACCAATGGGTATTTGATCTTATAGGATCCATACATCCTCACTCTTCTAATGGACATACCCATATCATTATAGCTACATACTATTTGACAAAATGGGTAGAAGCAGTCCCTTTGACTCAAGCAGTTGGCAAGAAAATGTCTATGTTCATTTTGAACTACATCATATGTCAGTATGGTATTCCACACTCTATAGTCACAGATAATGGTGGAAAATTCAAGAACAGAGACTTAGATGATCTATGTGCCAAATTCAAGATTAAACAACATTGGTCAACAATCTACTATCCTCAAGGGAATGGACAAGCAGAGGCTTCAAACAAGAATCTATTGAAAATCTTGCACCGTATAGTTAATAAAATAGGAAGAGACTAGCATCTCATGATCAATCTAGATCTTTGGGCCTACAGAACAAGTATTAAAACACCCACTCGAGCTACACCATTCACTTTAGTTTATGGATCTGAAGTGGTACTACCTATTGAGGTTGAAATTCCATCACTAAGAAGCAGAATGCATGGTCTACTAACTGATGATGACTATACAGTGTCTAGGTTGCAAGAACTTGAACTACTAGATGAGCAAAGACAAGCAGCATATGATCATCTCATAGTATATCAGAAGAGAATGTCTAGAGGCTACAACAAGAAAGTCAGACACAGAGAATTTCAGGTTGGTGATCTAGTCTTGAGAGAGAATCCTAAAAATCAATCACATAGAGAATACAAGGGGAAGTTTGAACCCAACTGGCTGGGTCCCTTTGTTATCATTGCTACTTTTGGCTCTAGAGCCTATCAACTCTCAATGACTAAAGGAGAATAGCTCCAAGAACCAATCAATGTTCTTCATTTGAAGAAATTCTATGCCTAAGGCATTTAGTATTCAAAAATGTCTTGAAAAAATTATTAAAATTGAAAAAGTCCTAAAAAAATGATCATCCTGGTGAAAACCTAGCAATAGGATCCTTGATGTATCACAAAAAAAATAAAAAAATATCAAAAGTACAAAAAAAAAAATTTTAAAAAATGAAAAACACAAAAAAAAAATGAGAAAAAGAAAAAGTGCCTTGGTGAAAACCTGGAAACAGGCACCTTGGTAGAAAAAATAGAATCTTTGCCAAGATGGTGAAAACCTAGCAAATGGGTGCCTCTTGTTTCAAAATGCTACATCTATCAGCACAATCTTGGTCTTTCCCAGTTTTCAGTCTTGCTTTAGTTTGTACATATCTCCGGGTTTGTTTTCACATTCCTATTTTCAATAAAGTCAGTTTGTACACCAATAAGCTCAAGCATCTATATCCTGTCAATGTTTCAAACTTGGGGGCAATCATAGTCATATCCTATGGCCTCCAATGTATCTTAGACATGTCATATCCAGTCAAGGTCCTTTGAAGCTACATTCGAGTCAGACAGTTTGTCTCCTCTCCATAAAGGATTTTGCAATCAAACACAAACAAACATCAACACAAACTGAAAATAATCTATGATTTACATTCTTTTATCTCCTTGTATGCTTACTGATTCACATTAAGATTTTTGCATATTGTGTCCCTTCGAGCTCTTCGATGATGTCCTTTATAGGATTTAGAGAGTGATGACTAGGGGCATAATCTTTTCTTTGTCTTTAGCTTGTATGTGAAAATCTAACAACTTTGGAAATTCTGGATTGAAATGGTGTCCCTCTGTAAGAGCCTCCATCTCATATTGGATGGCCATGAGTACCTCGACCATTGATACCTAGAAAATTCAAGGAAGTTTGATCTAACTATTATCTTTTCGAGTGAATTCTTACTCCTACTGTGAAACATGATCTTACCTAAGGATGCGAACGATAAAGGGTTACTACGGGTAATTCACATAGGATTTAGAATGATCTCTTGACTGTCTGGCATGTTTGTTTTGCAAGGCATATTCTAGTCATCATGATGTTTATATTTTGATGCTTATACAAATTTCTATATCAAAATGGACATGATATTCAGGTCATCCTGGTGTTTATGCCTTGGTGCTTATATCTAATCTGACATTCCAAAAATAAAATCAATATTGATATGTCCATGGTTGTCTAACTAGTGGGTGTTGTATTGATTCTTGCACATATAAATCAATATTCATATGTCTATATTTTCCTAACTAGTGGGCATTGTATTGATTTATCCAGTTACCTAAAAATTCAATGATGAAAATGACCAACACATGATTAGTGACTAGGTCCTAGGTCTTAGGTTTGCATTTCATTCTGCATGTCATTTTGCACTTTGCATGACTGCATGATCCCACAAATTTTTGAATACACTTAAAATACTTAAACAATTCTTCCAAACCTAAAATTAAACTTGACATGAAGAGTTGAATATCACACGAAGGTTTCCTAATAGAACTGCAAGTAGTCACCATCCTGGGTTAAACATCCTTTTTGACATAAGACTGAGTACTTGTCTTCATCAATACCTGCAAAACATATCATGTGTATCATTGCATTTACATTGCATTTCATGATCATTCCATCTATTATATTACATCCATGTGCATTTTACATTACATAGCATAATCAAAATCATACATTTCCATACATTTTCCATAATCAATTACATTTGCATAAACCCATACATTTGAAAGAAATCATTGCATTACATACATTCATACATACATTCTATACTACTCATAGCAATTACATCACATGATATCATCATAAATCAAAACATGACAAGTACAAATGAAGTCATAACTAAAATCTTGATCTCATATATATCATATAACTTGAAATAGTCAAGGGTGCACTACTAGCACAAAGTAGAAAAGAATGAGCTCATGTGAGCTATCAAAGTTAGAGCAGTGTATATGAACCAAAATGACAAAAATATCAAAATATCTAGATAGATCAGCTATCTTCCTGATCCTCTGCATCTAGTGGAGGTGGTGGTGGTCCATCAGGCACTGCCTCAGCTTGGGGTGCCATGTCTCCCTCTGAAGCTATCATATACTAGGAGGATGTTCATACTCTCTGACCAATAGGAACAACAACATAATAGGTAGAAACATAGTATGTAGCTTGAGACATATGATGTGTCACCTCTACCTATAATCTCTTCATCTCCTCTTAGAGCTCTGATCACTATCTATCATCCTCTATGAACCGATCCTCAAAATGAGCACTCCATACTCTTAGGTCCCTAAACTATAATCTCAAGCACCTAATCATCTCCTGAGGAGTCTACGCTACACCAGGATCTACATCTGCCATGGGCATATCTATATCTCTAGCTGGCTAATTAGCAACCTCTTCCCTATGTGCCTTACGACATCTCACCTCAGCACCAAGATCAAAATATGTATCATCCTATGTAGAATCAGGACCAACACCTACATAATGCTTAGCACTAAGTACCTCATTAGCACTACCAATACTGCCTAATGTACCACTCTCCCCTCTAGTCTATCTCCTCTATAAAATTATAGGCCTGCTTGTTGTAGAGCTAGTAGGATGAGGTGGTCTCATCTGACCAGATGGTCTCTGTGGAGGTCTCATCACTACTCTTGGCCTCTGAGGTGTAGGTCAAGGCATTAGAACCTATGCATCTTGCCACCTCTGACCTCGACCCATCAAAGAACCTATCACATCCATGGCCTCCTCCATCGAAGGTATCAACTCTATGGGATCTGAAAATGTATGAATGGGATGCTCTACGAGCCAAGCAATGTATCCATCTGTAACTCCAGCATCTATGATAGTTGGGTGGTAGTCCCAGTCTCTGCCAACATACCCACTGTACTCCTGTGTACTCAAAGCATAAGATAAGCAGGTTGTCTATCCAATCCCTATCTCTCAGACCAATCTAGCATAAGTAGCATAGTCTTGAGAGGCATCTTGAATGATGCCATACTTTCACCACACTTTGGTAATGATGAAATGCTCAAGCACTATGGTCGATCACCCTATCAATACACAACTATGAAAGAAGTGACTAAACTACTCCTATACAGTAGGCCAAGCCTTTATCTTTAAATAAGGTCTCCACATGTAGTAGGTCATGTCATCAAGGACATGCCTCTAGTACTCTATGATACCCATGTGAACCTATGTCACGTAACCAGAATATACATATATATTGCCAGCTCCTACGGCTGATGCTATGTCTGACAAATAGGATGGCATACTGGAATATGTTCCCATGCCCAAATATGAAGAACTAATGCACCAGAAGTAAATGACTTGCTCTCCTGATACATGATCTCATGCATCTTAGAGAACATATGAGCCAGCATATACTGACCCCAACCCAACTCAGAAGGTGTCACCATCAAATGGGAAACCATCAGGGCCCAGCCCATCAAGAGACCATTTTGCTAACGGTCAGACATAATGATGCCACCTATCATGCCTGCTATGATACACTTGAGTCTATGAGTATCTTCATATCTCTACACTAAGGACTCCCAGGAGATCGACTGTGTCAACTATGTGTCATCACCAAACACTCTCCTAAAAGCATGTAGACTGGAGTTCCCTAAACTCACATAGTCAGGACGTGGGCCATGGAATGGAATACATAGAATATGATACACATCCTCTGGTGTGACCGTCAACTCTCTAGTAGGCAGATGGAAGGTCTACGTCTCTGAATGAAAATGCTCTATCAATGCATTCAGTAGGTCATGGTTTACCTGAATCTCAAGTAACTAGATCAGATACTCAAAACCACATGACGCTAAATGTACTCTCATCAGATCAAGTAGTTACACGTAGAGTCTCTGAGTGGCAGGGTGTGAGATGCCAACATGGACATCAAGATAGATGACCTACATAGCACAGAAACAAGGTATCCTATTAGTAACTTGGTTGAAAAATAGGCTAAAAGTACATAAATTCAAAAGTTGACTATCTCAGAAGATACATTAAATGCTCAGGAATCAGCCTAAGAAATCAGAAAATTCAAAAATTTGACCTAAAAAGGTGTTTTTATCTCATTGTTTTCCATACGACAATACAGTCTGGTATCAAAAATCATGAGTTTCAGCAAGGTCCCATACGAAAAACCATGGTTATACGACAATGTATTCATTCTCATACAACAACTAAGTGACCCAACAAAATGTCGTACGACACTTGGGTCCCTCTCATACGAGTTTATAGGGGTTCTGGGATGACACTCTAGAAAAACCAAATGTCGTACTAGTCCCAGAGGACTATTGTACAAGTTTCTATGCATACAAATAACATACAAAAAATGATCTAAAAAGCTTGAAAACATGCAAAAATGGAATTTACGAAGAGGCACAGAGGTCCACTTACCGGATGTCCATACTATGGAGGTCTTTGATGTCACCGGCTACACTCAAATTGGTGGGAAGACATAGGTATCTTCATCTCGTCCATTTTCTCACTTAGAGGGCTCCACGAAGGTTTCAAAAGTCAAATGCGAATAATGAATTGAAAATAACCTTTTGGCCCTTATATAGCTTTTGAGTTTTGACCTAATTTTCAAAAGTGCTCTGTTTTCCATGAAAATTGCACCCCTAGCTAATTTTGACGTTCTGAACCCATTTTCATGATCAAAATCAAAATTTGAGATCATTTATATTATCAAAATAGTGATTTCAAATTTTCAGACCTGGATGGCTGACTGCTTGCATAATCGACCTTCAATCATCACATAAATTTGGGATTCAACTTAACTGTTTATCTTACATCAAACTATTCAAATTTCAACTTGGTCACCCATGGTCAACTCATGGTCAAACCTAGTCAAACTTGGTCTCTAGGACCTTCGAATGATGTAGAATGTATTCTCAGACGTGTATAAGCACTTCTCAAATCAATTAACATTCTTCTAAACTATTTAATGCTGACTTTTCTTGTCAGATTTTGATTTTCATCCCAAAGGGGGCATGGTATTGCACATCAATCAAATCTGTAAATCAAATCTTCTCTTAGTAATCAAGACAACAACCATGTCTAGTTGCTGATTCATCTAAAGACCTCATCACTTGGGGCACATCGCTTGGGGCAAATCAGATTCATCAAGATCCATATCAATCTGGTATTCTCTTAATCTTGTAAACTGTATCAGCTTTTTGTACGCGTCAATTCATTAGTGTTATTTCCTTGGTTCTTCGTAACTGAAGGGTTCAGACATGATACCATTTTGATTCCTTTGGAAAATCAGGTCTGGAATCAGGTCTCTCACTTCTTCATAATCATAAGGTTCAGAATCAGGCATTTTGATACTTTTTTGTAATCAACGGTTCATTGTTTCTATAGTTGACATCATCATGATTCTTGGTCAACCAGGACTTGAATCAGCTTTTCCAATCTTTCAATCGGTTTTTGTCTCAGAATCGGTTCATCTTTCAAATCAGTTTCATACATCTATATCAAAAATAGACTAATCTTTGAACCACTGTGCTTCGCATAGTAATTCAAAGAGGGGCAAAATGTAATACCCCAAAAATGGGCTATAGGTTCATTAACCTCCTACATCGTCAAATCGATCAAAATTGACATCGAAGTCCTAACCTAAGGCACATCTGGACATTAGTTTATCAAAAACCTAATTGATTATATTAATTCCACATCAGAGAATATTCCTTGAAATATTCCTTATTTATCCTAATTACCTTTGATTTAATAATTATTTGGCAATAAATCCTATTTATTCTAAAGTTTGATAAATTGAATATTCTGAATATTTAATTAATCAAATTTAATTATACCACTTAATTATTTAATTAGATTTAATTCTATTTATTCCTAAATTGTATTATTTAATTTTGACAATAAATAAAAAATCTCATGACTGATTGATTAAATTCTTATTTAATTAATTAATGTCAGTTGTCAATATTTAATAATATAGTTTTGAATAAAAGTTTGATTAAATGATTGGTTAACCCATAAATCAGTTATTTTAAATTCAAAAATCAGTTAAGTTGAAGATAAATCACTTTATTTATTTATTTATTTAATTCATAATTATTATGCACATTCAAAGAGCAGTTAAACTTTGAATCAGAAAATCAATTCAAGTTGTTATCTTTTCAAAACTCAACATCTATTTTGAGTTGAAAGTTGATCTAAACTTCTGATTTGAGTCAAACATCTGTTCTTGCATGATTTGCATGATTTTGTGAGCTGATATGATTCAGATTTCTTGTTGACTCAAAAATCAACCTGAGTTCATCAAGAGTGATTTATGGCTTTCCTCATGCACCCTCAAAGCCCTGGATTTCTATAAAATCAAGGCTTAGCTCTTCACAAATAATCCTTGAATTTTCACAATTACTCTGGTGAATTTGTGATTGAAGGAGTAAGCACTTGCGGTGGGCAATTTGTGAAATCTTTCATTATTGGTCATAGCTTTGCATAGTTTTCATATCATAGCATTCATTCATTCATATCATTCTTAGAATAATCTGAATATCATTTTGATTCATTCTAGATTAGATTCATTCAATTTTTTCATTCTAATTGCATATAAAAACCAAAAAAAATAGATTAATCTACATTCATACAATTTTTATTCTTGCATTCAAATCCTTCATTTAGGTGTTGCATTGTCACTGATCTAGGTCTAATCTAAGAATACCATACTCACACCTACTAGAAGGTAGTAAATCACCTAGTTAGCTTAGTTTCAAATTATTTGTAAGATTTCAATTTTTGCTAACCTCTAATGTTTTACTGAAGTGTTGTGTCCGTAGCTAGGTACAATTTTCACACACACAACTTCCTAAGAAGGCTTATCAGTGATTTTCTTATTTCAAGAATCAAACTTCCCCCAATATATACATTTTTTGGGGCTTCCCCTATTCCTAGGTTTATTTCCTCCACACTGTTAGGCTTACTCAAAGGCTTTCTTTGAAAAAAACTATCATGATTATCAAATGCTCTTTCTAGCACTACCAAACCTTTTGGGACCCTATTTGATTTAAGTTGCAAGATTTCCTTACCAAGGAAAGTATCCTTATTATCTGATGTTTTTGAAAATTCACCAAAGTCTATCTCCTTGTCTCCAAAATTTGCATCATAATGCAAGAATCTTAAAATGTCTAAGTCATCCTCAATGACATGCCAGTTTTCAAAATTATCTGGTATAAATGGCCTGGTTTGAACCTCAATCTTAGATATCCCTATAAAAGTGATATCTTATGGCCTTAAAGAAATGTTAGCCAGTAAATTTTCCATCCTATTATGGCTTCTATCCATCCAATCAATAAAGAAAGAATCAAAGTGTTATATCTCATCCCAAACAACATTCCTATATTGTTTTAACCTTTTGTTTCTTGATGCATATTTGGA
This sequence comes from Chamaecyparis obtusa, assembly GCA_027943335.1. Classification (NCBI taxonomy): domain Eukaryota; kingdom Viridiplantae; phylum Streptophyta; class Pinopsida; order Cupressales; family Cupressaceae; genus Chamaecyparis; species Chamaecyparis obtusa. The sequence continues at coordinate 2,784,823 of BSBK01000289.1, read as the reverse complement.
TCTTATCTGAGATACAACTAATTCTGAATCTCCAATAACTCTAAAATTTTTGATCTTATGTTTCAAGGCTAACCTCAATCCTATCAATAAAGCTTCATATTCTGCAGTGTTATTGGTACAAGTGAAAAGCAAGGTAAAAGTAAACTTAAAAGTTTTTCAGCAGGGGAAATCAATAACACACCTGCACCAGACCCTTCTTTAGAACTTGCACCATCAAAATACATGGTCTAGAGGTCATTTTGACTTGTGACATCACTTTCATCATCAGCTAAAAGAGGAGATTTATCCTTGTTTTGATTTTCTCTACTGAAAACTTGAAAAGAGTTTATGTCAGTATCCAAGAAAAAATTCATGTTATCATCATTAGTTTCTTCCTTAATCATATGAGGAGTTCTAACTTCCCTGAATACCTTGATACTATCATCACTGATGTTAAATGTGGAAAAAGACAGATCACACTAGATACTACCTCCAATTGATGTACTCCATTTTCCTGATAGCAACATCCCATACTAGGGAGGTATGTCAAAAACTAATACACTCATGGTCAGTTGTTTTCCTGGATAAGCAGCAAGCTTATAGGGCAGGGCCTTGATGTTGGAAATATTTAGGAATTAACCAAGTTACTGAGAGGGGAGGGGTGAATCAGTAACTCCAAATTTTCTTCTAATTTTAACATGTATTTTACTTTTTAACCTTTGCATACAGAAAGCATGAAACTTGAAAGCATTCACAATAATGACACAAAGATTTGGTTACCCAGAAACCTTCCAAAAGAAAGTAAAACTGGGGTGGGGATGAAACCCACAAAGCTTTAATACTGCAGAATAAAGTTGGCCGGTTAAGGCTTACAATTTGATCACTTCTGATGATCTGCCCTGTTAGGAGCAATAAGGATTGCTAAATCCACCCTGTTAAAGGATTTACAAACATACAGTGAAGTATGCACTCGGTAAAGAGATTTATACAAAGACTGTTAAGTCTACCCGGTTAAAGGATTTAGTACTGATTCACCTGTTAGAATGAAACAGTAGATCTCTGCTTTGCAACTGGATTGCTGATTGAGATTCTCTGATGTACTGATCACCTTCTGTGATGAATTTGTCTTTGCTGAACCTTATACTTCTGAAGCCTTCTGCAATTCGCTTATCTCTGCCTTTCTTTTTCTTTCACATATATTCTACTTTATTATTTTTCATCTTTTTACAACATTGTTTATATACAAGTTTCAAACAATTAATTACAATTACAATTACACAGTCGGCTTGACAAATAAACATAAGTGCTACTAAGTCGGCCCAAATAGTTACTCGGTTCCTTCAAACTGACTCGGTGACTTTCTGATACACGGCGTCCACTGCATTACTCGGCATCGTCATGCACTCGGTAGAAGTGAAGGCACGGTTCATACTGATCACTCGGTAGGTATTGAACTCGGTAAGCATTGGTGACTCGGTAGACAAGATGTTACTTGGTTTACATTGTCCTGATCGGTTTGTACTAACTTGCTCAGTTTCCACTGTCTGCTCGGTTTGCACTGTCTGCTCGGTTTGCACTGTCTGCTCGGTTTGCACTGTCTGCTCGGTTTGCACTGTCTGCTCGGTTTGCACTGTCTGCTCAGTTTGCACTGTCTGCTCGGTTTGCACTGTCTGCTCGGTTTGCACTGTCTGCTCGGTTTATATCCAGAATGCAAATAAGTGTTGTCACTAGTGGCAATTCTGCTTAATGCCAACAATCTCCCCCTTTGGCATTAGTGACAAAAACACTTATTGGCAAAAATTTATATACACGAATCATACTGAGTTTTATTTTGATTTTTCAAAATTTTGTCTTTATAGGGCTTTATACATTGTCTCCCCCTTTCAATGTGCTAACTGTTTCTTATACAAATCTATACAGTATACATATCTCTCCTTCTATACATATCTCCCCCTTTTTGACGATAATGCCAAAGGTGCATATACAAGTTATTTACAGAGAGAATCCAAAATTTGATAAGAAATCAGAATGTACCTTCATTATTAGTGCCAGGGTTCTGTCCCAACTTTCTTGCAGGATTTTACATGTTTGTATAGCAATTTGGACTTCTGCAGAGAGTTCAATCATGTGATCTGCTATAGAGAACTGATTGTCATGAATCAATGTTCTGGAATGTTCAATGTGCTTATACATTGTATTCATGATGGGAAGGATCATGTGTTGGATGTCTAGTAGTGTGGACCGGATCCTTGAGTCTTCTTTCAATAGATCAGACTGCATATTAGATAGGTGTGAAATTTTCATGTGATGAGTAGAGCTTGAACTTGGTTCAAGTTGCAGCTTTTGTATGCTAATCTTCATATCCTCATCCATTTTATTCATTTTATCTTTAACATCCTTTGTGAACTCGGCAAAATTGCATAGTCTGGCCAAAAGAGAGGTAGCATTCGAATAAATAGACTCTATGTTAGACAAAACTGAAGACAATTCTACTTGGTTAATAGCTATGTGCTGAGCAATGTGCTCAAGCACTTTATTGTTGAATCTCTTCTCGGCTCTTTCAACTAACTTTTCTATCCCGGATGAGTCCTCATTGTATTTCTCAACTGCCTCTACTAATTGTAACAAAACATGCTGGGAGGAGTCTACTTTAATGCCTAATGCATCAGACAAAATGTCCTTAGCATCCTTGATGATTTGATACTCCTTGTCTCTCTCCTCCTTAAGCTTCTTTTGTTTTGCTTTCCTTTGGAGGATCTCACCTATATTCTGCATCTGGTCTGCTGAGAGATTTGCAAAATCTAATTTAGGAATCTCTATCTCTTCGTCTAGGTCTATATCCTCAACTATATTTTTACCCAAAAATTTTATACTCGGTAGAGCCTTAGGCTTATCTATACTTAATGCTCTTGTAGTAGTGATAGTAGATAAAGTAGGGCTGGCTATTGACACTAGTATACTTTCTACTGGAGAACTTAAAATATTTACACTTGAAGATTCAAAAGCTGGAAAACTTACTGGTACAGGAGACTGCAGCTCGGTAGAAGAAATGGTAGCTGCCTCTGATGTTGCTAGGGATGATTGGACAAATGTGGAAGTTGTCACAACCATGCTTGAAGGTGTCTCTGGGCTGGATGTAGAGATTTTCACTGGAGAGGTAGGAAGGGATGCAATGACTTATGCTGCTATCCTTACAGTATCATCTACCTCGGTATCTTCTTCTTGTTCATCGCTGTCATCTTCAATATCCTTTATTATTACAGTTTCAATGCTCGGTTGGTGAAGGTGGTATATGTTCTTCCATGTGGCTTTTGCAGCCTTCACAACTGATTCAATATTGTTGATCAAAATCAAACAAGTATTGAACTTCAATGTCATCTTATTTTCATTTTCTTTTAGTGCCTTCTTTACTTCATCATTGTTCAAGCTCGGCATCAACTGTCTCAGGTTTTGATCATATATGTCTATCATAGTTTGCCTTGCATTGCTCCATCTCATTCTTATTGGATTCAATAGAACTGCTGGAATCTGTGGGGTAATTTCTTCAGGAGAGTATTTCCACTGTCCCATCTTCTCAATAACAGCATCTTCTATTTCCTTCTGTTCTGCTTCCGATCTGGTTTCATATTTCAAGGATTTTATGTTACTTACTCCAGATCCTGATCCATCTCTAAAGAGTTTGAGCTTTTCTTGAAGGGTTAGAGGAGGCCTTTTGAATACTATGTCTTTATCTGCCTTTTCTGCCTTGTCTGCCTTGCCTTTTGTATTTCTCCTTGTAAACACAGCAGTGGGAGGCACAGATGCCTTAGTGATGAAAACTTTTCCTTTCTTCTTTGCAGGTTCTGGTTCCTCTGTTTTCTCATCCTTTTCTCCTTCTTTTTCATCTATTTCTTCTTTGTCCTCGGTTATCATTTGCATTTTGGCTATCCTCTTCTTTCCTTTATTTACCGCCTGTGGAAGCTTTATGCTTAGTTCAATTCTCACCTTAGCTTCATCATATGTTCCAAAATATGGAGCTTTGGGATTGACAGGCTGATTTAGAAGAGCTTCAATGATATTCTTGGTTTCATCAATATTTACCTCATAAGGAAGAGGTTTTACATATACAGTTCTTGGTTTAACTGCTTGAATATACACATTATCACAATCTACCATAAAACAGATGTCATCTTTGTAATCTTCCACCAACTTCTATGGAATCTGGAATCTGTCATTCATTTTCTCTTTGAAGGACTCAAAATAGTTATCCATGATGCTTTCAAAGTTTTCACCCATTTCTGCAATGTATTCATTTATTTCATAGAGTACTGGCACATCTTTTCTCCATACAACTTTTCCTTTAGAAGGGAAGAATTTCTGAACATAGAAGAATAAACAGACTAACAAGGATCCAAACTTACATGGATTGTTTTTGGAAGTTTTGATGCTTTCCATGTTCTTGTTAAACTGTTTCAACAATAAGTCTGCTAGGTCAAATGTCAAGTTGTTTTTGACCACTTTGTATGCTAGGTCAACAACTTCACAGGAGACACTGTTCTGTCGACTAGAACTGTAAATCTTGTGGGCAATGATATGTGTACCAAACTTCAGTTCGGCATCGGTAATGCTGCTAACCTTCATGCCTCTACCATCCCACTCGGCTAGGGTTTTCTTCTCTAGTTCTGTCCGACCTAGGGTTTTGGTAGTTTTCGCTTTGTTCAACATGGGAAGACCGATGATTTGTTGAATCATTTTCTTTGTGATCTCAATAGGTTGCTCAAGCCAAATCTTACCATCGTGTACTCGGCTGAGAATGTACCTAACCCATTTATCTCGAAAGTTTCGAGGAAGATGTGCAATGTGAACTAAACCCTTATCTTCCAGATGTTTGTGCTCGGGCTTCAAAATACCATCCACACATAGTTCCTCACGCACAATGTCTAGTTCTAGGTTTCCCATTTCTTGAATTGAACAGTTAAAATGATTACGGATATCATTGATAAGCAGTACCTTAGGAGGAATCTGAGATTGAGCTCCGTTCGGATCTAGGGCTGCTGCAATTGCAGGCACGATCTTAAAATCTGGTGCTTTCCACTCCCCTTGGACTAACATATCAGATCCTTTCTTCGCTGAAGTGCTGGATGATTCCATGGTAGCTCACAGAAAAATCCTTTCGCAAAAGTATTAAATCGCCGGGTTGCCCTTGAAGTTTTCTGCTCTCAAAGTGGTAAAGATTCGCGGTGGAGAATGAGTTCGATTACTTGCTTTTTGTTTACAATACTGTCATTAATGCTCATTTCAAATTAGGGTTGGAATTCTGATAGACTGTCACCCACTAAGAATTAATTGCTCGGAAAAGACTTCGCAGCTCGGTGAACTCGAGAATTCATAATGCTCCGACCTCACTCGGTAAAGACAGGTACCGACCTTGCTCGGTGAAGACTATACCAACCTTGCTCGGTGAAGACTATACCGACCTCCCTGTGATCTCACTGCATCTTGCATGCTGATTTAGACTTTTCTTTTAATTTCAGTTCTGGAACTGCTTGAGATTGATCTATGACAGTACAGTTCCAGTGCTTCCTTGGAAATTTAGTTTGAGTCGGTAGAGCCATCCATTCCATTACTTGGACTGGATTGCTCGGTAGCTTTAGGAATCCATTTTTGTCTTATCTATTTTCTGACCTTAGTTGCTTCATTCTTCTTTCCTTCTTCAATTTCACTAGCATTCATGTAGTTTCTGGCTATGTGACCGAGTTTAGTGCATTTGAAACATCTTATGGTAGTATCTCTTTTCCTTAGATGATGTTTTATGCAATTCATGCCAATGTGTCCATATTCTCCACAGTAATGACATCTACACCAGGTGTTGTAGTCCCATCCAAACATTGCTCTCACAATTTGTTCTGTTGGATTAAATGTCTTGGATCTGCACTCGGATGCCTTGTGACCTTGTTTGTTGCACTTGTGACAATTACCTCTGAATCTAGGTTTTTCCCTGCATTCATTTGCTTTGTGACCGGGTTGATTGCAGCTATAACATTTTCCATTGAATTTTTCTTTTTCATTGTTCCAACATTTGTTTGAAGTATGTCCTATTTTACCACAATGATTACAAGTAGGTTTTTGATTTCTTTGAGTACCTTGTTTAGAGGATTCACCTTCTTCTTTGTATCCAAGTCCTGCTTTTCCTTTTTGCCTATGAAGATTTCGTTCATACAGCTGATTCAAGTCTTCTTGACTTTTCAGCATTCCTTCATTGATTTGTTTTTCAGCGTTTAGGTCATCCATCAATCTTAGATTGGTTTCCTTTTCAGATCTTAGTTCTTCTCTTGTGTTTTCTACTTCTGAACTTAGATTTAGAATTTCTTCATTTGTATGAGAGATCTGATCAATTAGATTTTCTAGCTGAAGGGTTTTGTTTTGGACTTCAATGTTTCTTCCATCTAATTCATCTTTCAACTTGTTTCTTTGTTCCAAGATCTCACAGAATCTTGTAGAGTGTAGTTCTTGTTCTCTTTTCAATTTTCTCACTTCTTCCTGCAGAGACCCATTCTTTTCTAGGAGTTCTTTGATAGCATTGTTTGCTTCATCTGAGTTATTTGAGGGAAGAAGATCTTCAATCTTTTCTTCAATGTAATTCTGATCATTCATCTGATTTGCAAGTTCCTTCCTTCTCCTTAGGGATTGGGAAAGATGTTCTTTTGCTTCTTTGAGTTTAGCTATGGCCATTTCCAGATCTAGCTTTTCATTTTCAATCACCTTGTTCAGTTTGAATACCTCCATTGTCCTGGATCTTTGCTCAAGCTAGTTAAGCTTTGTCTTGAGAACCAATGCTGCTCTGATACCAATTGTTGGAAATATTCAGGAATTAACCAAGTTACTGAGAGGGGAGGGGTGAATCAGTAACTCCAAATTTTCTTCTAATTTTAACATGTATTTTACTTTTTAACCTTTGCATACAAAAAGCATGAAACTTGAAAGCATTCACAATAATGACACAAAGATTTGGTTACCCAGAAACCTTCCAAAAGAAAGTAAAACTGGGGTGGGGATGAAACCCACAAAGCTTTAATACTGCAGAATAAAGTTGGCCGGTTAAGGCTTACAATTTGATCACTTCTAATGATCTGCCCTGTTAGGAGCAATAAGGATTGCTAAATCCACCCTGTTAAAGGATTTACAAACATACAGTGAAGTATGCACTCAGTAAAGAGATTTATACAAAGACTGTTAAGTCTACCCGGTTAAAGGATTTAGTACTGATTCACCTGTTAGAATGAAACAGTAGATCTCTGCTTTGCAACTGGATTGCTGATTGAGATTCTCTGATGTACTGATCACCTTCTGTGATGAATTTGTCTTTGCTGAACCTTATACTTCTGAAGCCTTCTGCAATTCGCTTATCTCTGCCTTTCTTTTTCTTTCACATATATTCTACTTTATTATTTTTCATCTTTTTACAACATTGTTTATATACAAGTTTCAAACAATTAATTACAATTACAATTACACAGTCGGCTTGACAAATAAACATAAGTGCTACTAAGTCGGCCCAAATAGTTACTCGGTTCCTTCAAACTGACTCGGTGACTTTTTGATACACGGCGTCCACTGCATTACTCGGCATCGTCATGCACTCGGTAGAAGTGAAGGCACGGTTCATACTGATCACTCGGTAGGTATTGAACTCGGTAAGCATTGGTGACTCGGTAGACAAGATGTTACTCGGTTTACATTGTCCTGATCGGTTTGTACTAACTTGCTCGATTTCCACTATCTGCTCGGTTTGCACTGTCTGCTCGGTTTGCACTGTCTGCTCGGTTTGCACTGTCTGCTCAGTTTGCACTGTCTGCTCGGTTTGCACTGTCTACTCGGTTTGCACTGTCTGCTTGGTTTATATCCAGAATGCAAATAAGTGTTGTCACTAGTGGCAATTCTGCTTAATGCCAACACTTGATTGTTCCAATTACTGGTACTTCTTTGGAGTCCATAGCTTGGCACCTCCCATGGGGAGTGTCAACTTGCAATCCCATTGACCTCATGATTTCAGCATGCATGACAGTATTAGATTCTCCTGAGTCAATCATGCAATTTTTTAACATCTTACCATTTATGACTAATGTCAAGAAGAAAAGGTCAACAGTTCCCAAAGGAGTAATCACAACATTTGTATCTAAGTAAATCTGAGGTATTTTTGAAATAATCTCCTTTGTGTCTTTCCTTAGAGATTTACTCTTTACCTCAGTGCTTACTAGTTCTTGGATATTTGTAGCTAGAACACCATTTATCCATGTGAGGGCCTTTTATTTGTGTTATCCTATCCTCATCATTTCCATCAGAGGTACTTTAACTATTATCTAAGATAAAAGTTGATTCATGTCAATAGGTGTATAATTTAGGACAGGCAAATCCTATTTTCTTTGTGAGACATCAATACTGTCAAATTGTGTTGTTGCACCCAGTTTGTTTTCCCCTTTTGATCTACTTTCATGTTGGGGAATTTTGATATTGGCAACTAGAGTTTTGGCCTTGATTTTGAGAACATTTCTTGGCTCACTTGGCCTTTCAGTCCCATTTAACTTAAATTTTTTGGCATCATCAGCAACCTTATTTTTTATAGAAAACTACTTTGTGTCTTCCTTATTTTTTTTAATAAATACACTTGCTGGTCTACCATTTGTATTGCCAATAGTTCAGTTTCGTAGGACATAATTACTTTTGGCTTGAGTTACCATATTAGCAGTGATCTAGTCTATCTCTTCATCAAAGGGTCTTCTAAGTATAACAGATTCTTCAACCCCTATGGAGTTTCTATTTATGTTATCAACTTCTTCCTCCTCTTCATCAGAAAATGTCTATTGATGGTAGGCCTCTCCTCTACTCTAAGAATTATCCACATACTGATTTTCACTTTCCTCCTTAGAGTCAACTTCTTCAAATAACCTAGAACAAGTCATTCCACAGCCTCTGTCATCATATGATTCATCTTCCTCATCTCTTTGTTCATCATTTTCAGACATACTCTGAGAGATCACATGGTAATTTGAATCATGAGGGGATTGGCATGTTGTACACCATGGAACCTCATCATTCATGTTGACTGAATGCTTTTGCAAAGGATTAGGGGTCTTATCATTAGGCTTTAGGTCCTTTCTCTTTGGAACAATAAGTTTCCCATCCTTCCACTGTGTATGGTAGGGAAAATTTTGCAACCTAGGCTGCCTGTTGAAATTATTTGGAGAAGGCCTATCACTTCCTTGAAACTTATTTTTATTTTCATTTGGCTTTAGATCCTTTAAGGCATTCTGGATCTACTTGAGGTTATCATCCTCCCTAGGCTTTACATTGGTAGGCATATCATTTTATTTCTTTCCAAACCTAGGGAGCTTAGGATCTTCTCTTCTCCCTAATTTTTTAGAAACTCTTCTATTGCTTTCAATATTCACAGAAAATCTTTGAGCTTACCTAATAGTTCTATGGTTTTTATCTCTGAGTAAGTATCCCATCTTGGCATCAAAAGCATTTAAATATGTTGCCAAAAATACCTTCTCATCTAATATCATGACTTGGAAGAGCTTGTGCATTGCCTTTTGAAATCTCACATTGAATTCAAGGACTTCTTCATTTTGGTTTTTCTTTATATTGTTGAACTCATTCAACATGAAGCCCTCATTATTCTTATCACCATAGTGGTCTTTGAAATAATTAATAAAATCATCCCAAGAACCAATACAATCATAAGGAAGCCCTCTAAACTAATCCCTTGCATCCTTAGTCAAAGATTGAACAAATAGTTTCATGATTACATCTTCATGCTCTATTTCATAGTCATCAATCATATCAATGAATTTATTTAAATGCTCTTCACAAGTGACAACATTATTACTAGTGAATTTAGGAAAATTTTCTCTAATTTTTGTATGAATCAAATTAGGATAACTAATGATGTTAAAAATAATTTTTCTGTACCTTTCAACATGAGCTGGTCCCCTTTGCAGTGATCCACCAATCTGAGAAGTAGAAGCTTTATTATTTGTTGTGTTAGCAACATTTGCAGTAATTACTAGTGTGACAATGGCAGCTTGGGTAATAGAATTTCCAATGTTAGCATTAAGTGTTATCATAGGGTTAATTGTAATTGAGGGACCAGAAGATTGTCTAAGAAAATCAACTTTCTTTTTCATTTCCAAAGTAGTAGCCTCAATTTCTTCTTTCTCTAGCTCTTTGGCTATAATCTCATTTTCTCTTTTAGCCCTCTCTACATCATATCCAATTTGGATAACTCATCAACAATAGCCGAATGCATGTCCAAAGGGTCTTTTTGAAACTTTGTCACATGGTCTTTATGTATCAAGGCACTATCTCCATTTGAATGATCTATTGTGAACATATTTTCCTTTGTTTTTTTTCTCATTGTTTCTTGCACTAGAATAACCTTTTTCATTTACTTCTACTTTATTTTTAAAGATGGATCTTAACCCCCTAGGATACTTAGAAAAGTACTTTAAATTTACCCAAATATCTCTATAATTTTGATAACTCTCACTTTGTCTTTGATGCAATTTTATCAGATATTCTAGTTGTTTCTCTTCAAAATTCCTCATCTTTTGAATGGCCACTTTAGGATGGAAGGATACACTAGTTTGGTATCTTTTTTCTCAGTCACTAGTTCTCATAGAAAATACTCAAACTCAAAATGAAAGAGTGGTAAATTTACATGCCACTGATAACCCTACATGCTACCAAGAAAACAAGATTTGATACCACTATAATGACCACCCTAGTTTTTATTTCTTTTGAAATTAATGAAACAAGATATCACTAATACAAATTGTTAGCTTCAAATAACATGCATGAAATATTCTCAAAGATAGACAATCACATAAGTGGGGGTATGACTATGCCAATTCATTTACTACATCAACATGGAATTAACATGAAAATGTAGCTATCTAATCTATAAAGAATAAAGTGAGCATGCATATACTATATGAGAAGTGGTCAATCATCATCACCACTTTTCTAATGTAAATGACATGCAAAATTACTAGAATGCATATTTATAAGAGCAAGTAATACAATGAAAATAATGTGAAACTCTCAACTCAAATTGAGTATAAATCTAAAGTGCATAGCAGATATGAAACAAAGTTTCTCAAAACTTATTACAAATGTGGAGATGCACAAACCAAGTGTTGGAAAAGAGTGATAAATTTTGTAGTTGTTAAGATCAACTCATTTAATGCCTAGAAACTCTATTCTTCTTCCTAAGAATGGATCCAAGGTGCACTTGGTTGTAGTAGATTGGAATAGTAAAGTGATGCAGGCAAAGGTAGGGAGGATCCAATTAAGGATAGTCCAACCTTGCAGCTTCAGAACAACACAATAGAAAAATCAACACAACAAGATGTTTTAACTCAATTTTCATTAACATGCCCAGTTGTAAGGCCTTTCGGGTTAGGGCTAATTACAATCAGAAGTAATTATACAAGATCAACAAGATCCAATACAACTCTAGCTAGTTCAGCTCTGAAAACTATCAGCAACTGATGAAAACCCTAAGGCAGATCTAAACTTGAGCTCACAAGCCTCTAAGAAATCTCCTTGTTTCCAAGCCTCAACCACTAGCTCTACTAAAACAAAATATTAGAAATCAATCTGATCTGCAAGATCTCATAGGATCTTTTCCACAACTTCACCACTCGGTCTATCCCCACCAATTGATACCTAAAAATCTACCCAAACACCCCTTAAATACTAATCATCAGCCACAAGTTGGTTGGATGAAACCATTAACTCTTTTAACAAATATTAAATGCAATACCAGTTGACTCACAAATTGCCTTACAATAATTAAATTCAAAATGTCAGCCTCTAACAATAGCTACCAATAATAAATGCACCAAATCATCCCAACAAATCACATAGAACTCCAATTGGTAAACCAGAACAACTGAGCACCAGCAAAATAACTGAGCATGCTAAGCAACATCAAGAATAATAGGCATCACCAAGTAACACTTTCACCGAGTGCTAAAGATTACCAAGTTCTCTTCAACGACTGAGCTTCCTTCAATGACCGAGGTCATTGGTAAAGGCTGAAACTGAGTAACACCAGCCAAACAACACATCTCCATGTAGATCCACCGAGTACCCTAGAATGCCCCTGCATCAAACACCCCAAGTTTGAAAAGATGTTCATATGTGAGAAGAACATCTTTTGAGATTCAACACATAAAGCCCGAACTGGTTCTTCACATACAAGTCCTCCATCTTTTTAGTTTGCATACTCTTCCACTTCATCTTTCTTTATCTCTTCAAGTCTTTCCTCAACAACACATAGGTCTATCCTTCACAGTGATCAACCATACCCTCACAATCCACCAACTCAACTTGGCTACCAATACTGAGGCTTCTCCTACTGATATTTTTATCTAGCAAAGGCATTAGGGAAAACTTCATGTCATCCTTCTCAACAGTAAACACATTTTTGACACAATCATACATAGCTCTGAAATCATATTGCCAAGGTCTACCGAGCAATATATCACAACTATTCATCTTGAAAATATCGCACAACACAAGATCCTTATACTGGCCAATCTGATCATCAATAAAGCATTGTTCTCTTACTTCTAGAGCATGAACATCTTGTAACCAGCCAATCCTATAAGGACAAGGATGCTTCATTCTATTCAACCCAAGTTTCTAAGCCATTTCCCCAGCAAAAAGGTTATTAGTACTACCACTATCAACAATAACATCATAGATTTTACTTCCAGACTTGCATCAAGTCCTAAACAAGTTATTTCTCTGACAAGGTTCCTCCTTTGTACATAGCAATGTTCATCGAAGCAGCAAGCTCTCAGATTTAGGTTCATTCTCATTTACTATAGCAGCTCATCAGTCACCAAGCTTCTTCTGTGTACACTCAAAAGAATAGTGTCCTTCCTCTCCATAGTTATAGAAAGTACCCTTAAAGATAGCTCTACTTGTCTTCTTCTTCAGTTCCATAGGTTTCTATTCATCTTCTGCATCAGTTGGTTTATCCTTCACCGAGTGATCAATATTTTCCTTCCCTCAAGAGTTACTATGTTGTTTCCTCTTCAACTTATCTTCTGCCTTCAGAGAATACTGATAAGAACCTTCAATAGAATCAATCTTCATCATACCAAGCTCATCCTAAATATTGAATCTCAAACCATTCACATACCGAGCTACCTTTTCCTTACCAAGCTCTCTGTGTCTAGACCGAATGGTAAGTTTGTAGAACTCCTCGGTATAATCTTCAATAGACAAATCCTTCTGTTTCAAATTTTGTAGCTTCTTAAACAAGTCAAGCTCATAGTCCACTAGTATGAACTAAGCTTTCAATTTAGTCACCATCAACCTTTATCTTCTCTATCTCTTTGTAGTTCTTTCCACCAAAGAGTAGCATGTCCTTTCAACTTTGTCTATGCTAACCTCACCTAGAGAGGGTCTTCAATTTCTTCCATCTCAAAGAAATCTTTAAGTTCACCAATCCAATCAATCAAATTCTTAGGCTTCAAAGTACCAGAGAAAGTAGAAACTTCCATTTGGTAACTACTACTTAACCGAGCTCCAGATCTAGGCAACCGAGTAGTTCTGTCTTCACTAGATCTATCCCTCTAGTCATCACCACTAGATCCAGTGGGTTCAAAGTATTCAAAAGCTTCCTCATAACCATCTTTAGTACCAACATTTTGAGGTGCACCAGAAACAACTCTCATGATCTTGGTGACCATGTCAATCTTCATCAACTCCATCTCAGATCTGAAATCTAATTTTACCTTCTCTATAATCCTAGATTCCACAGTATCACAAAGATCTACAATCACTCTAGGGTCCAATCTTCTCAGAGGAATCCTTTAAAGATAAGATAAACACTCTGCAACAAACCCTACACTGACCACCTTGTGGCAATCTCCAAGTTGTATGGAAGTCAGATCTCAACCTGCCACCTTGAACAAACAACTAGGGCAAGATCCACAAGTTTAGTGCTATAGATCTACCACTCAGATCATATAACCTCTTCCCCAACAAGATCAACTCTCACTCTGATACCACTTGATGTAGGCAAAGGTAGGGAGGATCCAATTAAGGACAATCTATCCTTATAGCTTCAGAACAACACAGCAGAAAACTCAACATAACAAGATGTTTTAACTCAATTTTCATTAACATGCTTGGCTATAAGGCCTTTCGAGTTAGGGCCAATTACAATCAAAAGTAATTCTGCAAGATCAACAAGATCTAATACAACTCTAGCTAGTTCATCTCTAAAAACTATCAGCAACTGATGAAACCAATCCGGAGGCTGAGGACCCACTGGAGGGGGAAATCAAGGATCTAGGGATAGGTTCAGATCCATGTGTTGAGAGTGTGCCAAAGATTCTAAAGAATGTTCTAGGTGGATCTAGTAAGTTGTGCTCTTGGTCTTCTTTTTTTGGGGTCAAACTAAGTGGAAAATCAATCTTCCCTTAGGTTCATAACATTTTAGACTATGTTCAAGGGAAATTTGTGATCTCTATTCTTGACCTAGATATTGACCACAATGTTTCTCTTATGGCACTTTCTTTGGTTGGAAAATTACAGCCATGCCCAAAGGTTTTTTCTCATTCACCTTTTCTTGCAAGGAGGATTTATCCAATGTTTTGTGTGGAGGTTCATGGATGGTCGATAAATATGCTCTTTCTCTTTAGAAATGGTCCCCAAAGTTGGATCTCAATAATTCCTTCTTTTTCCAAGCTCTAGTGTGGGTTAGACTCCTTGGTCTCTCCTTGGAATACTAGTTTGAGGATGTTTTTAGTGGTCTGGCTAGCTCTTTCAAGGATTTGTTGTCTATTGACCCCATGACGGTAGGGAGAAGAAGATTGAATTATGTGATAATTTGTGTTAGGGAATGACAATATGTTGATATGTTGACTTCTATATATTTTGTCTCTATTCTCATCAGATGGATCCAAGGAGTAGAATTTGAAACTATCCCCTTTCCTTTCTTTCACTGCAAAAAAGAAGGTCATTCAAAAAATAAAAGCCCCTTGAAAGATGAGAAGGTGAAATCCTCATGCAGGGAAGGTCGAATGAGGAGCTACAGGCACACCCTAATCCAGATATACCTTGCAAAGATCACACATAGAAGCAACAACACACAAATGAGAGAGATAATGTAGATCAAATCCTTTATATTTGATCAAATTGATTCATACATACTAGGTTGTAAGGCCTTCCCAGTTAGGGCCAGATATTACAATTCAATTACAATAGTCCTCCAACATGCGAGGATTCAAAAACTATCTTCAGCTCCTAATTTGATACCATCTATCTTCTAGTTCTAAGTTGATGTCCAAAACTACAACCAAATACTACAATATATACAAGAGGCTCCCGAATAGTTCAGCCTTCAAATTCACCATTAATGGAAGGAATGAATAGATCTAGGTCCACACGCTTCCCAATGATAAATACCAATATTAAATCCATGACCACAATTAAGTGCACAAGTCAGCCTCAATAGAAAACCAAAAGAAATAACTCAATAAGAAAGGATAACCTAGCGCTAGGAAAAGATAACCGGGTGCCAGGGAATTAACCAAGCAACTTGGTTAATGAAGGAACTGAGCAACATAGAAAAATCAAACTTGTTTTTGGTGACACGGGATTGCCAAGGACCTGAGATGCTCCTACATTAGACACCTAGGGTTATTTGAAATGATTCTCTAAATCATGCAGTAGGTACAACCCAAGCTGAATCCAACTCAGATTATGAAATCCATGAATTGTCTTCAATCGGTTTGTTCTTCCACTTTACCATGTATTCTATATATTGTCCTCCTCTTGTACTTTTGCCAACTCTTTGTTCCAAAATCTGCTCAACTTCTTATGTCTATTTCTTAGAAAAATCATTTGGTACTGTCATTTCTTCATCTAATTCATGGTACTCATGCAAATCAGCAATGTTGAATATAGGTGATATATCCATGTCATCAGTTAATTCAATCTCATAAGCATTTCCATTGTCAAATTTTCTCAAAATCTTGCAAGGACCAAACTTTTTCATTTTTAGCTTCCCATATGTTCCAATAGGAAATATGCCTTTCTTCAAATGAACCATTACTTCATCACCAACTGCAAAAGTCTTATGTCTTCTTGATCTATTAGCTCTATCCTTGTATTTTTTATTACTTTTCTCCAACTTATATTTCACATCTTCATGCAATGTCTTCATGAACTCAGCAACCTTTACTCCTTCAACCCTTCTCTTTTCTTCATTAGCAATATCCCTCAAATCTGATATACCTCTCGGTTGTATTCCATTTACAATCTCAAAAGGTGTTTTTCCAGTACTCCTATTCACTGAATTATTATATGCAAACTTTTCTTGTGCCAACATAGAATCCCAATTACTTAGTGTGTCTCCAACTAAACATCTCAAAAGATTACCCAAACTTGTATTCACAGCCTCTTTTTGTCCATCAATTTGTGGTTGAAATCTAGAACTATACCTCAACTCGGTGCCAAACTTTCTTTAAAGAATTTTCCAAAAGTATCCACACTACAACATTTGGGGTCAAATTTTGACGCCAATTTGTGACGCCACTACAATTTGTGTTTGTTTTTTTTGTTTTTTTTTGCAAGTGCCATTGACAGTGTTGTAATAGTGATTATGACATCATAATTGCGACACCCATTTGGTTATAAACAAAAAAAAAGAAAAAAAAGAAAGTGTCATTTGTAATTTGTGAATTTGAAGAGTTGTTGCGAAGATGACACTGCACTTTTGCATGGTGCAAAGAGGGCATTTGAGTTTGGCATGCACAAAGAGGCCAGCACCATGTGGGAAGAGCGAACTGGCACTTGAGGTAGGCATTCAAGCTTTGTCTTCTCATTAACTCAATTTCAGTGGCATTGTTTACATCTTAGCATTGTTAATAGTTGCATTGTTTACATCTTAGCATTTGGAATGCTCAATGACCCGCGAGCTTTGAGAGCTAGGGCATCATTGCTATTACCTTCAAGGCATTATGTGAAGTATTTAATCTCTCTTTATTTGTTTTGTTGTTGATATTCACTATGTGGTACTCTTGGTTTATGATCATTTCATGAGGAAATGTCTTGATGGCTCGTGGGCTGCAAGCTAGGGCATCATACATTGTTTCTGAGCTCACTATTGAATACTGGCATTGTTTACATCTTTTCATTTGGAATGCTTAATGACTCGTGAGGTTTGTGAGCTAGGGCATTGTTTCTATTACCTTCAAGGCATTGTGTGAAGTGTTTGATCTCTCTTTATTTGTTTTGCTATTGATATTCACTATGTGATACTCCCTGTTTATGATCATTTCATGAGGAAATGTCTTGATGGCTCACAGGCTACAAGCTAGGGCATCATACATTGTTCATGAGCTCACTGTTTAATACTAGAATTGTTTACATCTTTTCATTTGGAATGCTTGATGACTTGCGAGCTTTGAGAGCTAGGGCATCATTTCTATTACCTTCAAGGCATTGTGTGAAGTGTTTGATCTCTCTTTATTTTTTTTGATGTTGATATTCACTATGTGGTACTCCCCGTTTATGATCATTTCATGAGGAAATGTCTTGATGGCTCACGGGCTGCAAGCTAGGGCATCATACATTGTTCATCAGCTCACTGTTTAATATTGGCATTTTTCATGAGCTCACTATTTAATATCTAGCCAGGCCATGTAAATGGTACCAGGCCAACCCAATCAACCCAAAAAAATGTGTCATGTTTATCTTTGTCAAATACACTCGTTCACCATTTTGTTCTTTCTCTTCACACAAATATTGCATCAAAAGTAATTGTAAAAAATGATTCAAAGAAAAAAGAAACAACTACAATAGATCAGACCCCAAAAGAATACAATCAAGGAGAAATAGTGCCCTAATCAGAGACAAAATGAACTCTTAATGTAAGCAAGCATGGAACCAAAGAGGGGAAGGTAAGGCAACAACTAGACTCAGGAAAATATAGCATCTAAAATCATAGAGGACATTGATAGAATAAGGAGGTTATCCCACACAAATTTTGTACCTTTCCCACACAAGATCAGTTGTAAAGATCTTAGCCTTCTTCTCCCTCGAATTCACAATAAGAACAGTTAAAATTGAATTCTCTTAGTTTTTCTTGAAATCTATTTGAAAATCCTATGAATTCATTATGCATTAGGTATGACATATGAAGGAATGAATTTGAAATAAGAAAGAAAAATATTTCTATTTAAAAAATAGCATAATTAAGCCTCAAACAAAAAAAGTGCAAACTTATAAACTTAGAAACTATATACACCACCCTAATCCGTGGAAAAGGTCCTAGCCTTCTTCTCCCCTAAAATCATAATAGGAACAAATAAAATTCAATACTCTTAGTTTTTATTCAAATCTATTCGAAACTCCTATCAAGTCATTATCCAATAGTTAAACTAACCCATGACTTCAAAGGAGGAATTATGAAATATAGTTGTAGGTAGTTATCTCTTCTATAATGATGGAGTCAAAGGTAATGATCAATGAGGTTGTTATTGTTAGATCATACATTAATACACTTACTATTTTGAATTTGAGCTCGGGCATCATGCAATGTTATTGCTGTCATTGCATGTTTGTTGTTGTTGTGCACCATATATTGTTTTATACACTGTTCATTTCATTGATACCATGAGCTTGACATTTGTAATGTATTTTTTGTTATTGGATCAATGCTACCATGTTGTTGCGTCTATGTATGGCTTGACTATACACATGCATAATTGTAGATGAGGATCAGTAATAGGGTGCCAGACATTGCTTAGATCCTTTGGATCAAACCCCATATTTTCCTTCCTTGCAAGTTTTGGATCATACAATAGCATATTGGATTGAACCCTAGGTCAACACTTCATTACTTCAGGCAATGTTTGGTACCTTCATTATTTATATTCATCCACTTATGTATGTTTGCATATTAATTCATGTTCTTTTGAAAGTTGGCTATTAGTGACCATATAGGACCATTCTTGATGAAATTTGGCATGAAATTTTATAACATAGTTTCTTAGCATTTTATCTTTATATGGCAGCCATGACTTGAGGTAGGCATTCGAGCTTTGTCTTCTCATTAACTCAATTTCATTTTGATGACATTTTTTGATAGTACTCCCTGTTTATGATCATTTCATGAAGAAATGTCTTGATGGCTTGTGGGCTGCAAGCTAAGGCATCATGCATTATTTATGAGCTCACTATTTGAGCACCTCATGTCCCTATTTGATTGGCCAGTGCTTTGTTTGTTATATTGATTCTATTAGATCAAATAGGGACATCAATAATAAAATAATACACTTACTATTTTGAATTTGAGCTCTGGCATCATGCAATGTTATTGTTGTCAAAATAGTAAGTGTATTAATGTATGATCTAATAGCAGCAACCTCATTGATCATTACCTTTGACTCCTCCAGCATTATAGAAGAGATAACTACCTACAACTATATTTCATAATTCCTCCTTTGAAGTCATAGGTTAGTTTAAAATGGAGAGGGGTCTTGAAATATCATAAGTAAAAAAATTACACAGTGGCATTTAGATTAAGTACAATATGAATTCACATGCCTTTAATTATGTTACACTTTTGAAATTATCACTCATTGGTCATTTGACAATTCAAGATATAAGTATCAGAATATAAACTATTGTAAAAGGAAGAAATACATATGTATCATCATTTAATAAAAAATATAAAAGTATCCCATAGACACATAGTTTCTATTATAAAAACCATGCTCTAATCCCATGGTGTACTAGTCTCAAGGTAAGAGCAATTTACTTAAGCCATCATATAAGTATCATCCTAAATTTTAAATAGACATTGACTATGGATATACAACACTAAGCCATAATAAATTACATAGTTTCACTACAATTTCTATGTCAAATTACAATCATCCTACTACTTACACTACAATTTCTATGTCCACTTACAATAATAAATTACAAATTTTTACTGCAATTTCTATGTCTACTGCCATTAAAATATATCACTCCTGTTATATAATGTACATGCATACTTGTTTAAAATGTCATACTTGTTGCTCTTAAATATTATTACCATTTCACTCAAATTTACATGACATTAAAGCCAAGCCCAAAATGTATACATATGTGTAAGTATAGGAGAAGCTATATTCTACAGCTATTCAAAAAAAAAAAAAAACTATACCAATAGCAGCTTACGAGAAACTATACTTGTGCTTACCACACCATACCTTAGCATCATAATGCTTATCATTTTCAAGCTTGAGCAAGGCTTCATACCACGTACCATCTGTAGATTTATACGTAACGGTGATTCAGGCTAGAGGTAAACTACATGTGTCATGTAAACAACATGGTTGAATGCAATCTCTTTTGCATGTTTTCAAGAGTTTTCCCACCAATACAAGCGTAAATAACACATTGAACGTAATCTACAAACACTGTGTGGTATGAAGTCTTGTTGAACCTTGAAATATATCACTCCTCATGTTATTGTCAAAATTAAATTCAAATATTTCTTAAAACGTTTATTCTTGTAGAATTAAGATATCCTTATCTCAATAATAAAACAATCTTCCATAATAGCTTTTGAATCACATTAACACACACCCATGTTTGGTAGCATAGTTCATTTTAGAAGTGTATGGCTTGACTATGCACATGCATAATTGTAGATGAGGATCAGTAATAGGGTGCCAGACATTGCTTAGATCCTTTGGATCTAACCCCATCTTTTCCTTCTTTGCAAGTTTTGGATCATACAAGAGCATACTAGATTGAACTTTGGGTCAACACTTTATTACTTCAAGCAATGTTTGGTACCTTCATTATTTATGATCATCCACTTATGTATGTTTGCATATTCATTCATATTCTTCTGAAAGTTGGCTATTAGTGACCATATAAGACCATTCTTGATGTTTTTGGGTCATTTGATGAAAAGATGTAAATAGGGACATCAGTAATAAAATAGGGATATCTTAATCTTTATGAGCTCAAATTCAAAATAGTAAGTGTATTATTTTATTATTGGTGTCCCTATTTTGAAGTGTTTGATCATTTCTATTACCTTCAAGGCATTGTGTGAAGTTTTTGATCTCTCTTTATTTGTTTTGTTGTGCATATACCTTCTCTAATCAACTTTGATATGCAGAGGTGATGTACATTCATATTTTCCTAAGCAGTACTTTGAGCTTTCCTACAACACATGTACTATTATGAAAATCATCACAAGTCCATTTGTTGTAGGAAAGATTAGAGTACACATGTCTGGATGACATTGTTTACATCTTAGCATTTGGAATGCTCGATGACCCATGAGCTTTGAGAGCTAGGGCATCATTGCTATTAGCTTCAAGGCATTGTGTGAAGTGTTTGATCTCTCTTTATTTCTTTTGTTGTTGATATTCACTATGTGGTACTCCTTGTTTATGATCATTTCATGAGGAAATGTCTTGATGGCTCACAGGCTACAAGCTAGGGCATCATGCATTTTTTATAAGCTCACTATTTGAGCACCTCATGTCCCTATTTGATTGGTCGGTGCTATGTTTGTTACATTGAGTTTACATCATATATTTAGTCTTAATAAATATCTTATAAAACAACATAAAACTAACCCAAAATACTACGTCTTAATAAAATCTTAATAAAACAATATATTTAGTCTTAATAAAATCTTATAAAACAACATATATTGTGTGAAGTGTTTGATCTCTCTTTATTTGTTTTGCTGTTGATATTCACTAGCTATGTGGTACTCATTTATGATCATTTCATGAGAAAATGTCTTGATGGCTTGCGGACTGCAAGCTAGGGCATCATACATTGTTCATGACCTCTCTATTTAATACTGGCATTGTTTACATCTTTTCATTTGGAATGCTTGATGACCCATGAGCTTTGAGATCTAGGGCATCGTTTCTATTACCTTTAAGGCATTGTGTGAAGTTTTTGATCTCTTTATTTGTTTTTCTATTGATATTCACTATGTGGTACTCCCTATTTATGATTATTTCAGGAGGAAATGTCTTGATGGCTCATAGGCTGCAAGCTAGGGCATCATACATTGTTCATGAGCTCATTGTTTAATACTGGCATTGTTTACATCTTTTCATTTGGAATACATGATGACCTGCAAGATTTGAGAGCTAGGGAATCATTTCTATTACCTTCAAAGCATTGTGTGAAGTATTTGATCTCTCTTTATTTGTTTTGTTGCTAATATTCACTATGTGGTACTCCCCGTTTATGATCATTTCATGAGGAAATGTCTTGATGGATCACGGGCTACAAGATAGGGCATCATGCATTATTTATGAGCTCAATTTTTGAGCACCTCATGTTCTTATTTGATTGGATGGTGCTCAAATAGTGAGCTCATAAACAATGCATGATGCCCTAGCTTGCAGCTCGTGAGCCATCAAGACATTTCCTCATGAAATGATCATAAACGGGGAGTACCACATAGTGAATATCAACAACAAAACAAATAAAGAGAGATCAAACACTTCACACAATGTGTGTTGTTTTATAAGATTTTATTAAGACTAAATATATTATTTTATTAAGATTTTATTAAGACAAAGTATTTTGGGCTAGTTTTATGTTATTTTATAAGATATTTATTAAGACTAAATATATGATGTAAACTCATAATTATACTTGATATATATATACTTCACAGGAGGAATTATGAAATATAGTTTTAGGTGGTTATATCTTTTATAATGATGGAGTGAAAGGTAATGATCAATGAGGTTGCTGATTTTAGATCATACATTAATACACTTATAAGAGAGATCAAACACTTTACATAATGTGTGTTGTTTTATAAGATTTTATTAAGACTAAATATATTATTTTATTAAGATTTTATTAAGACAAAGTATTTTGGGTTAGTTTTATGTTGTTTTATAAGATATTTATTAAGACTAAATATATGATGTAAACTCATAATTATACTTGATATATATACTTCAAAGGAGGAATTATGAAATATGGTTGTAGGTAGTTATCTCTTCTATAATGATGGAGGAGTGAAAGCTAATGATCAATGAGGTTGCTAATATTAGATCATACATTAATACACTTATTATTTTGAATTTGAGCTCGGGCATCATGCAATGTTATTGTTG
The DNA here is from genome assembly GCA_027943335.1 of Chamaecyparis obtusa. Taxonomy (NCBI): domain Eukaryota; kingdom Viridiplantae; phylum Streptophyta; class Pinopsida; order Cupressales; family Cupressaceae; genus Chamaecyparis; species Chamaecyparis obtusa. Next base: position 2,761,667 of record BSBK01000289.1, on the reverse strand, counting down.
TCATTGCATGCTTGTTGTTGTGCACCATATATTGTTTTATAAACTGTTTATTTCATTGAGACTGTGAGCTTGGCATTTGTAATGTATTTTCTGTTATTGGATCGATGTCGGCATGTTGTTGAGGCTATAGATGCATTGAATCACCACTGCCATTCTATTTTAATAGCAGCAATATAACAAACAGAGCACCATCCAATCAAATAGGGACATCAGTAAGACATTTAATGCATTTTTACCTCATCATTATGATAAAAATTTCATTGGCTCAAAGCACATAGAATGTGGGTAGCTTCATTACTTCATTAGATCTGTACCTTTGTTAATTTCACTAACATCATGCAGCTTTCTTACTTATCTTTTAAAATGCAGATTTAAATATACTCTATGCCATAGCATTAATGTATATATGATGCAGATTTGTGTACCTCTTTATCTTGATCTAGCTTACTCACTGCATACAATGGGGCCTCCTTGGGGTTTCCAACCATGTTGTGATGTTATGATCTTTACTTGAAATCCATGATGTACTCCTCCCTTAATATGCAAATTTGATGCTTTTCTCCTCTGATTTCTTGATGATGTATGCCCCTTCCATTGCTTACTCATGCTTGCTCATGACTGCCTTGTGCTAATGGGCATGGTGTGTGACTGTTGTGGGTGCATCATTTGGAAATGATGTCACAACAACACTAGATGAAACAACAACATCTGGTGTTGTTGTTGCACTGTTTGAATCACGTAGTCACAATAGTGACTCACCAAGTGTTCATGCAAACATAAATGTAGCCATTTACTCTCTGCAACATTCTTCTGAGTGCACATATCCTATAGCATGGTTTTTCTTTCAGAAGTGTATGGCTTGACTATGCACATGCATAATTGTAGATGATGATTAGTAATAGGATGTCATTCATTGCTTAGATATTTTTTTTATCTAACCCCCATCTCTCTTTTCTTTGTAGGTTCTGGATTACACAGGGACACACTAGATTCATACCCAGGTCAAAAATCCATCACTTCAGGCAATGTTTGGCACCCTTATTATTTATGTTCATCCTCTTATGTATATCTGTACTCTTGCATTTTCTTTTGAAAGTTATTTTCCTTGTATAGTATATACAAGTTATTTTTCATATATATACATGTAATCTTTAGATGCAAAAATTTATTTTCCTTTACTTGTATCTTTGCATGAAATGAACACAAATTAAACAAGATCATATAATAATGCAAACTAGGGTATTGTAGTCACTCATCTAGTTATTAGTTCTCCAAACCATTACTAAGGATTGAACATAAGTCTAAGTCCCCAAACCTATTGTTCTATGTGTCCTTATTGCCTTCATAATTTTAGTTCAACCCCTATAGGATGCCCAAGCCTAGAGGCCAAGGAAAGTACCCAAGAGAAATTGAAAGAAAGATGAATGAAACCATTGTCCTTATGTAGGTAAACCCATATAAGTGTTCTTCCTTTGCATCACAACTCCTAGTTGAGGATCCATAATCATGCATTTATGTTCAAGACTTATTATTACCTTGGTCCTTTGAATCTTAGGATGACATCTGAATTGGGAAAGGAAAACCAAAACCTCTCATAGACCAATAACAACCAAGGCATGTGGGTACTCTTTTGTTGTACAGTTATACTAATAAAATATATGTACAGTTATAAAATTTCATGCCTTGAAATTTTATAACATAGTTCCTCTTCATCAAAATAGAATGGAAGTGGTGATTCAATGCATCTACCCACATTCTATGTGCTATGAGCCAATGAAATTTGTATCATCGTGATGAAGTAATAATGCATTAAATGTCTTACTGATGTCCCTATTTGATTGGCTGGTGCTCTGTTTGTTATATTGCTGCTATAAAAATAGAATGACAGTGGTGATTCAATGCATCTACAACCTCAAAAACATGGTAGCATTGATCTAATAACAGAAAATACATTACAAATGTCAATCTCATGGTCTCAATGAAATAAACAGTGTATAAAATAATATATGGTGCACAACAGTAGCAAGCATGCAATGACAACAATAACATTGTATGATGCCCGAGCTCAAATTAAAAATAGTAAGTGTATTAATGTATGATCTAATAGTAGCAACTTCATTGATCATTACCTTTCACTCCTCCATCATTATAGAAGAGATAACTACCTACAACTATATTTCATAATTCCTCCTTTGAAGTACATATATATCAAGTATAATTATGAGTTTACATCATATATTTAGTCTTAATAAAATATTATAAAATAACATAAAACTAACCAAAAATACTTTGTCTTAATAAAATCTTAATAAAATAATATATTTAGTCTTTATAAAATCTTATAGAACAACATATATTGTGTGAAGTGTTTGATCTCTCTTTATTTGTTTTGCTATTGATATTCACTATGTGGTACTCCCCGTTTATGATCATTTCATGAGGAAATGTCTTGATGGCTCACAGGCTGCAAGCTAAGGCATCATGCATTGTTTATGAGCTCACTATTTGAGCACCTCATGTACCTATTTGATTAGCTGGTGCTCAAACAGTGAGCTCATAAACAATGGATGATGCCCTAGCTTGCAACCCATGAACCATCAATACATTTCCTCACAAAATGATCATAAATGGGGAGTACCACATAGTGAATATCAACAAAAATAAAATAAAGAGAGTTCAAACACTTCACACAATGCCTTGAAGGTAATAGCAATGATGCCCTAGCTCTCAAAGCTTGCGGGTCATCAAGCATTCCAAATGAAAAGATGTAAACAATGCCAGTATTAAACAGTGAGCTCATGAACAATGTATGATGCCCTAGCTTGTAGCCCGCAAGCCATCAAGACATCTCCTCATGAAATGATAATAAACGGGGAGTACCACATAGCTAGTGAATATCAATAGAAAAACAAATAAAGAGAGATCAAACACTTCACATAATATATGTTGTTTTATAAGATTTTATTAAGACTAAATATATTGTTTTATTAAGATTTTATTAAGACAAAGTATTTTGGGTTAGTTTTATGTTGTTTTATAAGATATTTAGTAAGATTAAATATATGATGTAAACTCAATATAAAAAATAGAGCACCGGCCAATCAAATAGGGACATGAGGTGCTCAAACAATGAGCTCATAAACAATGCATGATGCCCTAGCTTGCAGCCCGCGAGCCATCAAGACATTTCCTCATGAAAAGATCATAAACAGGGAGTACCACATAGTGAATATCAACAACAAAACAAATAAAGAGAGATCAAACACTTCACACAATACCTTGAAGGTAATAGCAATGATGCCCTAGCTCTCAAAGTTCATGGGTCATTGAGCATTCCAAATGCTAAGATGTAAACAATGCCACTATTAACATTCATATTATGCCATTAAATCAACAAATGCCATCAAAATGAAATTGAGTTAATGAAAAGACAAAGCTCGAATGCCTACATCAAGTGCTAGTGTCCTCTTCCCACATGGTGTTAACCTCTTTGTGCATGCCAAACTCGAATTCCCTCTTTGCGCCACACAAAAGTGCAATGTCATCTTCATGGTAGCTCTTTGAATTCACAAAAATTACAAATGACACTTTCTTTCTTTCTGTTTTTGTTTATAACCAAGCTGGTGTCACAATTAAATCAACAAATACCATCAAAATGAAATTCAATTAATGAGAAGACAAATCTTGAATGCCTACCTCAAGTCATGGCTGCAATATGAAGATCAAATGCTAAGGAACTATGTTATAAAATTTCAAGGCATGAAATTTTATAACTGTACAAATATAAAATTTCAAGGAATGAAATTTGACCTCTAATTTGACATTGATAATGTCCCTTCCATTGCTTATGCTTGATCATGTCTACCTTGTGTTGATGGGCTTGGTGGGTTACTAGTGTGGATGTGTCATTTGGAAATGATGCCATAGCAACACCAGATGGAACAACAACATCTGGTGTTGTTGTTGCACTATTTGGATGATGCAGTCACAACAGTGATTTACCAGGTGTTCATAGAGAAAAAAATGCAGCCACAATAGTGATTCACCAGGTGTTCATAGAGACATAAATGTAGGGCTTCATTTGGATTCCAGCACCTATACACTACACATGTTCCTGAGTGCACATGTTTTGTAGCATAGTTCCTTTTAGAAGTGTATGGCTTAACTATGCACATGCATAATTGTAGATGAGGATCAATAATAGGGTGTCAAGCATTGCTTAGATCCTTTGGATCTAACCCCACCCTTTCTTTCCTTGTAGTTTCTGGATCATACATGAGCATACTGGATTGAACCCAAGGTCAACCCTTCATTACTTTAGGAAATATCAGGTACCTTCATTATTTATGTTCATCCACTTATGTATGTTTGCATTCATTCATATTCTTCTAAAAATTGGCTATACTCATATTCTTCTTGTGTCTGAGTCTTCTAACTATGATCAATTTAATGTTGTAAATCTTGACATAGAATTCGATATCAACCGATCATATATCCATTCCAAATGATATAACTCCATGTGAATAAACATACATGCCAACTATTTGACAAAATGTCCATATGAAATCTAGAGCAATAGATTAATTTTATAGCGAATTCATGATTTATAATGCCCCTTGATTTATAGTGAATTAATTTTATAGTGTATTTTATGATTTATAATTGAGTTGTAGTAGCTCAATGTGTTTGAACTCAAGAATACCCCTTACTTGGTTTCCTGCAAAGCCTTTGGCGAAATCTATCAGAAAATTAAAATTTTGGTCGAAGTGTATAAATGAAGAATGAAACATATAGGAAGCTATGAGAAGCTATTAGAAGGTGACATGAAGCTAATGAAAGGAGGCATCTCAATGATGTTAAATCATAGGGGATTCTCTTAATTCCCTGCAATGGAGTGAGCTAATTCTGAAAGTATAAATAGATAATTTTAACAATGTATAAAGTCCTTCACAAGATGTAATAAAAACACTGGCAAGGCATGGAAACTATTTGACAAAATGCCACAATAGTGGTGTCTCATGCAATGCTGAGATGTTTAGTTATATGCAATGCTGAGATATTCAAAATATTGTTGGATAAATAGATAATTTTAACAATGTATAATGTCCTTCACAAGATATAATGAAAACTATGGAGTGAACTATGTTTGTCTGATTATATAACTATTATCTTATGTCAGGTATCCCACACAGTCTCATGGATTGTCAGGTACAAGTTAATACACCCCATAGAGATTAATGTCTTTTACCATTTGTAAAATATCTCTCTCATTGCCACCTGTCTTTCTCATTGCATGAAGTGTAGGTACTAGCGAATAGGTATTTGTTAGAATTTTCTTCGTTGAGCGAGGAAAATCTAGGAATGGAAGAAGAAAGTGAGACATTTAGTATGTGTAATTCAATAAGATCGACTCAAGGTCAAAAGATCAGAAAGAAATTCAATAAAAGCATGAAATTTTTCCTTGCTCAAGGGGGGTCATGTTCTTATGATGATGAGAGAAAAGGTGACTCTGAGTTGTTGTTTAGGTGCAAACATCTACATAAATAATGGGTCCTCGATGAACTTCCTTCAATAAATGCTGATTTTTGTGTTAAAGAGAGGATATATCACATAGCACCATCTTTATTACATGGTTTGGGCCTATTTTCCATGGATGGCATAAAGGTCTCTTACAAAAAAGTTGTCAAATTGATGGAGTATGTCGGACCTTGTTATGATTACTGTAGTTGGATGCAGATTGTTAAATATATAAAAAGCATGTGTAGGTATGCACTCGCGGAAAATTATATACAACAAAAAGTCAATGAATAAAGTAAAAGAGTAGCTATATACATTGATGGAAGACCCAAAGCATCAAGGAATATTGCAGGTTTTATAAACAATACACAGCCTGCGTCAACTAAGAAGCAACCCAATTTCATATTTGAGGCGCATGAGGGAAATCACATATTTTTATGTGTGATCAAATCAATACATGGAGGCAAGGAGCTGCTTATCGATTACAATATGAATCACATAGATACAAAAAACCCCATCACTATCATGGACAAGGTGGTACACATTTTGATAATTGTCTATTATTCAACGTAACTTAGAATAAGAACACATGTGTTTTAACATGTCTAAATGATTTTTTTGAAATATAGAGCTATAGTATGAATCAAGAGAAACACGATACGCATGGCAATGATAGTTCTCATGGGACTTCTTCTTCTTGACAGGTAAAAATCATTGTTGTTGTACAAATGTACATACAAGAAAAATGTTAATACATATTGTTTGTTATGTTAATGCATATTTTTTGTTGTTCTACTATTTTGGATTGCTTTTAAATAAAGGGCTAATAATATTGTTCTCACAAATGAGTGCTGATCAGAACAAGGGAAAGGAACAAGTAGTCCATGAGGAGCCATAGAATGAGCAGGATCCATTCGATGTTGAATTTTCATCAGAGGTTAATCCCGTGGTTGCACTAGAAAGGGTCCTTCATGTAATATCAAAAGAGTTAGCTCAAATGGAAGATATTCAACCTCACACTCCTGAAATACAAAGGGTAGCGGATATGTTGATTGGCTGTGTTCAGAACTATAGAGTAAGTATTAATGTAGTTTTTAATTATAACAAAAGTTTAATAATGATTTTTATAGTATACTATTTTATTTATGTCATTAACTAAAATATATATGTGTTTTCTTTACAGGGGATGCTAAATAGATTAAAGGGCATTGCCTCATATGCAAATACTTCAGGTGGTACATCCCATGTTTTATCCTCCATCTTGTCCATGGTTATCCATATTTTTTTATGCTCTAACAATATTTTTGTTCAACACCTGCTATTGAACTTATGTTGAGTACGACTCCTGGTACGAGGATCAAATCCATAGCGGTAGTTCCTCCTGCAATGTCGACAACATATAGCATGACCAGATATGTGATGGAAACACCTACTATTGGTAAGTAGACTCCTCTTTTTCTCTCTTATTTATCATGTGTTTATTTCACTTGAACTATATATTCTTTCTTAGGGGGCATTTTGTAATATTGGATTCATTTTATGTAGGAGGCAATGATGCAATTCTTGGATATACTCATGTTAAATGTATGGGAATAATACAGTGTGATCAATTTCTCATGAGCAATGAAGATGGACTTCCCTTGAGAGTAGCCCAGCTTCCAAGTACTTTAAATACTGATCCTTTCTTTTACTATACAATATAATACTCATAATGTAATGCACTAACCCATTGTGTGGTCCCTTGCAATAACTAATTATAACAATCTCGTAATTATCTTGCAGGGAATAATCTATTTTATGAAAAACTTAATGATGAATGTTTGCGCATTTTTGGGCCAACCATACGCACATGGTATCATATTTTGATTTCATTGCAAGATTAGATTTTGTTTCATCCCTTTCTTCAAGTATATTAAAAGGTAGCTTCACTTCATTTATGAATCTAACAATTTTTTTTCTTAAAAGGTGGTCATTACTAGATAAAGGGTTAAAGAATAAACTCATTGACTCTATGACAACACTTTTTGGACCTAAAGTCTTTCATAGACTTAGACTCCTTGACAAAGCGGGCACTGTTTTGAAGTATATTAGGGACAAATATAGGAGCCAAATAGAACACAACCCTTATTATGAGTGGCCTCCCTATATTCTTATTAATGAGTGGGAGGATATAAAAAGGATGCACTTGAGAGAAGTGAAAGACATAGTGGACGAGTAGTATCACTCGAGGAAAGAAGGTACGTGATAATGTTAATAATGAAATTATGTACTATTTACTCTTTGTACTTATGTGATCTAACATATTTCAAACATCACATAGGTTTCTAGACACAACAAAGGCAACAACAACAAGAAAACAAAAGCACGGGCAACACAAGCTTGGCTCAGGTGGATATTCAAAACTTGTTGCACGAGTTGTAAGTATTAGTAAATGAAAAATCATATGCAAATATTTATAATTAAATTACAATCAATTTAGTTTTGATGAAATTCACTACAATAAAAAATGCAGGCCTTGGAGTTCAAAAAACCGATTACAGAAGAGGTCAAAAAAATAGGCTACAAACAAGGCTATAAAGTTGTGGTTGAATGATACGGAGCAATGAGTGCACAAGGTTCTTCTGCTGGAACTGTTGATCAGGTAAATAAGCCAATTGATTTTTATTTCAAGTTGAAAACTTTACCATTTACTATATTTGATGTTAAGTTCCAACTAATTATTTACATTGGAATGCAACCTACCGATATTGATACTGCACCAGCCGAGCACGATGGAGGCAACGATTCTAATGTGAATTGTAGTACTCATGGTATACATTTTCTATTCAAATTTTAATTAATGAATATTTAATACAAGTAAACATGTTAAATTGAATTTGGCATAGTAATAAAAATTTAATTATAATGTGTTGGGATTAATAAAATATTTTGTATTGCAGTTGCATGGGATGTAGAGGTTGTTCCCAATGAGTGTGTTGAGGTTCAAGCCATTGGGAAAGATGATGTGGTTGGACAAGGTAAAGAGTGTCACGTTTATATTTTTTAAAGTATTGAAATGCTTGTAACAATAATGAATATATTTTTAAATTAACCCTAATTATGATAATATGTTTTTAATTCAAGCCTTTTATTTGTTATTACAGAGGACCCGCCTTTGCAAAGGATAGTGAGATCACATGCATGATTGAGAAGAAATGATGATGTGGACACGGATATGCCTCTGCAACAATATAGGGAAGTAGAAAAAAAGAAAAAGCCAAAAAAAAAATGATTCTCATTTATGCAACTTATTTGATAATGACTGATGTTTATTTCTCGATGTTTATTTGATAATGATTGATGTTTATTTACACGTGTTTGAATGTAGTACCATGTTTTCTTTCATTCTTGCATTTGAAATGTTAATGGGCTGCATACAAAGGTATGCTATAAGTCTATAGGGTTTTCTCCCTCCAAGCGTATTGTTTCTATTATTTTTTCTTCTACTCTTCTCAAAAAATGTATTTATCGCTACTAGAGACATTGAGTTTCCTTTTATACACTGTTGTAATGTTGGAGGGGTTTTCGCTAAATTTTAGTGGATTTCATATTTTGGGAGAAATTAGTATTAGAATGTTCAATGGGTTCTTTTCTAAAACACACTACTTGAACAACAACAAAACTTATTATACAAATGTTGATTGCAACTACCAAGTTAGAAGCTTCACAAAAAACCTTAAATCATCATCTTGTCTAGAATGGTTAATCAATTGTTTAAGGTGGATTAGTTGTGATGATGAGACATGCCATTATAATTCTTGGAACTTGATTTGTAACCATAAGTGATGGAGTTGAGGGGAGATGAAGGAATACCAAACAGTGAATTTGGAAATTTTCATCAAAGAAATTGCAGTGGAGGTCTGATCAATAGAGAAGATAGTAATGACCCCAGAAGAATTAATAGTGGTTACAATTGTGGTGGGGAAGAAAGTGGAGGCCATCCATGAAGAAAATTGCCAACAGAGATGGTGGACAAGAAACAAAGGAGACTAGTGTACTTTTTAATAATAGAAAAAGTTCAACAATGATTTTAGATTTTAACTGTGACAGTCTCTTGCTTTTAGGCAATGTAGAAGGAGATGCCTAGTTCAATATGCAATCTCAATTCATATACATAGGATATCAGGGGGAGCTAAAAAACACAACAGGGTTGCATTTTTTATAGAGGTCTTTAATTGCGTATTTTAAGTTATAGACCATCATGAACATTGTAATTTTGACCTATTAAAAAAATGTAAATGTGTTGTGTTTTCTCAACTCCATCTGCTATATGTGCATATTATGCTTGTGTTGCATGCACATTCTTGTTTCAGAGTGGGAAAATCTTATTTTCGATGCAAGGGAGAGAAGCCAAACACATAAAGAACATGCAAATAAACACAACAACTACAAAACATAAATGTAGGTATCACAATAGCTAAGAAACATAAATGTAGGCATCATGGTCACAATTGTTTAGAGACACAACATAATTGAATTCCATACCCATAAAATGCAACACAACCACTACTCCTGCAATTCTAAGCTGACACCGTGGGATCCAAAAACCATATATAGATTCCTTATCTTTGGTTTTTGGATCCCGCAGTGTCAACTTGGAACTACAAGAGTAGTGGTTGTGTTGCATCATCTAGGTATAACATTCAATTATGTTGTGTCTTCAAAAAATTGTGACCATGATGCCTACATTTATGTTTCTCAACTGTTGTGTCCCAAGACCCCTTATGACCCTTTATGACCCTTTACGATCCCTAAGAATACATCTTAGAGGTCTTAAAGTATCATAAAGGGTCATAAGAGGATCCTAGGAGGGGCCAGATGAGCTTCCACCTTCACATGGTTAGCCCTATTAAGTAGAGAATGTTAAACTATTATTGAAACAAAGAGAAGTTCAATAATTTAAGATCTCAATCAATGTATGATAAATATATATTTCTTTTTAAAAACTAGTGTGGGCTGTCGCAATTACAACAGAAACCAAAGAATAACAGATGAAAAAACTAAAAGTGATGACTATCTATCAGAAACATCAATCACTTCAAGGAGAAATGATCACTTTAGCTCACCTCAAGAAGTCTTGGCCCAAGATCAAGTCATATCGATCCATCTCAATGGCTACGAAATCAACAGATCTCTGCCAAGAACCTAGTCGCAAAGAAACACCATAGACTGCACTGCGAACCTGCTGTGAAGAGGCATCTAATGTATCATAAGTTGCATCAAATGACCTACTTTCTATAATCCAAGTATCTCAGCTCAGTTCACCAAGAAGAAGACTTCTCCAAAGTCATCACAGACACCATAGTGATCTACCAATTTCCATTGTACAAGTTCTACAAGTCAAGTCACTGCTACACTCCATAGGAACAAAGCACATCCAATTTAGACCAAAGAAGTCAAGAAGTCTCTCGAATCATATCTAAATGCAATCAGGTTTGCATATATCCCATGAACACATAAGGAAGAATGCATCTCTGATCACCTCACTAGCTTCTTGTCATCTACTGAATCTACTGCAAAGTCATCTCCGAATGACATAACCAAATCATGAGCACAAATAAAAGACCTTGAGTCACCAAACCACCTTGCAAGTTGATCAAGATCCAAAAGTAATGCAACTAGCTTGAACTAGATCTCCAAGAACACCGTTCTGAATCTATACAAACTTGATAAAAAAATATATATTTTTTTTATATAATTGTGAATTCTGTCGTAATTATGACGTCACTAGAAAAGTGATGACAATCTATCAGAAACATCTAACAAAAAACCATCGCATGCACTACATTTCTATCGGTAAAAAATCTACCAATGATGGTTATCCATCGGAACATTAGGATGGTTAACCGTCGCATATACAACATTTTTGTCAGTAAACTAACTACGTCTAACATCTACCCGTCGAAATTGGGATGACTACAAATAGAAATGATAGTGTATTCACTATCTTGAAACCCCCTTTTTTGATGGCTATAGTCATCTTAATTATGAAGCCAATCTTAGCCGTCATTTTTTTTTATTGCAAAACTATGATAGTAGGTGGTGTCATAATATCGATGGTAAACTGCTCCAATTATGACGCCCTGCCATCGAAAAAAAGTCTCAAATGTACTAGTGCCAACAAAATTATTGTCTCAGTCAAAGATGATACTCCTTAGTAATCCATGCAATTTGATAATTTATTTAAAGAAAATATTTGCTATATGTATTGCATCTGATATCTTTCTACAGGGTATAAAATGTGCCATCTTAGAAAATCTATCCACAACAACAAATATAGAATCATTACCTCCTACTGTCTTCGGTAAGCCAAGAACAAAATCCATACTGATATTAATCCAAGGTTTCTCTGGAACAAAAATCAGTATATACAATCTAGTATTCTTACTTACTCCCTTTGCAACTTGACAAATTCCACAACTATATACAAATTTCTGAACATCCTTATACAATTGTGGCCAAAAGTATTTCTCCTTAAGAAAATTCAATGTCTTGTCAACACTAAAATGTCCAGCCAAACCACTACTATGTTTCTCCTTTATCAAATTAGTTCTCATTGATCCTCTTAGTATACACAGTTGAATACCTTTAAACAACATACCTCCTTAAATGTAATAGTCTTCCTATTTAGTACTTGATTGATCTTGAATAGGTGCTCTACACTTTCTCCATGGCTCAAAAAAATTAGGATCAAATTCATACGAATCTCTCATGTCATCAAAACCAAGAACTTCAATTTTCATCTCGATCATCAAAGATCTTTATCTACTCAATGCATTAGCAACTCGGTTAGTGACTCCACTCTTATGTTTCATCACAAATGTATAACTTTAAAAACATTCAACCTATTTCATATGTCTCTGATTCAACTTACTCTGACTACCCAAATACTATAAAGCCTTATGACCAGTATACAACACAAATTCACTCGGTATCAAATAATGTCTCCATTTCTTCAGGGCTTGAACAATAGAATAGAATTCTTGATCATATACAAAATATTTCCTTTTTGAATCATTCAACTTTTCACTAAAGAAAACAATAGGTTTACCTTCTTGACTCAACACAGCTCCTATTGCACTACCACTTCCATCACATTCAACTTGAAATACCTCATTGAAATTAGGCAATGCTAACATAGGCAATTCAGCAACCTTCTGCTTCAAAGTCTCAAAACTTTTATCAGCTCTATGTGTCCACTTGAATTCTCTTTTATCTCCTCTCATAGTCTTAGTCATAGCATTTCAAATTGAACTAAAATTCCTAATGAACTTTTGGTAAAAACTTGTCAAACCATGAAATGATCTTACCTCACTAGCATTCTCAAGTGTAGGCCAATTCAAAATAGCTTCAACCTTTTCAGGATCCATTTTCAAACCATCAGTTGAAATCACAAATCCCAAATACACAATTTGCTCTTTCATGAATGAACACTTTTTTAGATTTATCAACAACTTTTCTTCTTTCAATCTCTGCAATACTTGTTTAACATGCAACAAATTCTCTTCTCTGGTCTTGCTAAATATCAGAATATCATATAGGTAGACAATCACAAATTTACCTAAGAATTTCTTCAAAACTTCATTCATCTATCTCATAAAAGTACTCAGTGCATTAGTTAAACCAAAAGGCATAACCAACCACTCATAAAAACCTTCTTTTGTCTTAAAAGCAGGCTTCCACTCATCACCTTCTCTAATTCTAATTTGATGATATCCACTTTTCAAATCAATTTTTGTAAAATACTTTGCTCCAATCAAACTATCCATTATGTCATCCATTCTCGATATAGGAAACCTATATTTCATTGTTATCTTGTTGATTGCTCTAGAATCCATGCACATTTTCCATTCTCCATTCTTCTTAGGTGCCAATACAACTAGTATTTCACAAGGACTCAAACTTTCTTAGATCAAACCTTTCTGCAACAATTCTTGAATCTATTAATTCAATTCCAAATTCTCGGTAGGTGTCAACCGATGTGGTGCCTTATTCGGTAAACTAGCTCCAGGGATTAAATCCATGCAATGATAAATGATTCTCTTTAGTGGAAAACCATTAGGTACATTGTCATAAATGATCTCCCAATACTCAGTGAGTAACTTATCAATCTCTTCAAGGATACTATCCTCTATTTTCTTACTCGGTTTGTTAGGAATCACAGCAAAACATACATCATTCTTTTTCATATCCTTAACAAAATTTCTTCCTTCCATCAAGAATACTTTCACAAATGTACAAACACTACTAACGGGTTCTTCAATCAAAGGTAACAAGATTTGTCTTCTCCCATCAGCCCAAATAGTATATTTATGCAATCTCCCATCATATATAGCATGTCTATCATATTTCCAAGATCTACCCAACAAAATATGACAACAATCCATAGGCATGATATCACATAACACCTTATCACGATACTTTCCAATTTTCAAATTCATATAACATTGTTCACTTACCAAGAGTGTATGCTCATCCTTGATCCATGAAATCTGATATGGCTTCAGGCATTTTATCCTTTTTAACTGCAACTTTGTAACCATTTCCTTGGATGGCAAGTTCTCTGAGCTTCCACTATCAATGATTACCTTCCACACTTCATCAAAAACGCTACATCTAGTCTTGAACAAAATTTTCTTTACCAGATCTTCCTTATTACTTTCACTCCAAAGTGCTCTCCTTACCATCAAGTTCTTTTCCTTCTCAGGTTCATTCGGTGAATCTTCTTATACCAAAGCATTTCTACTATTACTAACCTTCTTACTTGCATGTGTACAATCAAATGATCTATGTCCTTATTCTCCATAATTGTAACATGTTCCTTGGAATCCACCTCTATTATAACCACCTCAGTAGTTATTGCCTCTTCCTCTAGATGAACTTTCACCTTTCCACCCAATCTTGCCTTTAACCAGATTTGTCTTTTTCAGATCAAATATATTGTTTTCACCATAAGATCTACCTCTTCCTCTAGGGAATCTACCACCTCTACCTCTTTGTCTTTGCTCATGTCTTTTGCTCAATTTCTCCTTAGCTTGCAAGGTAAACTGATAAGCTTCTTCAATGTTTTCCAACATGACCAAATTGATTTCTTCTTGGATGGAAACTCTCAACCCACTCAGGTACCTAGAAATTCTTTCCACTTCATCTTTATCATGTCCGTATCTGATATCTAATCTATTGAATTCCTCAGTATAATCTTTTACCAAGCTATCTTTCTTCCTTAAACTTTGCATTCGCCTAACTAGTTTAATCTGATAATCACAAGGTAACAACTTTCCTTTCAACTTATTCACCATCTTATTCCATACCTTAATTTTGTCTTTTCCTTTCCTCTTTCTGTCGAATTACAAATGTTCCCACCACAAGGATGCATGACTCTTCAACTTTTTGCTTGTAATTTCCACCTTTTTTCCCTTAGGGACATTTTCATATTCAAAGTAATTTTCCATCTCGGTGATCCAGTCCACCAATTCATCTGAATCCAAATTTCCACTATACTCAGGAGGATTGAAATGTGGTGTAGACTTCAAATTTGTCAAAGATTTCAAAAATATTTCCTCACCTTGATCCATCACTAGTGCAAGTTCTACATCACCTTGTTCTTCCTCATTTTCATCATCACTAACATCTTCAAGATGTCTTCCTCTATGCTGGGCTGTCTCAACGTGTCTATCAATCTTGGATCTGCATCTTGCCTCCCATGAACCATCTTGAAACCCTTTGCAACTACATGCCAGATCGTAATCTTCACTCTGATACCACCTGACGCAGGGAAGAGTCAAAAGAGGGGCCAAAGTTACACCCTAATCCAGATCTACCTTGCAGAGATCACACATGGAAGAAACAACACACAAATGAGAGAGAGAATGCAGATAAGATCCTTTATATTTCATAAAATTGATTCATACATGTTAGGTTGTAAGGCCTTCCTAGTTAGGATGAAATATTACAATTTAATTACAATAGTCCTCCAACATGCAAGGATTCAAACACTAGCTTCAACTCCTAATCTGATACCATCTATCTTCTAGCTCTAAGTTGATGTCCAAAACTACAACCAAAGACTACAATATATACAAGAGGATACCAAATAAGTCAGCCTTCAGATCCACCATTAACAGAAGGAATGACTAGATCTAGGTCCACATGCTTCCCAATGATAGATACCAACATTAAATCCATGACCACAATTAAGTGCACAAGTCGGCCTCAATAGAAAACCAAAAGAAACAACTCAGTAAGCAAGGATAACCAAGCACCAGGGAATTAATCGACCAACTCAGTTAATGAAGGAACCGATAAACTACCAAGTCAACTCGGTCAAAGAAGGAACCGAGAAACATAGAAAACTCAAACTTGTTTTTGGTGACATAGGATTTCCAAGGACCCGAGATGCTCCTGCATCAAATCCCAGAAAAACCTGCTAAGGAGAAAGAATGGAAAGTGAATGAAATGGATAGGGTGATGGGGGGAAAAAGTGAATCCCAAAAGGTCTTTAGGGTTATTCTATAGATGAAAAAGATAGATGTTTTAATTCCTGATACTCTAGACCTGAACACGATGGATAAGTGTCTTAATGACCCTCTTGGAGGGGTAGTAGAAGGAGAGAAAAACTAGATCTTGGCCCCCTAGAAGGAAGATGGACAAAAAGAAGATGTTAATGTCAAGGGGTATTCCCTCCATACTCTCCCTGGACATGATTTTCTAGAAGAAGTTGAAATTTAGGAAGGTATGTCAGTGGTTGGGGAAGAGGAAAAGTTGATGTGGGTATTCAGAAATCTCCTCTAGATAGAAAATCAGCTACGTGGAATAGGGAGTAGGTGTGAGGCCTACCTCAGCCTGTCATAGCTCAACATTAATTTTCTAGACTAGACTCTACAGTTGATGTTTTATTTTGACATACTTACACTTGTTGGACATATGTTATTATTTGAGGAATTGATAGATCCTATATTATGTTTATTTATCACCTTGATTATGTTGTTAGTATTCTTATTTGATAATTTATGATAGTTGATCCAGATAACTCCTATGATTAGGATATGTTTTGTTTTGATGATGCAAAATGATGGATATATTTGGATGTTATTATGATCTCAAATTGATTTAGTAATTCATGTTTATTCATATTAAGATCAATTGAAGATGTTGTATTATATTATGATGGATCATTAAAATGTAAGTTTTAGTTGATATGTGTTTTATTTATATCATTTATCTTGCTATGTTATTATAGTTATTTCTTGGACTATTGATGTTTGCAATGAGTGTGCAGGAGATTGACCATGGTTCTAAATACAAGGAATCAAGAGTGGATCTATGTTTTACCAGTGAAACCAAGATTCTATCTAGTGAAGAGATAGGAACCTCATTTTCAGGTATTTCATTCATAAATGTATTTTTCCATGGTTGTATTTAATTACGAAAATGTGAATTTATGATTAGTCATGCTATGTGTGTAAAATGTTGTAATTTAAGTAGTGTCACTTGACATGTGTGTAAGATTTGTTGGCATGAATTGTCATTTTAACTAGGATTAGTATGACAACAACTAGAGGGTTAACCTATAGATTTCTCATGCTTACCCCAGGGTTGGGTAGCCTCTAGATGGGTTAAAGTTAGTTGAACTCGTCGGTTTACTTCATGTGAGATTGGAGGGTTAAATAATCTCTTAGAGGGTAGTTAGGGTCAAACTTAACTACCCCACTTGGTATACTAGGGGTTAGGGGTTAAATTTAAGTCATTATGAGGCCCATAACTCATTTATGGCACCTCTAAATTATCCCAAAAGTCTAGTGACGAGTTTAGAGTTTTGAGAGTTTGGGCAAGCCATCTCCTCAACTCCATTTAGTCTTCAAACTTCATTTATGAGGAAAAGAAAGATATTTGGAAAAGTTATTGTTGGAGTACTCCTCCATTTATGACTGTAAGATAGTTGTTGAGTAGGAAGCCTTTTAGAGGGGTTTTGGTAGACTTTTTTTAGTTGTTCACCCACTCTCTACTCTTAGAGACTTGCTAGAATTGAGAAAGGATTTGGATACAAAGCATAGGATAAAGTGGAAAAGATCTTCTCAAATTTTCTCATTACCTATAGCTTTGGATCTTGGGTTGGTTTTTATACTTTTATGATTTTTAGTGAAAGCTACACTATGTTGTGAAGAAAGCTTGTATGCCCTTTCATGGAATTTTATGTGTTCTTGTTGAAGAACCCCATTGATGGTCATGGGTGTTTTGTTTATTTTTTAAGTTATGTTTTTATCTTTGTATTGAAATTATGTTAAGGGTGTTTTCAAGGCTCATGCTCCCTTGGGAGGGAAGAGTAACCTTGAGGGGTGAAGGGGTTTGTGACAGCCCTTGTTAGTGTAGAGTCTCCCCATGTGTGGGATAAATAAACATGGATTTTTTGGTCTCCATGATCTCAAGCTTTTCCTATGGGCATTTGGGGGTGATAAGGAGTTTTGTTGGCTTGAAGCCATGGTTTTTTTGTGAGGAGGATTTTGGGAAGGAAGGTGTTTTGAGCCCATGTGTGGCATTTGCTTCTTTTTTCTTACTTGTCTTCTCCTCTTGGGTTTGGTCCACTTTCACCCCATTGTTAAGGGTCTTTTGAAGGCCTTTGTGTATGCCTTGGTTATGGTAAGTTAAAATATTCTCTTGTTTGAAAGGTTTTTGTAGAAATGCTTGTGTGTTACTTGTTCACTCTTCACTCCCCAAGCTTGGGGGTGACATTGTAAAGGCCTAGGTTGGTAGGTGAGCATTCATGGTCAACCTATTTTTATGCAGGTTTATGCTTTGGATCTCATCGAAAAAGCTTGGATGGAGATTGTGAAGCTCACCATTTTTTTATGTTGTTTTGTTCTTAGCCATGTGGCTATTATCTATTCCATGACCATATTGTAAAGAATGGTATTTTGATGTAATAAGGAAGGTTGTATGGAGTTTTTATTTAGTAAATATAACAATGAAAGTTTTAATCTATTCCTTGCAAAAGTGATGTTTTCTTGATCCTTGTTTTTTTTTTAAAGAAAGAAATATATTTTTAATGAAGTTATTTCAAAGTTCTTTAATTACCTCAAAGTATAGGTTTTATTTTGGTTAAGAAGAAAGTAATATTCCTTGTTAAAGTTTTATATTTACCTATCTTCTTGAAAGAAAATAATCATTTCAAATAAAATAAAAAAAATTATGCCTAAATCTTATAATGGATCTTAGAATTAATACTTGCTCTTAAGAAAAAAATATAAACATGTGTTATTATATATATATGTATGTATGTATGTATATGTATATGTATATGTATATGTATATGTGTATATATGTATATATATGTATGTATGTATGTATGTATGTATGGTTATTATACATTTATGATTAATCATATTCTATTATTTTTAAAGAAGGAAATTAAAATAAATGCTTATCACTTTTGATATATATATATATATATATATATATATATATATATATATATATATATATATATATATATATATATAATAACCTTTTAATATATAAAATGATGAATATAGTTATATTTATATGTATAATAATAATAATAAATTATCGATATTTGAATTTGATATAGTAATAATTCAAGAAACTAAGTTAGATGAGGAAGGTTATAGTTCTTTGAAAAGAAAACTAGGAATATGGAAAATTTGGGGAACTCCATTGAGTGGAGCATCTAATGGGGTGGTGATGTTATGGAATCCTAGACAATGTAGTATTGATCCTTTGAGCACCAATATCAATTGGATAGGAGGAAGAATCAAAAGTACCAAAAGTAAGTTAAGCTTTATAATAATAAACATTTACGGTCCTAAATTCCTTCATGGGAAAAGGATTATATGGAATGATATAAAAAAAATTATCAATTTGCATGCTAATGAAAATATCATCATAGGAGGAGATTTAAATTTCATTTTAGATGAAATTGACAAAATACATGGATCTAAGAAAATTACACAAACAACTATAGAATTTAAAAATTGGCTTGAAAATATGAATGCTATAGAAATTAGAACAGAGAATGGAGCTTATACCTGGTCAAATAAGAGGGTAGATGTGAGTTTAATTGTTGAAAAAGTAGATAGGTTCTTTTTTATTGGAAATTTGGTGAACTTTGATTTTGGTATGCAAGCATCCATTCTGCCTACCTTTGGATCAGTCCACTTTCCTATAGCCCTAAATCTCTTAGAGCCTAATCTCCCAAAGAGAAACCCTTTCAAGTTTGAAAAGATGTGGCTGATGGACGAGAACTGTTTAAAAAATATAGAGAAATGGTGGAAGGAAGAAAGCTTCAAAAGTTTTAAAATGTATGTAATACAACAAAAATTAAAATTACTCAAAAGAAACTTAATTAACTAGAATAAAGAAATCTTTGGGAATATTTTTGAAAAAAAAATAGAAGCTGAAAACAATATTAAACTTCTGAATGAGGAAGTATTTGCTAATGGTATGAATGAAGTTACCTTTAATAAAGAAAATGAGCTTCTCAAAGCCTATGAAGAGATTTTAGAAAAGAGGGAGACTTTCTAGAAACAAAGATCTTGGGAAACATGGTTGGCGGAAGGTGACAAAAATATAAAAAAAATCACAATAGTACAAAAGTTAGGTGAAACATTAATAAAATAATAAAAATTAAGAAGATAAATGGGGATATAGTGGAAAACCTGAAGGACATCTCTAGAGAAGCAGAAAACTACTTTTAAAACATCTTAAACAATGAGGAAGGTTCGAATAGAGAAGCTCAATCTGATCTCCTTAAAAATATACCTAAAATTATTTTAGAAAGCTAAAATAAAACTCTAAATGCAAGTTTCACTATAGATGAGGTGGAGAAGGCACTCAAAAATATTCACCCTAACAAATCTCCTAGACCAGGTGGCTTCCCTTCTCTTTTTTTTCAAAAATATTGGCCTTTTATAGGTTCAAGGATAGTAGATGCATTGGAAGGAATGAGAAAATCAGGGCATCTTTTGAGAGAAATTAATAATACCTTTATAAATTTAATTCCCAAAAAATCAAACCCAGAAATCTTTGAGGACTTTAGACCTATTTCTTTATGCAATACAATTTACAAATTACTAACTAAAACTCTTGCTAATAGAATTAAGATTCTTCTTCCAGAACTATTTTCTGAAGAGAAGACAGGCTTTGTTCTTGGTAGATCTATTCTAGATGGGGTGATTATAGTATAGGAGGCCATACATACAGTTCAAAACAGCAAGAGACCAAGTATGTTAGTAAAATTTGATATAAGAAAGGCATATGATAAAGTAAATTGGCTTTTTCTGTGAAAATGCTTGGAGGCCTTTAGCTTCTCCAAACCCCTAATAAATTTGATCTTTGAATGCATCTCATGTCTAAAAATTTCTATTTTGTTAAATGGCTCCCTAGTAGGCTTCTTTGATTTTTCCTAAGGGATGAGGCAGGGGGATCCTCTCTCCCCTTTTCTCTTTATTTTAATGGTGAAAGCATTAGGTAGATCCATGATAGAGGCTTGGAGAAATGGACTTGTAGAAGGAATTATAATCACATCAAAATTAGAACCATGTACTCATCAACAGTTTGTAGATGATAATCTACTCTTTGGTGAAGCTAGAGATTTCTCCACCATTCTTAGCAATTACTTTGTAGCCTTAAGTCAATAGATAAATAAGGACAAATCAGATATTTTCTTCTTTAATTCTAGCAAAGAGATGGAAGTTTCAATTTGTAGGACTCTAAATTTCAAAGCAGGCTCTCTTCCTTATAAGCACTTAGGTTTCCCTTTGGACAAAGGCAACCGATCTACTAATCTATGGAGTAATGTTCTTAATAATATAGATAAAAAATAGAATCATGGAAAGGTAAATGGAGCTAATGCATGTAAATATATGTTGATTAAGTCATTCTTATCATATATCCTGATTTGTCAGATGATGTGTCTTAATGTACCGAAAGGTATAAAAATTAAAATAGTTAAAAAACTCAAGAATTTTTTTTGGCAAGGTTCCGAAGATAAATCTAGAATGGCCTTGATTGCATGGAAATTAATATGTAAAGAAAAAGAGGATGGGGGGCTTGGTATCAAAGATATTAAATTACAAAATAAAGCTCTAGGAGAAAAATTAGTTTGGAATATGATTAAGTATCCATAACTCAAATACCTAATAGGAAGGGAAGAACTTAGCATATGTAGGCAGCTTTCCCTCCATAAAGGTTCAAGAGTATGGAAGTTTATCTGTGAATGTAGAGACCTTATTCTGGATGGCATCACATGGGATGTCAAAGATGGAGGAAAGGCACTATTTTGGGATGACTCATGAGATTCTTTTCCTCCATTATGAATAGAGATAAGTGATGATAGAGCGATAAATCATATTATAACCATTAGAGGGAGATTCGTTAAGGATTATATAGAGTTTCCTAAGAAGAAAAGATGACCCAGCTTTGGGCTGGAAATGGAAATATTTTGAGAATTTAGGCCTATACAAAGATTTTGTTTCCAAAAAAATTGAAACTCTAATTACAAGAACAATCAATCCTAGAAAATGAACAGACACCATTATATGAGCAAAATCTAAAAATGGTGAGTATAATTCAAAAGATGGATATGCAATCCTTCAAATAGCCAACCAAGTCCCAACGGATTTACCTATTGACCTATGTTGGAATAATGACTATATACTAAAAGAGGGGATGTTTTCATGGGCCACCTTACAAAAGAGAATTTTGACGGTGGATTGGTTTAGGAAAATAGGATACCTGGGTCTATCTAGATTCCCTCTATGTGAGGAAGATAGTGAAAGTGTGGATCACTTATTGATAGGATGTAAATTTGCCAATCAGTGTTGAAAATGGTTATTAGGTAAGTTAAGTTGGTCCACACCATTCCAAAATGACATTGTGGAAGTATTTAAAATTTGGCCTAGATTCAAAAGAAATGATATGTATATTAAAATATGGAGGATTTCCCCCTCTATGTTGATTTGGGAAATCTGGAAGGAAAGAAATTGCCACATCTTCAAGGAATCCAAACTCAGTCTAGATCAATTCTTAAACAAATTAGAAGCTTGCATAGTTGAAATGGTTAATTATAGGAATATGCTAAGTAGGACAGATGTCAATTTCTCTACTGAGGATGATGATATTCACAAAAAGTGGTATGGGTTAAAAATCCCTGCTTTATATGGAAATAAGAAACTAAAAAATGAGGAGAAATAGGCACAATGCATATGGAAACCTCTGCATTTTGGTTGGTACAAACTAAACTTTGATGGAGCATCTAGGGGTAATCCTAGAAAGGTAGGTGTTGGTTGTTGTATCCACAAGTGGGATTGGATCCAAGATTGCTAGAAAATCCATTCCCCTGGGGATAGAATCCAATAACAAAGCAAAAATTTATGCTCTAATTAAAGGCATGTTATTATGCAAAAATATTAATCTAGATAACATAGAAATTAAAGGGGATTCATCTATGGTTATTAATGTAGTTAGAAAGCTTATACACCAAACTAGTGTCTCAATGGCCTAGTAGAAAGGGCTATGGATATTCTTTCCCCACTCAATCACTTTACCCTGAACCATATATATAGAGAAGGAAACAAAGACATAGACACCTTAGCTAATGAAGGAGTTGATGGAATATCTAAGGAGACCATTATACCTAGTATCTTAGATGACAATGGATAAGATAAGATGGATTCAGTGGTAATCTAACTTAATAGAGAGCTTATCTTATAACTTTCTTAGGTATAAATAATTCTTAGAGATTCACAAACATAGCCCATCTTTTACAAGGAGGTTTCGGTCAATATATTAAGAATGGATAAGCTATTTAGTATTGCTCCTAGCATCTAGAACCCAGCTTGAGATCAAGATCTCTATGTAGAAGACTCATTCTATCCTAAGGAACTTTGTTGAGTATCTCTAATAGATTCGCAAATATGAAAAGATCTCATTTTTACACATTCATGGAAATATAGAGGAAGAAGGAATCCCCAGATCATCTTAAATACCATGAGTAAAGTAAAGAATCCAAAATGGAATCTTACACATACTTAGAAAAAATTAAAGACCTTATATTCTTTCTATACTTAGAAAATTCATTAGAATTTCTCCACTTATGAGTAATGAAAAGAATCTAACTGGTATCTATCTTATAAACATTTAGAAGAAAGAATATTTAGAGACAGTGAAGCTGGACAGTCCAAATCTACCAAATAGTTAGGATAACAAAGGGCATTTCCACATTCTCTCTTGAGTGATTAGAATAGTCTTCACTACCCTCCCTTCCAGCCTAAGAATGTTGGATTCTAAATTTATATTAAATTCATAGTAGATTAAATTCTATGATTAGAATGTTGTTATTCATATTTGGATATATATATATATATATATATATATATATATATATATATAGATAGATATATATATATATATATAAAGATATATATATATATATATATATATATATATATATATATATATAGATATATATATATATATATATATATATATATATAGATATATCTATATATATATATATATATATATCTATATATATATATATATATATATATATATATATATATATATATATATATATATATATATATATATATATATATATATATATATATATATATATATATATATATATTCTTATATAAGCATATTTTACATATATATATCCAAAGGTATAATGATATATAACATTATATTCACGCCTTAATATACATCGACTGACACATAGATGTATGTTCTTTATCCAGGATATAGTTTTAGGAATATATAAAGCAACATTTAGATATCCTAGATAAATATTTTTCCACATTCACACCTAAGTATTTCTAACTATGCTTTTCTAAAATTTTAATCTATCCCCAAATCTTTAATTAAACGGGGTAGATAGATTCGTCAAGATAGTGATTCTAACATCATGACCAGTAATCACTATTCTGATTATTCATTTAGATTATAGTACTAATTAATTTTCATATTAATATATAAGGAAGGATCTCACCAATGAGTTTTTCTATTATTCCCTATCGTTCTAGCAAATAAACTATAGGATAATTATAAACTCATAATTTCCAAATACATACCATACTCGCTCGATCCACTCTACTAAATCTAAAGCCTTCTCTAGAAATCACTATATTACAACTAGCCTATATGTAATATGAATGGTATCATTAATAAAGATGTTAATTAAATCTCCCATGGGAAAACCACATGGCACAATATCTTACATGTGCTTAGCAAAGATGCAATAGCAAGAAATTTATTATCTTCAAATCATCACCCTAACTCTTAATATACAGACCAATTATTATTAGAATAATTGAAACTTGACACATCAAGAGAACTACTCACTCTCTTTAAAGGAAACTATGACAATAAAAGATCATTAATCCTCCATTAAGCCTCAAAGTTTTTCCTTTTTTAGCAAAGAAAATTAATCAAAACATAGTTTAATGGATACTCATGTAAGACTTCATGGTAAGAAGAGACAAATTGAAGTAAAGAATGAGGTATTTGAACAAAAGATTAGAGGAATCATTAAATTTAATAACATGCTTGTGGTGGAGGAAATTATGAAGGTTTTAGGCGAGGAATACTTAGGCAACATAGATAAGACTAGGGTAAATTTAGACATAGCCTCAATATTTCGTTCCCTCGCTATGTTCTTGGAGAGAGACAAGAATATCGCCAAGGAGATTTGTGAGAAGATTTTCAAGAAAAGTTTACTAGGAGACATTGACATCTTCCTCAACAAAATTGATGTTTCTCTCATGATTCCCAAAGCCAGGAACTATGGGAAATTGAATTTGGGGGACAATCTTATTCCTAGATATCCTATTTTATGGGTTGAAAGCTAGAATGCCCTAGAATGTACCACAGAGAGAAGGAGCCACAATTTGAATTTTCTGACTAGACTTTTTCATGTCAAGCATCCAGACAACCCAAACTGGTTCACAACATACTTGAAGGAAGAAAATATTGCCAGTTTTAAAGATGTCATGGACTAGGCTAGCTCAACTTCGCTAGTCATCAACTCTGATAGAGACTACGAGGAGGAAGGTGGGCTCCAGGGTAGGATATCATCCATGGATGAAGGCCCATCATCTTTGGTCAAAAATTCTAAGGATAAAGGTAAGGGGATCAAATTGGGATAAGTCGTAACCTTATGCTTGAGTCATATGATAGATAATGGGAGCTTGTATAGCTATTTCTATAATACTAACACTATTTAGTAACTAGATATAGCATAATATGTATTATCATTTTGGGCTTTTGTGGTTAGAAATAGGAAGAAACTAAAGGATAATGACTTATTTAGGTTTGGTATCTATTATGTAGTAGATTATACTAAAATAGATATTATAGTCACAATAAGCTTGTCAATTTCATGGTTTTCTATTGAATTTGAGTTTGAAGCAGGGGTAAATTTAAATGCTCTAAAATATCTAGTTTTGGTATAATAATTTCTCAAAATTTCTAACTTTAGAGAACTATTTAAAGTGATTTTATTTATATAAGAACATATTTTTCTTAGTTGCAAAGTCTACTGGTCTAATTTGGCATTTGTCTTACTTCCTTCCAAAACTATATGTAAATCCTCTTTACTCAACTCTATATATATTAATGATGATGATATTCATTTAAAAAGTGGGCATATATAAAATATAATCACCTAATTGATATATATATTAAAGGTTACCACTTAAGAGAAATTTTATCTTGTATTATCTATGGGATTTGAATGTATATATATATACATAAATATATATAGATGATTCAATATATATATTTATGGATATAGATATATATAATTATAGACTTTCCTTTGCTCACATTCTGAGTCTGTTCGATTCCTCTCTCCAATTGAGAAAGCCTAATAGTTTGTTAAGAAAGCGATGAGGTGGAAACAAAATCATCGACCCATCCCTACTTAAATTAGCCACATGCTTTCTCATCAAAAAGCCTTCCTATATCTTGGCCCTAATATCTTTAATAATTTTGACTCCCATAAAGTTAAAGGTTTTAAAGCCACAAATTGCTTTTGACGGGGAAATCTCAGTTAACAAATTAAAATCTATTATGTTGAACACTCATTCTTTAACTCTTAGGGTTATCTTTAGAATCTTGGATAGGGAATTTCTAACAAACGAGGATCATATAGGTTCAATTTGAATATTCCAACAATGTTCATAGCCATGGTCATTCAGGTAGACCCAGGATAATTTGACACTAGAAGGCTTTGTGCTCAAATTTTCAAACGGAAATATTTGGGGTGTCTACATTTGGTCATTCAGAATGTTTGTGGAAACTCCTCTATAACCAGGCCCAAATTTTACAATATGCCAATGCTTAATGGCCGACCTGTTCCTTCTTCCCCTATTCTTGTCATAGATAATTTTATGACTTTAATCTCAAGAACCTCTATAATTAGAAGGAACTTAGACTTTCTATTTTTTTTACCTTCATGTCAAGGCCCTGGAGGAAGTCGATTGGTTCTATACTTACTAGCATGAAGATGATGTGGGAAGTATTGACAAAGATGGTTTTAGTGACTATGATGAAGAAGAACTAATCATGGAAAGGCTGGACAATTTAGGTCCAAGTAGGAAGAAGAGGAAAAATGAGGAATCTCATAAGACTCCCAAAGACATGGATGAAACTTCTTAGGCCATATAAGTTAGATTTCTTTCAGAAAATTTGATTAAAAGAGGGATATGAGCTAAGATGCTATGAATGATTTTCATCAACTGAGTGTGATAGTGAATTTTTTTCCTTCATTTATTTTCATTTTGGTTTCATTAACAATGGCTATCTTCTTTTATAGATGTGATAAGGTGTATCTAAACCACATTTATTGATTAATGGACAAAATTATCTTAAGATTTCTTTCATGTTAGCAGTTAATATTCATCATTTTACATTTATATTACATTTATTTTTAGAAAAAAATTCTTCAATTTGCTAAATATAGTCTCTGTCCCCTTGATGCATCCTATATTTTCCCCAATGCTGATAAAATAACATCAAAAGCTTATCAACATTTAAGTGGTACACACACACACACACACATATGTGTGTGTGTGTGTATATGTATATCTATATATATATATACATATACATAGATATATATATGTATATATGTTAGGATTAGATATATACTTCAACCAATTGCAAATAAACCATATTAATGCTGGAATGAAAAGAACATAAATGCACAACACATAACTCATAACACCATGATTTTTTTTTGAGGAAACCCTAGCCAAGGTAAAACATTAGTGGGGATGGTACCCACAACTATGCACTAAAATATAGCATCCATGTTAGGAGATCTAGCCCTATTAGGAGCTAAGTATTACATAGTAAATTTCCTTGTTAGAGGAATACAAAACCCTATTAGGGGTATACAAAAACCATGTTAAAGGTGGTGAGCTTATAGCTCTTACAATCAGAATACTATCACAAAGTGTTCTTCAAAAGTGAACAATACAAGCATCTTCTATGCTTAGATAGTTCTAGTTATAGCTATGTCAAACACTGATCTCACATCTTCTCTCTTCTCTCAAATTTGCATCCATTACATCATCATCACAATCACACATATCACTTTCACAAAAACACTCTATACTTATATTAATTATGCCATCCAGTCAGCTCTCAAAATACATTACAAAACATAATAATTACTTATGCAAATGATCAACATAGAGTCAGTGATCTTATATTACCAAAGTGTCAGAAATATACAACATTCATCTAACTTAGCACATTACCATACCAACTAACCTTCCCCCAATCATTGTGACTATTCATATGCCATGTTTCACTAATTCTATGTCTTTGCATACCTTCACAATATTGAATCTTCCTGATATCAACTCC
This sequence comes from Chamaecyparis obtusa, assembly GCA_027943335.1. Classification (NCBI taxonomy): domain Eukaryota; kingdom Viridiplantae; phylum Streptophyta; class Pinopsida; order Cupressales; family Cupressaceae; genus Chamaecyparis; species Chamaecyparis obtusa. Next base: position 2,733,218 of record BSBK01000289.1, on the reverse strand, counting down.
AAAACATGTGTGACCTTAACTGAAGGTCCTAAATATCCCAAAATGTCTTCCTTTATCTTCGCAAGCCATAATACATCATATATTATCTTTGCTAATCAAAACAGTTTTGTAGAATACTGCTACTTTGATTTTGTACTTAGTCATTTTCATGACCGAATCTCCAATACCAAAACTTTCTACATGTGATCACTCTAGCATAAGTGTTTCCATAAGTGCCAACCCTTAAGTGATCCCTAGTGCTCCCAAAAAATCAGTTGCCAACAATCTCTCCCTTTGGCATTGATGGACAAACTTAGCAAAAAATGACTAAGTGTTAGAACATTCTCTTCCTTCTACTTCTCTATATACATATACTCCTCTTTCTTTTCTTCTTTTTATTCTTCTCACTTTTTCTCTTGTCTTCCTCTTTTCATTTTTCTCTTCTCTTCCTCTCCCTTTGACATCAATGGCAAAGGTACTTACAAAATTTCAAAATTCTAAGCACAAAAGACGTAGTGCTTACTCACCAGATTTAGAATGTCTTGGAAGGAGTCTTCCAAAGTCTTTACTTCAACAACCCATGACTTAATTAGAAGCTCACTAACATGGATCATTCCATTCAGTGCATAAGATGTTGTTTTTGTTTCCTTCAGCTCAGTGGGTATAGAATTTTTCATGTTCCTTCTATTTTCTCCATCTCTGTAAGGTGAGCTTCAAGAATTGAAAGCTTAGGAGTGATTAGACTCTTTAGCAATCCAAATCTTTCCACTAATCTCCCTTTCTCCATATTCAAAACACTTATCTTATCCAAAATTTTGGATGTCTGTTTGTCCATTTATACCATAGTTTGTGAAGAGGTTTCACAACTGTCCATCAAGCTATCTAGAGTAGCCCCGTCCTTGGCTATGATATCTTCAATATTTTCCCATGTCTAATAGGATTTATACAATAACTATATGCATTTCTTCCTTGTGGTACATAGCTTCTAGGTTTAAGTGTAGTTTCTTTTAGAATGTCCAAGTCCCTTGAGATAGACTGGCAAACTTCCTTCAACTTCTTCTATAAGAACCTCTTTTTTGCCTTATCCTCTGCGGTCTTCAACAATGACTTAAAATGAATGTCAAATTTTTTGAGTTTTGTGTTTAGATTAGCTACATCATCCTTTCCTTGAAAAACAATAGGTGTAGGGAGTAATCTGTTCACTATCTCCACTTCCCTAGTAATTACCTTTACCCTTTTATCCCCTTTTTCTACTTACCTTTCTTTTGCCTTATAAAAATCCATGAAGGATAACCTCATGAGTTCATCCTCATCCATGCTTTCTACATTTTCACTCATTGGTTTGGCCATGCTTTCCAAAAATAGAGTAGAGGAGGTGTTTGGTTCTTGTTTATGCTCAATTCTTACCTCTACTTTTTCTATTCTTGTTTCTTCTACATTCCTTTCTTCTTTCTATATCTCCGTCTCCTGTACTTTCTCTTCCTATTTTTCCTCTGCATGTTCTTCCTATGTTTGTCCTTCCTCTTCAACTATCATCACATTGATTAAGTTATCTTGAAATGGGTCATTCTCATCAAGCGAGGTGTCAAGGGTTACAAACACACCAGAGACAAATAAGTCTGGTTGCATGTCAACTTTGCTTGCTTGCACACATACTTCAACTGTCATAGAACTTTCTCTGATTCCCAAAGGTGTAGGCTTGGTAACCTTGGGAGGTGAGGTCTTTGCAGGTATATCACTCATAATAATTTGATGCAATGCCTTTTATGTGTCCTCTATGACTTCATCATATTTTCTTTCCATAATCTTCACCAGTCTAGCCTTAGTCCTTGATAAAGGTTTCAACTCTTTCATGATTATCTCCCTCTCTTGTATAGAGACTACTAGCAACATGTCTTCAATGGCCTTGTTTATTATGTTCTCATCCTCAGACTATGCCAACTATTTTCTTATTTCTAACTTTCTATACAAGTCCTTGGGGATACTTCCTTCTATCTCTAACAAATTCTTCTTGAAAACTAACAAGTTCTCATTTATAGTGTCCTCAATTATTGCTTGATTTTCCAGGTCATACCTTTCATAATATCTATTTATTCTTTTCATATTTCCATCCCTTATCACTCTCTTTTTTAACATTTGAATGTCTGGTTTCCACAGATCTTGTGGTCTCTTCTATACTACTTTTTCTTCTTCCTTCTTAGTCACTTTTTCTTCTTTCTTCTGTGTCTTAGCTTCTACCTTATGCTTCTTAGGGTTTCTTTGTTTGGTAGATCTCATGGATCTTCTAGGTTTGTTTGCAAGTACAATTTCATATGCAATCTTCTCAGGAGTGACTGATAAATATATCACACTAGGAATAGAACTTTCTATCTTTTCTTCTTCAAAAGGAGGAGGTGTATCAATTTCCATGTTGGAAGATGATTATGTCCTCTTTGTCCTTAGTTTTTTTAGCTTCTCCCTAGTGATTCCTACCTTCATAGTAATATCCTCAACTATTTTGTCAATCTTTCTCTTCCTAGTCCCTTTATCTTGTACTTCTCTAATTTTTTTTGACTTTTCCCTGTATGTTCCCCATCTCTCTTCATATGTTTCTACTTCAGCTGCAAGTACATGTTCAACTTGCATTGTGAGAACCTCACAACTAACTTCATAGCCCATAGGGTAGCACCATTTCTTCCTAGGATCAACTGCCTCAAAGAACACACAGTCAGTTTCAACCATGAAACAGATTGTGTCTTTATATTTTTCAACTATTTCCTCAGGTATCTTGTATCTCTCCTTCATTTGCCTTTAAAGGATTTTGGCCATTGCAAATATCTCTCCATCTACCCAATTCTTATTTTGTCTTATGTAGCTCTCAAATATTTGAATACCAGTAGGTACATCATCCTTCCATGCTCTAGGGTGCATTCCATATCTTCTTGAAGAGTATAAAATCTAAATACCTTTAATATGCTAAATTCTGGAACTTCTGCTTGAATTGATCACGCAATATATCTACTAGATGGCTGAAATGCTTCTCCACACTAGTATCCTTGGTTGTTTATAATCAAATGGTGCAGAAATGATATGTATTAAGCTCTTTTATCCTTTGTTGGTTGAGTAAGTGCATTAATTACAAGTAGCTCAACTTCGCATGTTGTCTAGTCAACACAAATCTTACAAACACAAAATATAAATCTCCAAGTGTTGCAATCACAAACATAGACTCCATAGTATCTGTACACACCATATCTAAGCTTGCATGAGCTTATTCCACATAATCAGAAGTTGGATATAATCTATTATGTGCATCCAATGCTCTCCCTAAGGTCATGTGACCTTCTAGGTCAATGTCTCAATGAAATCATCATGTGAAGACATAGTAGCATCTATTGTCTCTCCCTAAACCAATGCCTTATTGAACTCTTTTATCTTCCATATCTTCTCATCCTCTTCATTTGAAGATTTCTTGAAATGATTCTCAAACTCATACATGTACTCAATAAGACTTTTACCACTGTCGCCAACATTCTTCCTTATAACCATAGGAGGTGGTCCTCTTGGTCCTCTCTTGTTGTCCTCTCCATTATATCTGTAAAACTTCACTATGTTCCCAAGGTTGTTGCATTTGTAACATGTAGCTGGTCTCCTTTTATCTTGATTTACCTGCAACTTACAATACCTTGCAGTATGCCCAAAATTAATGCATTTTTGGCATGTGATCTTGGTTGCTGACTCTTCTCTGATGTAATCTTGTTTATATCTAGACTAATCAAGTTTTCTACATTTTGCTTTCTTATGTCCATAATCATAACAGTTATAAAAATTACCATAAAAGGGTTTGAAATAACCGTTACCTCTGCAATCTCTTTTCATGTGTCCAATTTTGTTGCATCCAAAGCATCTACCTCTGAAAGGTCTGGTCTGATCTCTAGATCTCTCAAGAGTAGGTGTAATACCCACCCATAGGTTGTTTTTAGGTTGCTTCATGTTTTAGGTGATTAATCAAATTCTTTTAAGTCACTATCCATGTGATCAATTATTGTTTCATTAATGATGATGATGGATTATTATCATATGTTTATCAAGTGTATGCATAGATTAGATGATGATGTTTTATGATCATAGATTATATGTTTTATATTGATTACGATGTACTTACCCCATACTCACATGTGTATGGTGATTATGTGTCTGTATCTATTTGACATGTTTGTGTGGTAGAGGACAGAGGCATAGTTACTCGCATAGTCGAGATACACATGTCCAATCGTACCCTATCATTGTCTACTATATATTGTATGTACATGCTTCATCTTTTGATGATAGGTTTGTAGGTACAGGGCATCATCTTCCCTGAATTGGCAGGAGTGAGCGTGCCCACAAATATTCATCTCAATGGTAAAGAGGGGAGATAATACACAAACCCAAAACCTTAACCTAAACCTAATTGTCCTAGGATTGGACAAGTGTCAGTTTGACTACCCTACCCGAATTCACTTGGTTGGCATGAATTCATGGATCCCATTCTTGAGTCTATGCATGGTTTCAATTTGCTTGATTTATTGTGCTTGATTTTACTGTGCATGATTCAATTGATTCATGATTATTTAGGTGATTTTATATGATTATCGATGTTAGGATTATAGTTGAATTTAATGATTTAATTACGTTCCTGTATTTAATTTGGAAAATTATCTAAAGTCAATTATTTGATTAATTGGAATTAAGATTAATTATGCTTGAGTGTATTATTAAATAATTGAATATTTAATTACATGCTTTAGGATGTATTAAATATTTAATTTATTTAATTTGGGTTTTTAAATTATTAACATGTGTTTGATTGGGAAATGATTTGATTTATGCTTGCATATTTTATTAAATGATTAAATAATTAATTGCATGAATTTGTGATGCATTAAGTATTTAATTTATTTAATAAATGAATTTAAATTATAACATGTGCAAATTGGAAAAAGGAGTTTATTTTCAAAAAGACAACTAGCTTTCAAAAGTCAAGTTGAGTTGTGCTTTTAAAAGATATTTTTAATTAATTAATTTTATTTACTTTCAATTTTTGGAGTTTGAGTTGGATTAGGAGTTGTCTTATGAGTCATTTTTTGATTTGGAGTTAACTGGGAGTTAGCTTTTGAGTTGTCTTTTGGGATTGCTTGAATTTGGGGATTGAATTCCTATTAGGAGATTATTGTTTTCATTTTTGAGGAGACAGGTTTTGGAGAAGATTTTTGGGGGGAGCTTGTGTGTTTGGCATTTTTTAAGATTTGTAGATTGTTGTGGCTACATGTTGAATTGAATTTCTCTCTGCATCTGGATCGGGCACCTGTTTGCAACATAGTTTTCAGATCTGGAGGTTGGGCTTGATTTTGGAGAAAGTTCTATTCTCAGATTTACAAGGGTTTCCATTTTTCAGTTTCTAGCATTGGATCTAAGGTAGGCATTGAATTTTTCCTATTATCTCTATTTTTACATCCTTTTTGTCTTTCTATGTTTTTATTAGATCTGGGTATTCAAAAACCCTATTGCAGTTGTTTTTTGTATTTTATTATTACTTGGCATTGTAGTGTTACTCTGGCAAAATTTCATTAATTAATTCATCATGGTTTGCCTAGAAATCAATAAATCAATCCTGTTGTATAGTTCAACTATAATACTGGGAGAAAAATTAATCCCCTTTTAAGAGAAATCAATTTAGAACAAAAACCCAATCTTTGTACAAAAATATTCAATTCTGGTTAAGAAATATATATATTCTATAAAAAAAAACATATACTGTGCAAAAATTTACATGGTTATAAGTAAATTGTTTGTTTTGAGAAAGGAATAGATTCATATCACAAAAGAATCTAAGATTGTGGTTGTAAAAGAAATTCTTAAATATAAAATTTATTCTCTGTAAAAATTTTGATATATAAATCCTGACAATTTCTTATTTCTAGATTTTGATTAAAATAATAATTATATATATATTTTTAAAAAAATTGTAAAAGTTTGATGGAGGTGGGGGCCACCACCTCCCACCACCTCCTTGGCTGCCGTGTGGTAGGCATAGGCCTGCCGATGGTACCCAAGGGTACCACGCGGCAGGTCTGACACCTGCACCGCAGCAAGGGAGTGGGGACCATAGTCCCACCCCCCTTTTTAAAGGTTGGATAAGTTTTTTTTATATATATGCAATTTTTAAGTTGTAAATTAAATTAGTTTATTTTAATTCTATTAAATTAGTTTTTTTTTTTTAATTTAATTAAATTTAGTTTAGTTAATTTAGTTAATGTTAATTTATTTTTATTTTTATGATAACTTGTCTTATATTAAATTTTAGTATGTACTAATTTAATTCTTGTTATGTTAATTTAGTTTATGATTTATTTATGTTATAACTGTCTTATTATAATTAATAAGATTTAATTATTTAGGATAATTTTAAATTAGATTATTTTATATTGTGTGTGAGACGTTCTTTGGTTAACGATACAATTAGTTGTTAAATGTTTATGTTTATACCAAAATTGGGCAAATTTTCTATTGAATTCCTAGTACATCATTAGGGAATATTTCTTTTATGAGTGACTTTAGTATGCTCATTATGTCATTATTATTTCATCTATATTATGTGATCCATATTTTGTTAGGATCACGTTCATCGTGATGTTTCGATGCTTGAAGTTCCTGATCAGTTTTCTAAATTATGAGTTTTGTCTTCTTGTTCCTAAACGATTTTCTTATGCATATGTGGTTTCAGGTACTAGATGGCTTAGGGGAAATAGAGGCAAGGAACTTTGTCAGTTGGATTTGTTTTCAACATTATGTATGATGTGGGTGTTTGTTCTGAATATCATCTATGATTCGATTTTATGGGCTCTTGTTGGATATTATTTGTTTATGACATCATTTTAATCCTGTCAGTTTCTTGTGTGTGAAACTGCATCTAGGATTACTTGGTAGTATACCTGTTTGATGATTATGTGATTACGAGCCTAGGGGAGATTGATTAAGTGCATCTTAGGGGAGTGGCTTACAATAGGGGTCAGGACCCAAAGAGGTTAGCACCTGGGTAACCTATTGTAGGTTATGTAATTAAGTGATAAAATAGTAATTAAAACTTTATAGATCATTTAAGAAGATAGTTTAGAGTATGGTTATGATTAGAATTCCTCATATCTGAGAGAGAGTATTCTAATCCCACATGGATCATTTTGAGGTTCTAGGGCCTAGAGTGGTCAGTTCCAGGGTAACTCAATGCTTGAGAGTCTGAGGTCCATTGTGATCAATCCAGGGTACTCAAGTAGATAGACATGTGATGACACTCCCATAGCATGTAGCCTAGATCATCTCCTGAGTTTTTTTTTATGCCTCTGGTTTAGTGTGTTTCACCTTATTTTTGTAAACCTTGAGTAGTGAGCTTTCAGGATTCCTTGCTCAGTGGTTTTATCCTTTCTTGGTTTTGGTCATTCATTTGGGGTTTGTGGTTATCTCCTCAGCATGGTGGGGTAGACCTTTGTGGTTCTACATGGACAGGTGGTAGTGATTCTCTACCATTTAAGATTCGACGTCCTGGTGCCGATGCTGATGATACTTCTACAGTTGGATGCCTTTATGATTCTTCATTGATTCTTCATTGTTGGTTTCTTTCATACCTTCATTTATGTAGTCCTATGTTAGAGTATCACATGTGATACCTACCATGGACATTGTACTTCTTTTCTAGTTAGATTTATTATTACATACCCTGTGGCATGTGCAGAGGATGTTAGTTGATTAGTTATCATGGATGTCCATGAGGTTTGTTTTTATTGTTGTAAGTTGTAATTGTATCATTTATGATATGGAATCTTTTTTTATCATTCTTTAGTTATGTTTTGTTCTTAAGTAATTCTACGTCATGGGACCCTCAAGTTTTGTAATCTGTTTTGGATGTTGTTTCAACGTGAGTAAATGGTAATTGCTTATGCACTATTGTGTATCATGTATGTTAACGTTAGAAAAAAAAATGTTCACCAAACTTAGTAGAAAGTTATAGGTTAATCTCTCCTAGGTTCCCTGGCAGGGCGTTACAGTAGGTCTTTCTTCAATGTTTGCTTCATGTGTTTCTTCATTAGTCTTAGAACATTTTGCTTCATTCAATCCAACTCCATTCATGTCTCCTTTAGGTTTATGTCTTTCTCTTTGTTCATCAATCTTATCATTGCTCATGTGCAACTTCTCAATATGCAATTTAGATTGAGTGAGTTCTCTTGTTATGATCTGATTGTACTTCTCCAATTCCTAACACTTATCCTTGTAGTGATCAAGTTCATTATTCATTTGTCCTATCTTCTCATTTGCTTCTTTTAGTGACTCTTCAACTTTGTATCTTGCATCCTTTTCATGTTGAATCTCTTTAATCATCAGAAGATTGATTTGTTCTTTTTCTTTCTCCAGATTCTTTACTTGGTCTGATGTATCATTATCTGAATCCTCTTTGATCTTATCTATAAGGTCTTATTTCTGACTTCTTGAAATTTCAAGTTGTTCTTTTAGTTTCTTGATGAAACTTTCTTCTCTTCTCAATTTAAATTTAAGTTCACCATTTTCAACCTTTTCTTTGTCCAGGTCATCAAGTGTTGCTTCAAAGTTCTCTTGGAAACTTTCTAAATCCACTATGATCTCCCTTAAGTTGTTAGTCTTTTTCTCCAAGGGTCAATAGCTCTGATACCAATTGTTAGGATTAGGTAATACTGAGAGGGGTGTGAATTAGTATTACAACACTTTAATTTAAACTTCAACCAATTGCAAATAAACAATATTAATGTTGAAATGAAAAGAACATAAACGCACAACACATATCTCATAACACCATTATTGTTTTTTGAGGAAACCCTAGCCAAGGGAAAACCCCGGTGGGGATGGCACCCACAACTATGCATTAAAATATAGTATCCCTGTTAGGAGATCTAGCCCTATTAGGAGTTGAGTATTACATAGTACATTTCCTTGTTAGTGGAATACAAAACCCTATTAGGGGTATACAAAAACCATGTTAAAGGTGGTGAGCTTATAGCTCTTACAATCATAATACTATCACAAAGTGTTCTTCAAAAGTGAACAATGCAAGTATCTTCTATGCTTAGATAGTTCCAGTTATAGCTCTGGAAAATACTGATCTTTCATTTGCTCTCTGCTCTCAAATTCACATCAATTAAATCATCATCAAAATCACACATATTGCTTTCACAAAAACACTCTATACTTATATTAATTCTTTCATCTAGTTAGCTTTCAAAATACATTACAAAATATAATAATTGCTTATGTAAATGATCAACATAAATGTTGGTGATCTTATATTACCAAAGTGTTAGCAATATACAACATTCATCTAACTTAGCATGTTACCATACCAACTAACCTTCCCCCAATCATCATGACTATTCATATGCCCTATTTCATTGATTCTCTATCTTTGCATACCTTCACAATATTGTATCTTCTTGATATCAACTCCAAAACATGTGCAACCTTAACTGAAGGTCCTACATATCCAAAAATGTCTTCCTTTATCTTCACAATCCATAATACATTATATATTATCTTCGCTGATCAAAACAATACTATAGAATAATGCTACTCTGATTCTGTACTTAGTCATTTTCATGACTGAGTCTCCAATACCAAAACTATATGCATGTGATCACTCCAGCATAAGTGTTGCCATAAATGACTACCCTTAAGTGATCCCTATTGCTCCCAAAACATCACTTGCCAACAATATATACATATTTATATTCAAGTTCTATAGCCCATGATGAAATCTAGATTTACATAAGGAAAGGTAGATAATGATTGTTTCATATCTCAGAGTGTATCCTAAAAAGGTTCTAAGTTTTTGTGTCAGGCATCATGAATTAAATAGTACTACTTGATATTTTTAGTATTCAAGGTCTCACTCAGCTTTTCTTCTCAAGAAGACAGATTTTATTTAAAGAGATAAGAATAATGCTTTGATTGCTTAACTAAATTTGATTTTCTAAGTAATCTGTTAAGCTAATCAAGGCTTGAATTGGTAGATCTAGATAATTTTTCGATGATCTCTAATATTGGTTCTAAAATATTTTTTCAATTCTAAATTATGAATCTAATAGTCTTCTACTTAGTGGTAATAAGTAATGATCGGTGAATTAAACTTAGGATTTATAAGGCATAGTATTAAAATAAACATACTTAATCATAAATATTTGATCGTTAAAATAAGATTGTATAATATCCAAAGGAAGATATGGGAGATGGACTCCCTCAAGATTTTAACTTTAATTTCAGATAATGGTTCGAGTATTTTCTTCCATTTTCTAATCTAGGGTTCCAATTGAAGCTGAAAATAGATTGACTACGAATATTAAATTCTTTAGAGGAATTGATTTAAGTTTAATAGTTAGAAACCCATATTCATATTTACTAACAATTTGATGAATGCAAGGAAGGGGGGTAGTAACTAAGGTTTCAAATTTTCTAGATATAGTCGATTCTTAATCTGGAGAGATAATGTGTAGATGCATGGTTTTACTTCCTTGATGTCCCAAAGATAATAATAGTTGTATTATTATTTCAAAAATTATACTAGCATGTGAATTTAGTACATGCCAAGTATTTTGTTTAGAATAAAATTTTGAAGAAATTTTGATTAAAGATCATTAGGTTTACCTTTGGAGCAGCATCAGATTCCTATGAGATGATATGAGAATAGGTTTGGTTCGCATATTGTATCACACAAAAGTCTATGGGCTTTGTATTATGTAATCATATAGAGTAATCCCTAGAAATCCTCAATTGGAGGGTTACATCTGGATTAAAAAATTTTAATAGGGAAATGCCTCTATATTTCAAATTTTCTAAATAGGGGTATGCCTTTATCTCTCTACCAAGACTGGAGGTTTTCTTCTCCATTCTTTCCTACCAATGCCCGCATTGAATGGAGATTCATGTATCTAACTTTTAATAATTAATAAAATCTACTGTGGCTTCGGCCTTTTACTGATCAAAAAAATTAATTAATTAAATCAGTCAAATTAAAATTCTCTATTTTTTAAAAAATAGAGTTTAATAAAAATAAATTTCAATCAAAAAATATCATTAAACAAAAATAAAATTGGGGAACAGAGGGGGGTCGAAGCCTCACCCCTCACGTCTCCCCCCTCTCTCTCCCATAATGTTTATGGGGTCACAGGCTTGGTGGGACTTCAGACCCACAGGGATGTCGTGACATACCCTCTTTAACCGCAGGCCACCCAAGGGCTCGGCCCCTCCCCATTATAAATAGGGGTTTGAAAAAAAAAATTGTAACAATAGTTTTAAAATTTAAATGAAAAGAAACACAGTGCCATGTATTAAATCGCATTGGTATCGACATTTATTAATATATATATATATATATATATATATATATATATATATATATATATATATATATATATATATATATTCAATGTAAAAAAATCATCCTCCATTGATAGACCTCCATACTTGCAACTTGCAACAAAAATGGAGAAAGAAGGAAAAAAAAAATAGAGGAAAGGTGAATTGGTAAAATTGTAAAGTTGAAAATTAGATATTTATAGATTTTTATTAAAAAAGTATTTCAAAAGTTATCAAATTTAGTTAAATTGTCTTTATTGATTTTTTAGGGAAATGTGATTTCTCATTTAATTTTATCAATCTAAATAAAAAAAGATATTTCATGTGACCCATTTTAATGGGTTATTATTTAGATATTTAATCCTATAGTTAATTAAAAGTTGGTATAAAGTTTATTTTAAACTTTGTTAAAGAGTTAAATTAGTCAAGTTGGTTTAATAAATTAAATCGATAGATAGACTCAAATAATTTTTTTTAAGTAAGTTTATTATTTAGGTGACGAGCTTTACTACTTAATGATTTTATTAATTTTAATCATTAGGTTGGTTTGGATAAATTTATAAATTGGATTTTTCACCAACTTTAATATTGTTACATTCCAATTATCGATTTAATGAGATTATTATATCAATGTGATCCTTTAGGAGAACATTTAAAATATGATAATTATGTGAGGATAATTGATAATTAGTTTATTATCGACTCTTCCATAAACCTAGATCAATTCCAATTCAATTAGGAATTTATTAATAGATGAATGTATTAGAAATTTTATTAAGGATCAAGTTATGTTATAATCATATAGTGGATTAATTTTAGTCAAACTACTTATCCACTATAGTACTCATGTTAGTTAATCAACTAGAGACTTTAAACCTAGATGGAGGTTGACCCATTCAATGTTGGTCATAATGCCCCTTGGACCTATTCAAGGTCCCCATCAGATAACTGGGAACTACAAACTTCACCTAGTTAGTCAACTTTAAAGACTTTTATATGTGCAAACATAGTAAACCTTAGTTCAAAAAAAGTGTTGGTGTGTTTTTGCCCAACTTTTGGGTATGACAGTAAGAATATCATAAGAACATTGGTAATGGGAACCAAAGGACCATCCTTGAGACTTTCTCTCCCAGTAAAAAGTGAAAATTATTTTATGGAACATTAGGGGGATCAATGGGCATCACAGACAAGATGTTCTTGGGAACTTACCTAGGGATCATAAACCAGATATTGTACTAATCTAGGAGACCAAAATGACTAAGGATAAAGTTGAAAATATCAAAGTCTTTAATAACTATGGTGTGTTAGGTGGCAGTTCTGATGGGGCTTCAAGAGGTATAGTGTTCTTTTAGAACCTCAATTATATCAAAGGTGAGCCTGTTACCTAAGATAACTCTTTCTTAAAGAAGTTGGACCTCTCTAAGTCCTATGATAGGTTTGATTGGTTTTTCCTTCTTAGAATTCTCAAGGCTTTCAGTTTTGGTAATATGGTCTTACAACTAATTGGGTAGTTGATTATCACTCCCTCTCTCTCTCTATGATTGTGAATGGATCACCTTCTCTTTTCTTCAAGCTGTCTAGAGGGCTTAGATAGGGAGAACCTTTATCTCCTATCCTTTTTATTATTATGGAAGAATGCAATGAGAGATATACTAAAAATTTGGTCATGGATGGGATGATTAAAGGGGTGAATCCTTCTTCATCTAATTTAGTTTTTTTGCACTAATAATTTGTTGATGATACCATTTTTTGAGATCCTCCTCTATTAGGGAAGCTAGAGTTTTTAAGAATACTTTGAGAAGTTATAGTGAAGCTTCTGGACAATTGATCAACTAGTCTAAGAGTTCTCTTTTCTTTATTAATACTCTTGAATAAAGGCAACATTGAGTAGCTAATATCTTGGGTTTCCAAATCAGCCAATTTCCTTAAACCTACTTGGGTCTCCCTTTGTTCTTGAAACCACTAGATTCATTTTTAAATTACTTTGTTGAAATTCAATAGGAAATTGATAGGTTGGAAAGGCACCTATTAATCCAATCGAGTAAAGTTCATCTCTTGAAGTCCTCTCTTCAAAGTTTTCATGTGTATGCTCTGAGTCTATTTAGAATCCCTATCAAGTTTTTATAATAAATTGAGAGAATCCAAAAAATATTCTTATGGTTAGGGGTGGAGGAAAAGATAAGTAAGTCTCTCATTGCCGGAAATAGTGTTTGCAAGCCTAAAATCCTGGGTGATCTAGGAATTAGAAGTATAAGAACTCTCAATAAGGACCTTCTTGCTAAGAAAATATAGAGGATCTATGACTAGAATGGATAATGGAGTTCAATTTGGAAAAGAAAGTATCTCCACTCAACCTTCTAATTTAGACATTATTTTTCAATCTTCGGATATCCCTTCAGGATCCTTTATATGGAATAATGTGTTTAATGCCAAGTAGAATATGGATTTGGAGATGGGATGGAGAGTTAATAATAGCATAAAAGTCATATTCTAGGAAGACCAATGGCTACTTGAGGTTCCTCTTTGTGAAATTGATTCCTTTGTCCCTTATATGTAGATCTGTAAAGCTAGAAATGGGGAGTTTGTGTCTTATTACTGGGTGGATGAGCAGTGGGCTGATCCAAGAAGAGTGAGCATCAACCTCAGACCTCTGCATAATTCTCTCTTCTCCATTCTTCTTACTCTTGTTATTAAAGATAAACTAATTTGGATCGGTACCCCCCCCGAGCTCTTTCTTTGTGGCATCTATTGTCTTCAATCTATCCAATACCCAATTTCCCCCTCCTTGTTGGTTGAAGGTGTGGATGAGTGCGTTGATTTTCAAGGTGAACATGTTCTTTTGGATTCTCCTTCAAAATAAAATTTTAACCACTAACAATCTTTTTCATAGAGGTTTTTATCTCCTAAATAGGTTCTATCTTTGTTTGGAAGAGGAGGAGTCAATTTATCATATATCTCTTCACTGTCCTTTTACCTTCCATATTTGGAATAGGTTTTTACAGACTCTAAATATTTATTGCTCTTTTTCACATTCAATTGAATATTTTTTCTACAATGGTGTTGCCATTCCTCTAAAAACCCATTAGAAATCTTTGGTCTTTTATCCTCCCCCACCTTCTATGGGGGGTCTATAAGGAGAGAAAAAACTATATTTTCAGATATGTGGCACTTCCTCTAGATGTTGTCTATGAGAAGATTCAAAAAAATTAAAAGGAAAACATCCATATTTGGGGAGAATCTCTTCCTCCTGATAGCATGTATGATCAAAGCATTCTGCAGCATTGGAATCTTAGATTTTCTACATCTAATAGTATTATCAAAAGTGTCAGAGATGGTTTCACTTGGAATTATCCTCCTATTAATTGGGTCAGAATCAATTTTGATGGGCTGGCTAAAGGTAACCCTAGGCTGGCTAGGTGTGGGGGAGTGATCATAGATGATAATGGCTTGTGTGTGGAAGTGGTGGAACTCCCCTTGGGATCTCAGTCTAACCACCATGCTAAGGCTATGGGAGCCTATTAGACTTTTATCCTTACTAAACAACTAAATTGTCAAAGGTTTTGGATTGAGGGTGACTCAAAAAATATCACAATGTGCCTCAAGGGTCTAAGAAAGGCCTCATGGAATATAAATAATATAATTGTAGCTTCAATTAACATTATAAAATCCTTTGATAGTTGTTATATATCCCATGTATATTGGGAAGTGAATACCATGGCCAACTGACTTGCTAATGTTGGTGTCAAGGTTGAGTCACTGCTCACATCGTAGCATGAAGTGGATTTTAACAATGATGTGAAGGCCATACTAAGATATGATCAAACCCATGGAAAGGTGGGAAAAATATTAATTGATTCCAATGAAAGCATGAATTGATAGCTTAATTATGGAAATTGGTGGTAATTTTCTGATTGACAGGATGGTTGTTAATAATGAAAAGGCTTCACACATTTTGTAGGTGCTAAAATCCTTTATTTGGCTTGTGAATGGTAGTCTCTGGGTCACTATTTATTTAAATTTATTTCAGAGATTTAGTTTCTTGGTGATTCTCTAGAGATCCAAGAAGGGTAAGATGGGTGGTGATATGAAGAGGATGGAGTTGATTGACTGTAATTATTGGAAGGAGAAATCAAGATTATGGAGTCTCCTTAGTAAGGGAAATGTCATTGATTTCATGTAGAGACACCATGAGAGAAACCCAACGGTCACCAAGTTGTTTAAGAAATATTGGAGTGATGGAAAAATTACCATCTTTGGAAGGTCAGTGAAAGTAGATGAAGGGGTTATTATTGAAATAATAGGGCTTCCTCTAGATGGGAATAATTTCTATAGGGACAAGGGACAAGAATCTAATTGACTCAGTTGTTAGAATATTCCCTAAAGAGGATAAAGAGAAGGATAAATTGGTTAAAATAAAAAAAACCTACTATGCACCAAAGGCTATAAAGTTGGTGTGGAGGTAAGTCCCCATGGTTATAATGTAGTATTTCACTCTTGATGGAAGGTTTACGAGAGTGTACGGGTACCATTTTATTATTCTAAATAATTTTAGGCATGGTGAGAAGGTGTCTTTTCCTTTACCTTCTTTTTTCTATGAATGCTAGCATTAAAATTTTTAGAGATAACCCTTAGGGTAATCCTACTCTCCATGAGGGTTTTATGCTTTTAATTTATGAATACTATAAAGTTACTTATGTTGATCATCATGTTCTTGGAAACACTAATTCTGTGTAGATATGCATGATGTCGGGGAAGGTGACAAGGAGGGATGGGATATAGATGTTGATAAGGACCCCATATCATCTAGTCTTATGAAGAAACCAAAAATGTGGGAAAGGGAAATGGTAAATCCCCTACCACTACATTTTCTTTGGTGTCCAAGAAGGGAGGTAAATCCCATTCTGGAGATAACAAGAAAAAAATGGTGGATGAGGAGGATTTTCCCATGGTGGGGGAAGGTGAACATAAGGGTTGGGATACTAAAGTTTATCAGGACCTTGAGCTTCTCCCCCCCCCACCATGATGAAACCTAAGAAAAGTGATTTCTCCTTGTTCGTCAAGTGGGTAAGGGAAATGGTGAATCTACTTCTTTTTTCTGGCCTCAGCCACCATTTTGGTGGGCAAGCCCCATGCTAGAGATAGAAAATAGAAAAACATTTCCTTTGAGGAGGATACCCCTTTTACCCATGTTGGCTCTAAGGAGGTTGAAGCAATTAAGGAGGATACTCGGGAAGGTTCTAATCTTAGTGAGCTAGACCACTACAATAGAGTCTTACACTGAAGTCTTGAGAAATTCTAAAGAAGGTGTGGTGGAGTTCTATAGGCTTATCAAATGGGTTTTTCATGAAGTGAAGGATACCAACATTAATCATAGGGCCCTTTCTAGTATGCTTGAAGCTCTTGAAACTGTTGGTACAAGTAAGGGCATCACCTTGTTTGAGGATGTTAAGGACCTTGCCAAATTTTTGAATGACATTGGAGACATAATAAAAAGATATGATAATAAATTTGGGGAAATTGAGACCAAATTTTCTAGTCTGGAGGTCACCTTGAAGAAAATTGGTGAGAAAAGCTACAAGATCCTTAAAGCTTTTGCACAACACCTAAAGATCTTAGTTGGAAAAATAGAGTAGATGAATCAAGAAAAGGTCATTGTGGAGATTGATGGTGATAAGGATGTTGGTTATGAGGAGTTTGTTGGTCCTACGAAAACAACTCAAGAAAGCACTAAAAAGAAAGTGTTGAAGACTAACAAGGAGATTGAATATATGAAGAGATGTTACCAACATGGATCAACTAGAACTGGAAACATTTGATCTCCTGAAGAACTTTTCTTAATTTTATTTTTTTTCGATCTTTCTATTTCATTTTGTTAGTTTTTTTCTTGGCTCTGGTGTTTTGTTGGTTCTATCTCTTTTTGTGTTAGCTTTCTTTTTTGATGACTCTAGTTCATAGTTTAGTTTTTTGTTGTGTTTTAAATCCTATCTTTTATAATGTTGTTATAAATTTCAAATCCCTTCAAACCTATTTGTACTTAATAAAAAACTAATCCTCTAAAAATAAATAAAAAAATAATTATTTATTTATATCTCTCAAACATGTACAAATAAATGAATTATTTAATTTATTTAATCATATGTATTCCTCCAAATATGACTAATTCTAACATTCACTTCACTAATCAATCAAAAATCCTAACTATTCAATTAACATTCAAACTCCACAATTCTCTCTCTTGACTAATTAATCTATTCAATCTTCTATTCCACTTCATTAGTTAAGTCTTCAATCAAATCAGTCACCTCTTAATCTATTTTTCTAAGAAATCAATAAATCTTGTTAAACAAAGCAATCAATTTAATTGAACTCCCACTCACTCTGAGTTCAACTCTTCAATCGCAACCAATCAACCCACGAATCAGGGAATCCTGATTGCAACCTCTAAAAATATATATAATGAGAGCTTTTTCTCATATTTTGGTAACCATAAACTACATTATGCTTTGAATTATTATGTTGGCACACTTTGAGCTCAATTTTGAGAGCCCAACATTGCATAGAGAAGGAGATCAACAATGGAGGACTTTTGGTTTTCATATTCTTGTATTTTTTAATTGATTTCATTATGATTTAATGATTACGCATGTTGTTTATTTTCTTCATCTCTCAATAGTGGGATACTAATTTCTATTAACGATCTTGTTGTGGTTAATATCTTATTGTTGTTGCAATTTTATGACTATGAGACTACCCCAATTATAATTTTATGTGTTTTTAAATCTCCTTTTGTCTGAGCTAACTTGTAGCTAAAATGTGTGAAAAGATGAGCTAACTTGTAGTCATAGAGCATGAAAAGTTTAACTTCGGGAGATGGACATGTTATAACTACAATGAAGCACATAGTCAAAGCCATGATCAATGAATTTTTATAAAGCATGACACTCTTGAGCTGCTATTTCCATGCACATTTTGAGCCAAGACTTTACAATTGGTAGTGACTATTTAATGGGGAGAAAAAATCTTGTACCTATAAAATCGTATGTTCCATGATGGATGATTGAATCTCATTCAATGTTCTATGTTTATAGTTTTGTTTTAATACTTTTTATTTTTAGAATAAGTATAGTGCCCTTCTCATTCTCTTCCTATTTTGTAATCTTTGGGATGTAGATCCTTCTAAGTCATGATTTGGCTTTGGGTGTTTATATGATTGCTTCAAGTATCTCTGTGTAAATTATATGTTAGATGGATAAAAGTTGTTTGATTATGTTAGGACCATGATGTGTTGATATCCTTTCGATGTTACCAATTATGTGAATGTATTAGCTCATTATTTTATGTTATATGATTTAGACCTGGTGTATGTTTACCATGTGATTGCACTTGGGTTTCTCCTTGACATTTTCATTTTATTTAGTGTGACTATGATTATATCCCCTATTTCAAGGGATGTCATTGCTATTATAGATAGTATATTTTATTTGTGTTTTATTGGTGATCATTATTGCACAATGGTTCTATGATGATTCCTAGTTTCTTTAGCATGCATAGATGGTATCATTGTGTTAAAGATTTTTCATTGAGTTCTTATGTACTCTAGCATGGTAACCTTGACTCTATGTATTATGGTACTATGGATTTAATGATTTATGTTATGCTATTATCATGTCACAATAATTTATGCGGTAATCTAATGTATGTTGTTGATAATGATTAGATAGTGATACTATCATTTAATGACTTCATTGGACATGATGTCTTTGATTATAATGAATATTAATTGAGGATCAATCTTAGTTAATGTTAGATAATGATTTCATGATATATTACGTTATTTGACAATAATTGTGGATGCTTAATATTATAGCATAGATGATGATATATCTCTATGCATATGGTCATTTTGATATGATGATGGTTACTTAAATGTTTCTTAGTTGATAATGTATTAACTCATGTATTTACTAATGTTTAGTTTTGGCTTTGCTCATGTTACTAATATTTTGGATCCTATTTGATGTGTTTGTGTGAAGACAGACAAAGTCATATTTAATCACTTATGAATCCCACATGATGTCTTGAACCCCTTCTCTACTTTTCACTACCTAAAATTATAGATTTGTATGTGCTTTAAATATTGTACTTGTTACCATTTTTTCTAGATGGCTCAAATTGTCAAGTTGGTCCAGTCTTGTTCATTATTAAGTGAAAAAGTCCATTTCATTCTACTTTTCCTAAATTATTGCATTCATTTGAGTTACAAAGGAAAAATTTTAGTTTATCATGCAATTTTCAATTTTAAAAGAGCAAGGTTCAATTTTTCTATTAAAGTACAACAAAAAATAGATATACAAATGAAAGGGATATTTTCATTTAATAATGCATAAGTACTTTCAACATGTCTCATTTCTTGTCGCAAAATAAGTACACAACTGACATATACAAATTGAAAAACAAGTTGCAAATTAATGCTCATTTAAATGGAAAGAGGAAAATAAGAACCCACACAAGCCATGGGAGATAGCTAATCCTATGATACAATAAATACATCATGTATTCACTGATACAAGGAAAAAGAGTATGGGAAGAGAGGCATATCCATAATTTACTTTAAGGTCTTCATGTTGATCCTCTTGTCCTCCTCATTCTTGTCGTCTGAGTAATCTACAAAGATGAATAAAAAAATTGGTTAGAGCTCTGGATATACATGTGATCACATACTCCCCAGTAAAGACATGATGCATTATTGCAAGCATTGAATGAGCTCATACATGATTTATAATGAAAAAATCATAATAAATGCATCTGATAAGGAAATGAGAAAAAACTAAGTATTATATTTGATTTAACAATTCTGTGTTGTGTACAGTTATAGGGATGCATTAACATTTTAGACTATTAAACAAATGTATCCTCAAAAATATGAAACCTTTTAGTTCAGTATTTATCAACATTGTAGATCTATATTAGAGACAATAGACGATTAAAGGGACTTATCTTTCTGGCATGAAACCTTATGGTCTAGTACTACAAAGACATGTAGAAATGAGAAAGGGAAAAGAAAGGCACTATTCTACAACTGAAGCATGAGTAGCAAAGAAGATAATCAACACAAGGATCAAAGAGTTAAAATGAAAGACGCAATTGATTTGAAGCAAGGACTATGAAAATCAAAATGAAGGCATAATGGTATTAAACTATCAATGCACCAAATTTAAGGTTAAAGTTGTGATATTAAAGTAAAAAAAGTTTCATTGAGCATATCCTTACAGAAGTTAGTGTCTATGACTAAGGAGAAGACATCTATTACCTATATAGATACCTAAAATGTACATGCATGACAAAAAAATATGGAAAGAATAAATAAGATAAATATCATGTTCATAAATGATGCTACTATAGAAAAGCATGGAGTATCTTCATTGACCAAATATTCAAATAATACCAAAATCATATCAGGTACACCTCACTAAGATTTCTTACAGAGGTATCAAAGAGTTTCATTAACAAGGAATATTTTTTGTTCATAACACCATGATAGTAGACATATCAGTTCAGCAATAAAATATAGTGATAATGAAAAGTATAGTGTGAGAAGGATTACTAGATAGGTGCTGAAGTTTTTAAGAATTAATCATAGTCCTAGTTCTTATAGGATGCAAATAATAAAGAATGATCACTGTTATAGTATAAGCGTAGTGTAGTTACCTTAAAGTAGTCATCAATTCTAAAATAATACATCAAGACATGTCATGAAGAAAGAGAGATAGCATAAAAAAGGGCATTGAAGTGATGGGTGACTTTTATTCACATGAGTGGCAGTAGCGTACAAGGAGTGGCCTCCATTGGTAATGTATAGTGGTTATAGTATAAGACAAGAAGTGTTTAATAAGGATCCATTCTGCATTAAACAATTTAAAACAATGTATCTTTTTAGAATGGAAAAGTTTATCAATGGGAAATACTCAAGCACAATTGTCAATAGCTATCTATAAGATAAATCTCAAAGTCATTATGTAAATATCCATTTAGAACATTCAACAAAGTGTATTCAGGGTACAATCATTACTAGTCTAAAAGATAATGATGTGTCATTTCTTAAGGGAAGTGATCAAGTATGTCACATGCAATGTAATATTGTATTAAGCAATGGAAATCAACAAATTAAATATCAAAGATACATGGTATAGGATTACAGAGTGCAAATGATCATGGGACAATAATAACAGTAGATACAATAAATTGGAACAATCATATAAAAATGTATTAATTTGAATTACATAGTTGTTATAGATAGATACAACTAAATAGAGAATAACAGGTCCAATATGCAAATAGAGAGGTTGATACACATAATGATAATCAATGCAAGATAATGTATTTGATAGCTACAAAACACTACTAAGGTACATATATAGAAATGCATATCTTGGATAGAGAAGTCACAGTATTTATATGAGATAGGGATAGTAAATTTCTAGTGGCCAGTCATATGTATGGTATAATGAAAAGAGCATAAAAGATGTAACTAGTGCCAAATCAAAAAAGTGTCACGGAGACTAGTGTGTACGAGAAGTCAAAAAGGTCCATAGAGTTCAAATTTGTGAGAAAAGGATAGAACTTATAGGAATATTTACAAAGAGTTTCAAATGTAGTAAAGGTATACAAAAAATCATTTCATGGTATTTTTTCTTGCACATAATCTTTCAAAGCTATTTTGTTTAAAAACCCTCAAAGAAATCATATATCTTATAGAGGAACCCCCAAGTTTTATATATTTTAATCTAGGGTTTCAAATTTTTACATGGTTTGACTACATTAAGGAGAAGATAAGTTCATGGCCTGATAAAAAACACAAGGATCCTTTACAATGCTAAACCATAAAAGTATACAAGGGGAATGTAAAAAAAATCCACTTTTGAAATCCAAAATACAGAGATGGGCCCATTGTTTTCTATTCTCAGAAAACCCTCATGATGAAATCACGGTTGAAATAGCATTGTCAAAACCTCATGGCCACTAGTAAAAAATTTTGTAGGATTTAGGGAAAAATTCTCCAAACCTAGAACTACATCATTAAGTCTAAATTTACAAAGAAATAACAAAATACTCCACATTTAGTGTTAACATATTGCATATATAGAAAACTCTCTCAGTTTCATGAAGAATAAAAGGGTTACGACCTTGTTATGAAAAAAGTAATGAAATAATCCTATAAGAAATATTTTTTACCAAAAGACTCTCAAAGTATTCTCAAGTTAAAGATATTTAAAGGAAATACAACATAGATTTCAATTATTCAAAAGGTTTCCATTTCTTTTATTTTTTCTTTACATATGAGCAACCAAAGTAGGTACATACTATATCATGCCTGTAAAGTGTCAAAATTGGTCACAGAATCAATGTAGTACCTCATTCGAAGCCCCAGAGATCAAAACCAAGCTAAATGGCACCGCGGGGAGAGAAAATTTTCTAGAAAAACCTCAAGCACAACAATTGACAAATGAAAAAATGATAAAAGTGTAGACACCTAAAATGCCTTTTCCAAAATAAAAATATTTTATTTTGCAAAAAGACCCTGATGACATCATCATTTATTAATTAATTAATTAATTAATTATTATGTTATTAATCCCTCCTATCTTAATTAAAAACATTTATTAAGAAATCCCTTCCAGAAATGTTTAAATCCAATTTGAACATTATTCCATCCAAAATTTATTAATTACTTAATAAATTGACCCAAAACCCTTTAAATAAATAAAATATTTATTTAAAATCCTCAAAACCCTAGAATCTTCTAGAGATTCCTAAACCCTTCTAAACTTTCATAAACCTACTTAGAAGGTGATTCCTAACCTTCTTAGTCTAATCCACCCTCCTTTGACTTTTGGTCAAACCCCCTCATTAATGAGCCTTAGAGACTCATTAATGGCCTCTTACACCCTCATTAAGGCTCCTTACAGCCTCATAATGAATCATGTGTCTCCTCTTTCACCTTGGTTCCCTAGGCACACTTACCTACTTTTTCTCACACATGTGTGAGCAACCCTTAACCCTTATCCATCTAACCATACCCCAGACTCTACCCCAAACCCTGACTCTGACCCTAACTCCACTTCCTAACCCAAGCCCTTCCTCAAATCCTATAAATATCCTCACTTCCAAGAGAAAAATACCAATTCACATTTCATTTACATAGTAGTGTTATAATGCTAAATGATTTCTAGATCATCATAGCTTAATTCCTAATTGTTATTTTTAGTTCATTTCTAAGCTTTTTAATTCATATCTTAGCTTAGAATTAAATGATGAAACTTAGTTTATTTCATTTTTTACATATAATTTGAATCATCACACTCATATTTGGACTTAAAATCAATCTATCTTAATCATCTTTAGCTTAATCTGCATTCTAGTTTCATTAGGCTCCTTGAGGCTCTACTGGCAAATCGGGTGTTCTATAATAGATTCTGTGCCACTATGGGGTTCTCATGGTCCCTATTTGATCTTAAGCCTTCCTAATTTTCATTAGGGACATGCTTCATGTGTTTTTAGAGCACACCCACATCACTAAATCGAGGCAAATCGAACAGCGACATGGTACTCCTGTTGAGCTCTATCTGAAGTGTCTTTGCAAATTATTTTTACTATATGCTAGGAATATGATGTTAGGATAATGTTTGAATTTATAATCTTGTTCTAAAAATTTTAGGTTTTCTTTGATCACATTTTTGCATGCCCAAGCTAGGTTAGGTTAGTGCCCAAGTGTCGTATGGGTAGTGCTTAGTAGTCATTTGAGCCATTTTCCATATTTTAAGGCATTTTTATCACTTTTTGGCTCAAATGTCGTATTATTTGTGCCCAAGTGTCATATGGGAACTCATAAAATGTCTTAAAACAATGAAACTCAAAAAATATGTGGTCTTGAATGTCGTATGGAAAGCAGAGGGCTTGTATGGAGCCTTAAACTTAGTTTTTATTGATTTTTTGGGCCTGTTTAGGGATCCTAGTGACCCTTGACTTCAAACTTGTAATTTCTAACCCCATGCTCTTGCAAGTACTTTTTGGAGGCCAATTTCTCATCAAACCACTAAATCCTTAAGGATCATGAACCTTCTTTAATGTTTAGGAATCTAAAAACTTCATTTATTTGGCTTAAAATGAACATCTATTCACTCTCGAATGCCTTAAATGGAGCAAACTACAAATCTTTCCTAAACATTTCCTCATCATTCCTAAAAAATCATAATCATTCATAATCAGTCATAAAGAAATCAAACTCATTTCTAATGTCTTTCTTTTGGCTAAAAATAACTTCATGCATGCAAATCTAAGTGTTTTAGGGTTCTTTCATGCAAACTAGGAACACTTCAAATTTTGGATGCTTAAAAAGGACTATAAATATGTATATCAATCCTATTTGGTTCCTAATCAATCCTAAACCATTATAAGTATTACTAAAGCAATCCTAAATCATTTTCCTTAGCTAAAGTGAACTTATTCTATAATATCTTAAGTGTTTTCACAGTTTCATGCAATCTATTAACAAAACTACATCTCATTCCTAATCAGTTCCTAATCAATCCTAAACTATCCTAAACATTCCTAAATCAATCCTAATTCTTTTTTCTTGGTTAAAAAAAACTTATTTTTGAAAAATATTGGATGTTTTCAAAAGTTTCATGCACTCAAAGAAAAATAGGAATACCTCTTTTGGGTGTAAAAACTAAATTATAGAGCACAAAGTCTTGAATGAATCTAAAGAAATAAAACAAAGTCCAAATCAAAAGAGTCATTTTCTTTGATTACAAAGGCAAACAAAATCTTGAATGCAAAAGGTAAAAAAACTTGAAATATCTTTTCAAAGCTTTCTTATCTTTAGAGAATGAATAAATCAAAATCATAAACACGTGTTTGCAAGCTTTCATTTCAACTCACTAAAATCAATTTGGAAAAATAACCCTTTCTTGGTGTGATTCTAGGAGTTTAAATTCTACAAAATCCTTGTTATCTAAGTGACGTAAAACAAACGAACTAGAACAATTTAATTTTTTTTACTTCTAGAGAAGCCTATCTAGAGATAAAATTGCTTCCTCTTTGGAGAATGACTTCAAACGAGTACTTCCCCAGTTAGTATAGAAATAAAGCATTGAGAAAAATCTCACTTGATCCCCTCAAGCTTGGGTAATGCATGTTGATGGTAGCCTAAGGTAGGTGAATATCCCTACTATTTCAGCATGGTCAACTAGGCTCTTAAGTGTTTCACATATGTACAAACCAATTGGGAGGACACCACGGACTGAGTCAGACACCTATAAAATCAGAGGCTTCCCAATCTACTCTCGAAGGTATCAAAATCTTTGTGCAAGGATCGATCCAAGTGGTTTCCTGGATCACCTTAAGACTACTCACCATGTTTATTCCTTTTTGGGATACCAAGTTGTGGGCAAAGATTTTGATACTAGCCTATCTTTTAGGTATTTCATGCTTGATGTGTATTCAAAGTTTTAGACTCAGTGCAAAAAATTTGTCAAACACACACAAAATGAAGAGTTTTAAACACAAATCCTTTTGCCATGTCAGTAAAAATCCTCCAAAATCTAGAAGTCATCCAATCTTTTAGAATCTTTTCATCCTAAGTTTCCTAATCATGGTCTTCTAGTCATCTTGCATCTAGTCTTGTCCTCCTTTCCTCCTATCCTAGGTTAGCAGAGTCATCTTGGTCATCCCCCATCACCTATCAGTCTACCTCTAGAGTCAATCTTTCCTCCTATCTTGAGCTAAATCCAATGCTAGTCTAACCTTGTTGGTCATCCCAATCTGAGTCTTAGTCTTCTAATCCATCTTCATCCTTCATCCCTATTCAACTCATCCACAAGTTAGCATGTCTCAAAACTATTATGATGAGTTTGTTTATTATGTCTCTTCTCTTATTCCATTCTATCTTGATGATGATGAAGGTCTTATTGATCATGATGAGCACTTTGAAAACATTAGAAGGCTTTCTCCAAATATCCTCCAGAATCCAATCATTCCTCCATCCTATCCTGATGATGATGAGTATTTTGAAAACCTTAGCAAGCTTGCTCCAAACATCCCCTATATTCCAATAATTCCTCCAAACTATCCTATCATTCCTTCATGCATATCCATTGAATCTCCTTATCCTACTTTTGACAAGGGAAATCCACTGTCTTATTCATCCACACCTTCTTCCTATATTGAGCCTACATATCCTTTGTATACATCCTTCATACCTCCATTTCCTTCTATGGTTGTATATGAATCACCATCTTTCCATAGAAACACTACTAGCTACATCCCTTATCCAAACCCTCCATCATGTCCTTATCCTCCAACCCATTTTTAAATCCAAAATTCTAGTCTTCCAATCCATTACCCTAATCCCCCATCCTATCTTGATCCTCCATCCACTATATCCTATCCCAATCCAACATCTTCCATTCTTACCTACATTTCCACAAATCCCCTTACACAAGAAGAATGCATCCCTCAATTCACCTCATATCCCATATCTCAATCCATCATCCCTACCCCATCAGATAGTCCATCAAGCTCACAAGCTTTCTCTAAACCTAACTATGTGAACTATCTAGTTATGCCATCCTTAGATTCCTCTTTGGCACTATCATCCCCTCAAGAAAGTTCAAAATCTTCCACCCCACCTTCATGTGAGGACTATCCTAGCTCTCCATCTTCTACACACTCCAATCCTTCACCTCAACCTCCATCACAAAAGTCTCCAAGGAGTTTCACAAGAAAGCCAGCAAAAAATTCATCTCCTAAAGTTGATGATTCATGCCATCTTAATCCTTCATATGAAGCCATCAGTGATGATGCCCATCCATCTCCTACATCCATCATTCCTCCTCAATCACTCCCATATATTATTATTCTTCCATATATCCCACTTATTGACCCTCTTCCATCTCCTAGCATCATTGAGTCATCCCCATACATTGACTCTATCCAATTCCTGCCAACATCTCCTTCTTCTAGCATTATCCAAAACACATCTGATAAGCCTCATGAGTTCACCCTCCTTCCTGCCATCACAATTGCAGAAACTCCCATCCTTTCATCCACCCCATCTGAAGAATCCATCCATACATCCCTCATCATTCTATCAACAAAAATCCAACCAAGTCAAGATCTTGTCCAAAATCATGTTGAAACATCCATTGAACTAAATCAAGATCCTATCCCTTTACTCCCTCTATTGCATGATCCATTTCATCCATCACCCCCAATTCAAGATCCTACCATCCCAATTCCTCCAATCAAATATCCTATCATCCTAATTCCTCCAATCCAATATCCTTCCATCCTAATTTCTCCATCTCAAGATCCAATGCTATCTCCCAATCCCAGTCAAGCACCTATCACCCCATATTTTCCACTTGATGATCCTCCAATCCAAACTATCCCACTACCATCACTCTATCCTCTTGGTCCACTTACATTTGTCAATGGAAACCAACTTAAAGCAGAAGCAATAAGTTCCATATCTTCCACCACGGCACTTGATACTAGATGTTTGTCTTATTCCCCAAGTCAGAAATATGTGTGCTTGTATTAAATGCTCAAAAAATGGAATACATGCTTTTGAGCACCTTTCTACATCGATTTCTTCACCACATCCTTCAGCCACTTATCCTCTATCCATTCATTCTATGCAAGTTTCCATCTACCTCCCTCGTCTTGTTGTCAGCTTATCTTCCATCCTATCTTTCCCCCCACCAAATGAATCTAAAAGCATGAGCTATCCTATGCAGGGGAATCTTATTCCTTGGTGACATATTCCTTGGAGACCTTCTTCCATCCTTATCTTCCTCCATCAAAATCCCTCAGCAAATCTTCTATCCAAATCCAAATCATTTCCTCTATCCAATCCTTAGCGTTTCCTCCAATCCAATCTCTCAAGAAACTAAATCCTTAGCATTCCTCAGCATTTCCTGTATCCAAATCCCAAGCATTCCTCCAACATCAATCCCTCACTGAATCCTCTATCCAAATCCTTGGCTTTCCTCCATCCAAATCCTAAGCATCCTCATCTCTTAGCAAAATCCTCTATCCAATCCTTAAGCATTTCCTCCATCTTTCCATCACCTATTACTTCCCTTGTCATTTTTTATCTAGCTATAGGCTACCCCCATGAAATCCAATGCCATTCATCCATATCTTAATTTTCCTAGCAATCTTCTAACGCATGTGAATCCTATCCATATCCTCTAGCTATCCAACATCCAAGATCAAGCCAACCCAATCCAATCACATCCTTAGTCTTTTTGTAAGCCTTGATCTCAATCCAATAATCATCATTGGGATGTGTCCTTCCCAAATCCATGTCATTTCATGGCACATCATCCATCATCATCCTATCCACCATCAGTCCATCTTGGCTTTCTAGCCCAACTGGGGCATCATCTTGCATATCTTTGTAGCTTCAACTTTATCCCCAGATCCCTTGTACATCCTATCCTGAGTCTAGTACCCTAGCATCATTCATGTCTCCACCTAAGCTCATTTTTACATATGTCTCTTTAGGTCTCATCCTCTATGTTATTTATCCCTTGGGTCATCATGACCTATCCAACTAAGCACTTTAGCAATCATCCCTTGGTCCTTTTGAGGTTCAAGTGTCTTACCTATCTCTTCCCATAGGAATCCTTATCCAGTCATCCACCATCCACTTCATGTCATATCCTTTGAGTTGATCAAACCTTATCCTAAATCAAAATCATCCTAGCACTACCCTTTGACTAAGCATTGTCTAGGGAATCCTATACTTGTCTTTGTAGGCCTCATCATCTCGAGCAAGAGATTGGCATACACTGGAAAGAATCTTGTCTTTCGAAGATCAATAGTCTATCATAGGTTGAAAAATCCAATCCTATCTGATCCTCCTTCAGGAAGTGATAAATCATCCTCGACACTCAGTAATCCTCCATCAATCCTCAATCCAATCAATCATCCTCCATCATCCTACCTATGGCAAAAGGTTTTGTGAGATACTTGTTATTTCATTCACTCCTTTGGATCTTTGCTTATCTTTTGAGCTCTGATGTAAATATCTCCTTGTCCTTTGTACATATCCTCATCAGTCCTACAACAACACCTAATCATATATCTTATCTCACCCAGCCTTGCACTTCAGCAACATCTTTTGTCGACTATCCTTGATCTTAGTGATTATCCTTGACTCATCATTTTCCAATTAGCAACACATCATTCTCCCCATCAAGCCAGGTTCACATAGATGTATCCTTCTATATTGTCTAACCTAATCAATCAAACTAGGTCTACATAGATGTATCCTTCTGTATTGTCCAACCTAAGGAATCAAACCAGGTCCATGACAATTTATCCTTCACCATGTTTAGACCTAATCTCCCCCCATCAATCAACCATCAAATCTATCTCCTTGGAAAAGGATGTCCTTTGGAGTTATCATTTTGATCTTTCATTTTGTCCTTTGGATCTTTTTAATCTTTTACGACTTCTCGTTGTTCCTCTCCTTAAAGTTTCCATGATCATTTATATCATGGTGTGTTGCAAATGAGGACAATATGGGGCAAGCTCTTTTGATCTTTTCCTTCTGCTTGTGAGTCCATCATCTATTCGTGGTTTCTCCAACATTATTTCCACCATGCCTCCTCTAGGTTTCATGTGTGATGTTGGGGAAACCCTTTTGCATGCTTGTTTTTTTGTGTCGGTCCTATGCAATGTTGGTGACAAGTCCTTGTGTTCTTTCATAACCTTGGCAGGTCTCTAGCATTGCTATACCAAACTAGAATGTGCTCTGAAAAATAATCCAACAGAAGGAGCTCCCCAAATCCCCCATCCTATATCATATAGATTAAATCTTGCATCTTGCATCCTTCATATAGCTTCATCATGCATTTCACATCATATTGCATTCATGCATATTTTCTCTTGGAAGTTTGGTTGTTTATTCTTCCCTTCCTCCTTTCTTCCAACCCCTTATTCTTCTATTCTAGCCTAGGGCATCTTATTTTCTTGTCTTTGATGCCACGCCACTTGCAGCATCACATCAAAGATGGGCAAAATGTAGACACCTAAAATGCATTTGCCAAAATAAAAATATTTTATTTGGCAGAAACCCCTGATGACATCATCATTTCTTAATTAATTAATTAATTATTTAATTAATTAATTATTGTGCCATTATTCTCTCCTATTTTAATTAAAAATATTTAATTAAGATACCCCATCCCAAAAATATTTAAATCTAATTTAAATATTTAATCCCTATTTATTAAATAAATATTTAATAAATATTATCACCAACTTTAAATAAATTTAATATTTATTTAAATCCCTAAATCCAAGATATTTTCTAGAAAACCCTAAACCATTATCCTAACTTTGACCTTTGAGCCTAACTCAACCTTGGTTCATTCAACCCATGAAAGTCAATCCTTATCTCTTTGACTCAACCCCTAACCAAACCCCTAACTCTAACCCTCCTTCCTAACCCAAGCTTGCCCTTGGCTTGAATCCTATAAATATCATCACTTCCAAGAGAAAATGATTAGCTTAGTTTTTTATCATTCATGCGTTGTTATCATGCTCATTTACTTCTAGATCATATTAGCTTAAATCCTAATTGTTAGATTTAGTTCATTTCTAAGCTTTCTAACTCACATCCTAGCATAGCATTAATAGATTAACATAGTTTATTTCATTGTTTTTCATATCATCTTCATCACATCATATTCATATTTGGATAAAATCAATCTATCATAATCATTCTTAGCTTAATCTACATTTTAGCTTCATTAAGCTCCTTCAAGCTCTAGGGGCAAATCAGGTGTTCTATACCTAATTATGTGCCACTATAGGGTTCTCATGGTCCCTATCTGATCCTAAACCTTCCTAGTCTACATTTGGGACATGCTCCAAGTGTTTCAAGAGCACACCCACATCCCTAAATCAAGATCAAATCAAATGGTGACATGATGCTCCCATTTAAGCTCTATTTGAAGTGTCTTTGCAAATAGATTTTACTATATGCTAGGAATATGATGTTAGGCTAATGTTTGAATGTCTATGCTTGTTCTGAATAGGTTAGGTTTTCTCTAATCACAAAAATAAATTAGGGTTTGATACTCTAAATGATCTAGGGTATGAAAGGTATTTTTTCCTTTGTGACATTTGTGAGTTTATTAAAACAAATGCCTCCACATTATTTTTTACATATTATTAGTTAAATTATATTTATTTAATAGTTACTTATATTATTCTATATATATATATATATATATATATATATATATATATATATATATATATATATATATATATATATATATATATATATATATATATATATATATATATATATATATATTTGCATCATTGCTTGTAATATTTAATATTTATTAAATACTAATCCCTACTATTGATTAATTATTAAATATACTCAAATGTAATAAGAAATAATATAATGTGCTAAATAGGAATTATTGCATGGAATTTAAAATGTGAAATAATAGAAACTGTGTTAAAATTAAATACTTAGTGGCTAATTATTCTTTTCAAAAAACTCAAAGATGGAGATTGAGTTTATGTTGGAGAGAGGGTATTGATACCTTGCTTGCCTTTGGAGGGATTTTCATTTTCTTATATGACACATGAGAAGTTGGAGTATTCTTGAGTTTTGGTTTCATATCAATTGGGAGACCTTTTTTAGAAGTTATTTGCATGATACTCACAGTTATGTTCCTATTTTAGAGGGATTTATTTATGCATCATGTTGGTATTATGGAAAGGTATGTACTAAGAGGTGAGGGGTGAATCAATAACACTAAAAAAAATTCAATTGAATCCTTGTAAACATGTAATTCATTAACTAACTGTATCATTTGCATTCACCATAAATTCAATAACATAACTGAAATGTAAATGCATGTAATCTTAATCAAATAAGCATACATTAAACTTTATACACATAACATGTATTTTGTTATCCCAGAAACCCTTGTTAGAAGGTAAAAGCTATGGTGGGGATGGAACCCACAAATCCTCACTTCTGCAGAAATAAAGTTATCGCTTAGGGCTTATAAAGATTGCTCACTTCTGGTGATTAAGAGTAACAAAAATATCAGATAGATCTACCTAGTTAGATGATTTTATCAACACAATTAAGTGTGCACTCAATTAAGAGAATTTACAAAAGACTGTTAAGTATACTCTGTTAGGAGATTTTAAGTCTGCTACAATTGCTAGAGAGTAAAAGTGAAGTTGACCTGTTTGAAAAACAACTTACATTGTTGATATCAGATCCATTAAGTACAATAATGAAATCACCTTGTTTTGATGAATATGTCCTTTTGTACTTCTCAGTAGCCTTGAAATGTTTCTGATAAATTGAATACTCTATCAAAATCCTTCCAACTTAACCCTATCATATCTTCAGATGTCTCCCAATGGTGGCTACTTCATGTGATACTAGTCAAAATGACATCTTTACAATTCTTATATCAAAATGATTTGACCTAATTATGGTTTTGACACTAGCTTAGAAAACCTAGATGATGCAAGGCAGGGACCAAACAATGACACACCCTAATGATCCAAGCATACTCAACACATGCGGAAGAAAATAAACAACAATAGTGAGAGAGAATGCCAGATCAACCATATATTTCATCATATAGAATGATACATGTTGGGTTGTAAGGCCTTCCCAGTTAGGGCCAGATATTACAATGATTTATAGAAGTCCTCAAACATGCGAGGATCTTCCAAAAATATCTAATCCTACTATCTTCTATCTCTATCAAAAATTGCCTCCCAAAACTCTAAACCAACAACTACATTTATACAAGAAGCTATCAAACTGAGTTGGCCTTTAGATCCATAATCAATAGAAGGAACGGTTAGATCTGGGACCAAACACTTTCCAATGATGGATTCCAACATTAAATCTATGACCCATAATAAATGCACAAGTTGGCTCAACAGGAACTCAAAAGAAACTACTCGGTAAGAAAGGATGACCGAGCAATAGACAAGCATCACCGAGCACCAGTGAAATAACCAACCACACTTGGTAACCAAAGGAAACTGACCAACTCAGTCAAAGTAGGAACCGAGCAACATAGACAAACTCCAAAATGTTTTTGGTGACACAAGATTGCCAAGGACCCGAGATGCTCCTGCATCAGACACCTGG
Organism: Chamaecyparis obtusa; assembly: GCA_027943335.1. Taxonomy (NCBI): domain Eukaryota; kingdom Viridiplantae; phylum Streptophyta; class Pinopsida; order Cupressales; family Cupressaceae; genus Chamaecyparis; species Chamaecyparis obtusa. Next base: position 2,699,623 of record BSBK01000289.1, on the reverse strand, counting down.
GGTTATTTTGAAATGATTCTCCAAATCATTTGGTAGGTCTGGTCTGAGCTGCATCCAACTCAGACTGAGAAATCCATGAACTATCTTCCATTGGTCTATTCTTCCACTTTACTATATATTCCATGTATTGTTTTCCTCTTGTACTCTTGCCAACTCTTTCCTTCAAAATCTATTCAATTTCTTCATTCTTCTTCTTAGGATATTCTTTCAGTACTATCACTTCTTCATCAGGCTCATGATACTCATACAAATCAGTAATGTTGAAAATTGGTGATATGTCCATGTCATCAGGTAACTCAATCTCATATGCATTTCCACTATCAAATTTCTTCAAAATCTTGCAAGGTCCAGACTTCTTCATCTTCAGCTTCCAATATGTTCCAACAGGAAATTGGCCTTTCTTCAAATGAACCATCACTTCATCATCAACATAAAAAGTTTTATGTCTCCTTGATCTATCAGCTCTATCTTTGTATTTCTGGTTACTGTCTTCCAACTTCAGCTTCACATCTTCATGCAATGTCTTCATGTACTCAGCAAATTTTACTCCTTCAACACTTCTCTTACTTTCATCAGCAATGTCTCTAAAATCAGATATTGCTCTCGGCTGTGTGCCATTTACAATCTCAAATGGTGTCTTTCCAGTACTCCTATTCATTGAATTATTTTATGCAAACTCTACTTGTGCCAACATAGAATTCCAATTACTCAGTGTGTCTCCAAATAAACATCTCAAAAGATTTCCCAAACTTCTGTTCACAACTTCAGTCTATCCATTAGTTTGTGGGTGAAATGTAGAACTATATTTCAACTCAGTGCCAAATTTCTTCCAAAGGATCTTCCAAAAGTATCCAACAAATTAACTATCTTGGTTAGAGATAATACTCCTCGGTAATCCATGCAATCTGACAATTTCCTTAAAGAAAAGATCTACTACATGTACTGCATCTAATGTCTTTCTACATGGTATAAAATCTGTCATCTTAGAAAATCTATCCACAACAACAAATATGGAATCATTACCTCTTAGTGTCTTTGGTAAGCCAAGAACAAAATCCATACTGATGTCAATCCAAGGTTTCTCAGGAACAACAATCGGTACATACAATCCAGTATTTTGACTTACTCCTTTTGCAACTTGACAAATTCCACAACTTTTCACAAATCTCTAAACATCTTTATACAACTGTGGCCAAAAGTATTTCTCCTTAAGCAAATTCCATGTTTTATCAATACCAAAATGTCCAGCCAAACCACTACTATGCTTCTCCTTTATCAAATTAGTTCTCATTACTCCTCTCGGTATACACAACTGAATACCTTTAAACAACATACCTTCTTGAATAAAATATTCATCCCATTTAGTATCTTGTTGATCTTGAATAGGTGCTCTACACTTTCTCCATGGCTCAAAAAAATCAAGGTCAAACTCATAAGAATCGCTCATCTCATCAAAACCAAGAACTTCAATTTTTATCTCGGTCATCAAAGATCTCCTTCTACTCAATGCATCAGTAACTTGGTTAGTGACTCCACTCTTATGCGTTATCAAAAATGTGTAACTCAACAAATACTCAACCCATTTCATATGTCTCTGGTTCAACTTATTCTGACTACCCAAATATTGTAAATCCTTATGATCAGTATATAACACAAATTCACTCGATATCAAATAATGTCTCCATTTCTTTAGTGCTTGAACAATAGCATAGAACTCTTGATCATACATGGAATATTTCCTTCTAGCATCATTCAAATTTTCACTAAAGAAAGCAACAAGTTTACCTTCTTAACTCAACACAACTCCAATTGCACTTCCACTTGCATGACATTCTACTTGAAATACCTTACTGAAATCAGGTAATGCCAAAATAGGTAATTCAACAACCTTCTACTTTAGAGTCTCAAAACTTTTGTTAGCTCCATGTGTCCACTTGAATTCTCTTTTGTCTCCTCTCATAGTCACATTCATAGCATTACAAATTGAACTAAAATTCCTTATGAACTTTCGGTAACAAATTTCCAAACCATGAAATGATCTTACCTCACTAGCATTCATAGGTGTAGGCCAATTCAAAATAGCTTCAACCTTTTTAGGATCCATCTTTAAACCATCGGCTGAAATAAAAAATCCCAAATACACAATCTCCTTTTTCATGAATGAACACTTTTTCATATTTATCAGCAAATTTTCCTCTTTCAATCTCTACAAAACTTGTCTAACATGCAAAAAATGGTCTTCTTTGGTCTTACTAAATATCATAATGTCATCAAGATATACAATCACAAACTTACCCAAGAATTTCTTCAAAACTTTATTCATCAGCCTCATAAAAGTACTTGGTGCATTAGTTAAACCAAAAGGCATAACCAACCACTCATACAAACCTTATTTTGTCTTGAAAGAAGTCTTCCATTCATCACCTTCTCTAATTCTGATATGATGATACCCACTTTTCAAATTAATTTTGGTGAAATACTTTGCTCCAGTCAAACTGTCCATTATGTCATCCATTCTCGGTATAGGAAACCTATACTTCACTATTATCTTATTGATTGCCCTGGAATCAGTACACATTCTCCATTCTCCATTCTTTTTCAGTGCCAATACAATAGGTACTGCACAAGGACTCAAACTTTCTCTGATCAAACCTTTCTCTAGTAACTCTTGAATCTTTTGGTTCAATTCCTGATTCTTGGTAGGTGTTAACTGATGAGGTGCCTTATTCAGTAATCTAGCTCCAGGGATTAGATCCATACAATGATCAGTGCTTCTCTTTGGTGGAAAACCATTAGGTACATTGTTAGAAATAATATCACTATACTTAGTGAGTAACTTATCAATCTCCTCAGGGACATTATCCTCTATTTTCTTACTTGGTTTATTAGGGATCACAGAAAAACATACATCATTCTTCTTCAAAGAGTTAACAAACTTTCTTCCCTCCATCAAAAAAAATTTCATAGATGTGCAACCATTACTAATAGGTTCTTCCATCAATGGTAACAAGATTTGTTTCTTTCCATCAGCCACAATAGTATACTTATGCAATCTCCCATCATATATAGCATGTCTATCATATTTCCAAGGTCTACCCAACAAAATATGACAATAATCCATAGGCATGATATCACATAACACCTTATCATAGTACTTTCCAATCTTCAAATTTACATAACATTGTTCACTTACTAGGAGTGTATGCTCATCTTTGATCCATGAAATCTGATAGGGCTTTGGATGTACCAACCTTTCCAACTACAACTTTGTGATCATCTCTTCAGATGCCAGATTCTTTGAGCTACCACTGTTAATGATTACCTTCCAAACTTTATCAAAAACTCTACATCTGGTCTTGAACAAACTTTTCCTTACCAGATCTTCCTTTTTTCTTTCATTCCATAGTTCTCTCCTTACCATTAAGTTATTTTCCTTCTCGGGTTTATTCGATGACTCTTCTTGCACCAAAGCATTTCTACTACTACCAGCCTTCTTACTAGCATGTGTACATTCAAAATATCTATGTCCTTCTTCTCCACAATTTTAACAAGTTCCTTAGAAACTTCCTCTGCTATAACCACCTTGGTAGTTACTACCTCTACCTCTAGATGAACTTTCACCTTTCCACTTGGTCTTGCCTTTGTCCAGATTTATCTATTCTGGTTCAGATCTACCACTTTTACTATTAGATCTACCACTTCCTCTAGGGAATCTACCACCTCGACCTCTTTTCCTTTTCTCATGTCTTTTGTTCAATTTTTCCTCAACCTTCAATGTAAATTGATAAGCCTCTTCAATGTTCTCCAACTTGACCATACTAACTTCCTCTTGGATGGAAACTCTCAAACCATTCAGGTATCTACCAATTCTTTCCACATCATCTTCATCATGTCTAGATCAAATATCTAATCTATATAATTCCTCAATATATTATTTTACCGAGCTATCTTTTTGCCTTAAACTTTGCATTCGCCAAACTAGGTTAATCTGATAATCACAAGGTAAGAACTTTCCTTTCAATTTATTCACCATTTTATTCCATACCTTGATTTTGTCTTTGCCTTTCCTCTTCCTATCCAATTGTAGATGTTCCCACCATAACGATGCATGGCTTTTCAACTTTGTGCTTGCAATCTTCACTTTCTTGTCTTCAAGAATGTTTTCATATTCAAAATAATTTTCCATCTCGGTGATCCAGTCCACCAAATCATTAGAATCTAGCTTTCCACCATACTCAGGAGGATTGAAGTGTGGTGTAGACTTCAGACTTGTCAAATCCTTCAAAAATCTTTCTTCACCTTGGTTCCTAACAGGTGTAAGTTCTGCATTCACCTATTCTTCCTCAACTTCATCATCACTAACATCTTCAAAATGTCTGCCTCTTCTCTGGGCTATTTCAATAGCTTCTAACCTAGCAGCAATCTACCTTAGCATATCTACCAATCTTGGATCTATATCTTGCTTCCCATGAACCATCTTGACAACCCTCTGCAATTGCAGGTCAGATCTCAATCTGCTACCCCACAATAATAAACTAGGGCTTCAAGAGGAACCTACAAACCTAGATCCACAGACCTAGATCAAGATCTCACCTCACTTTGATACTACCTGATGCAAGGTAGGAGCCAAGAGGGGCCAAACAATGGCACACCCTAATGATCCAAGCATACTCAACACATGCGGAAGAAAATAAACAATAACAGTGAGAGAGAGAATGTCAGATCAACCATATATTTCATCAGATAGAATGATACATGTCAGGCTATAAGGCCTTCCTAGTTAGGGCCAAATATTACAATGATTTACAGAAGTCCTCAAACATGCGAGGATCTGCCAACAATCTCTAATCCTACTATCTTCTATCTCTATCAAAAAATGCCTCCCAAAAATCTAAACCAACAACTACATTTATACAAGAAGCTACCAAACTGAGTTGACCTTTAGATCCACAATCAATAGAAGGAATGATCGGATCTAGGACCACACACTTCCCAATGATGGATTCCAACATTAAATCCATGACCCATAATAAATGCACAAGTCGGCTCAACAGGAACTCAAAAGAAAATACTCAGTAAGCAAGGATGACTGAGCAATAGACAAGCATCATCGAGCACCAGTGAAATAACCGACCACACTCGATAACCAAAGGAAACTGACCAACTACCGACCAACTGGGTCAAAGCAAGAACCGAGCAACACAGACAAACTCTAAACTATTTTTGGTGTCATAGGATTTCCAAGGACCCGAGATGCTCCTGCATCACTAGAGATCGATGGTTCAAATGATTAACCTAGATCATCTTTACATAGGAATCATCAGTCATTAAATGATTACATCTGCATTAAATATTCACCTCAATCTTGGTAAACTATTTTCTAGCTCAACAAAAATTTGTTCACCTTCAACTATGTGTCATTCCAAACTTTTATGTAAACTCTGGATTACTTGGTAAATGTTGAGTCTCAGTATTGATATATTACTGAGGCTTGATAATCCTATGTGCTCAGTGACTATTGTACTTGGTAATATATGTGCTCGATGACTACATTGTAGTTATAACTGACTGAACTATCTTTCTCTATTTACTGAATGATACTAATGACAACTCTTAATGAACTTAGGAGTAACATTCTCCCCCTTTGGCATTAGTATCAAAATATATATGTGTAGGTCGACTATAAAATTTTGAGCTTAAAAATTTTGTAAACCAAAAATGTGTGAGTTGTGTGAACTCCCCCTTTGAACATGCTCTCAGTATATATACATATATTTCCCCCCCTTTTTTAAAGTAATGCCAAAAATGTAATTACAGTTTTTCAAATATATGTTGATGGTTTTTCTTGAGATTGGCCAAGAGGTTTTCCCATTCCTCTTTAAGGTTTTCTAGAGCAATATCCTCTAAACTGACTTGTGCATGCATGTCAAAAATGTTCTCAATCACTGATATCTTAGGGGTGGAAACTAATTCCTTTTCCTTATTCACATGCTTCTGCATCACCTTTAAGTGGGGTAGTAACTCGGTGTTAAGATTGATTACCTTTTCTCTTATCTTGTCCTCTTCCTTCCTTAACTCTAGTCTCAACTACTGAATATTGGTAACTTTTGTATAATGCTCATAAAATGCATTGGGCTTAGTTGTTAGACTAGTTTCACTATCCTTTAGATCTTCATCTATATTCTTTATCTTTTCACTAATCTCGGTAGTGAAGGAGTCTATAGTGCATAATTTTTGCAAAATTATAATAACCCTTTCAATAATACTATCTATCTTGGTTAATACCTCAAAAATTTTGACCTTATTAACTGCCACTGCTTGGCTGATTTTCTTGGTTAGTTTGTATTGAATCTTCTCTTCAATCATCTTCTTGACATCAATAGTTGCTCCATTGATGGTCTCCATGGGAAGAGCAAGTTGGTCAATGATGGTGGTTGTTTCATCTACATTGACATCAGGGGAAACTTGCATTAAGATTTCCTTGACATGTTATAGCACCTTGGTGTTCTTATGTTCTTTCTTTAGTTTCTCTTGAGCTTCTTTTTTGGTGCATAGCTCTCCATAAATTCTAAGAGCTTCAGGTTCAAGTGTCCTCGAGTCACATGGTGGAATTTCTATTATCTCGTCAAGAAAAAACAAACCCTTACTTCTTCATTTCCTCTTCTTCTTTTTGTCTTCCACACTAGATGTTGGAGATTGTGCAATGGAAACTTGAGCCCTATGCTCTAGATTTGTCTTAGGTGGCTCAATGGATTTTTCTTCCTCTTTATTCTGCCTGGTTGTTGATTCTACAACTTGAGGAGCTGAGGCTTGTGATCTAGTGTCTATGGTAGAAGTGTCTATCATTGTCTCTATTTGTGTTCCTTGAATATTTCCTGTTGCATCAATGGTCTCGGTGGGTGTGCCACCTTGTATAGCTTCACTAATATGCCCGGTCTCTTTACTAGTCTCCTCACCCTTGTCTTTAGTTGTGTCTTTTTCTTTCTTGGGTGGAACCTCCTCATTTTTTTTTTTAGTAGATATATCTATAACTTGTACCAAAATAGAAAAATTACCCCATACCATTGATCTTTCTACCTCAGTTTCTTCTTCTTCTCCAAGGTTCTTGGTAGCATTGGTTATTACTTCATCTTTGGCTTCGTCATTGAGGTATCCTCATGTTATATCTTTAATCAATATTTCATCATCCCCTAATGTTGTCAACATCTCTAAAATCCCTTCCATCACATTCTCAGCAGCAGTTATGAAGTCTTCTGCATAAGTTTCCTCCTCGGGCTTCTCAATATTTTAGATGTGAATAGGTTCATACTCAATATTTTTTGGTACACCTTCTTGTAAGCTTGATTAAAGTTTCTCGGTATAAACTACAGATGCAATTGCCTTGGTTTGTTCTAATGGACTAAGGGTTTTAGCCCATATTCTGTTACTTTCTTCATCAACCTCTTGTATTTTTCGTTGTAAAATTTTAAATGCTCTAGCCTTCATAAAAAATTTACCTGCATATTGTTTCAAGGCAGAATCAATCTTGGGGATAGAGAAATCAAGTTTTGTCAAGATTAGAGATCTTTATGTCATCTTCTTCTCAGTTTGAAGTGCATAAGTCCATCTAGAAGATACTTTGTCATATAATTATTTTGGTATGTTTCTTGCAAACTCAACTAGAACTCATTTGAAATTAATCATCATACCTATTATAGCTTCTTCCATCTTGTCTTGATCCTCGGTGCTCGGGTTGGAATACCTATTTAGTTTAGGAGTAGCAAGTCTTCCAATTTTCTTTATTCCTTATGTAACTTCATCTATATTTTGTGGTCCTTTATTTATGACAACTTGAAATTGCTCAATATCTTCCTCTTCTGAATCAAAGTCATCTTTGCCTCTTATCAGTTTTCTTCTCCTCTTAGGCTCAGGGAGCTCAATAAGTTCTTTTACTCCTCTCTTTTTCTGATAAGTATGAGTTGATGCAGGCCTTGTAATCTTTGCTACAACTTTATTCAAAGGTGGTGTACTACTAGTTTCCAAACTTGTCCTTGTTTGGGTTGGAGTATCAACCTATTTACCTTTACCTTTTTTAGCCTTAGGTGGCTCTGCCTGTTCTTGTTCATCAGACTTGGTGGCCTCTTCATCTACATCTTCACTGACTAGTGCATGTTCCTCAATTTACTCATCAACTGATTGCTCAACATCTTCATCAGTTACACCAAATTGTTTCTTCAAGGATTTTACCATTTTATCCTTTTTCCTTCCCATATTTTCTACTACCAATTCCATTTTAATTATGGACTTGGCCTCTTCATCAGTTCCAAACTGTGTAGCATCTTTATCCTTAGGCTCATCAAGTAAAGCCTTAATTTATTTTTTATCTTGGTCTATGTCAATTTCATATTCCATGGGAGGTAGCCAAGTTATCCTTGGTTCAACTACTTTAATCAGTGTGGTGTCAGTGTCCACCAAAAAGAAAATATCATCCTTATATTTTTCAACTAGTTTTGCAGGAATCCTAGTTCTTTTCTCCATTCTCTACTTGAATTGACCAAAATAATTGATGTGGAGGCACTCTCACAACCCATCAATCTTCTGTAGGACCATTTTGGTCCATTCAATCCTTTATTATAAAGGTTGTAAATTAGAGACAGCATGGATTCTATACAAGGGTTTCCAAGCATTAACAATAACCCCTTTCTCCTGTCCAAGGCACTATTCCACTTTACCTCTTGAAATGTCTTTCAAAACACAACAACTTAGTTCATCTACATATCATCATAAGGCTTTGCACACTTATTTTGCACACTTATCTTGTCAGTAAAAAATAACTCAATCAATTTAATATCTTAAAACTACCTCCCTAAACTTTGTCATTATGGAGATAATGTAATATTTATTTTCTATGATTTGTATATTCTTTCATGAATAATCCAATGCTCAATCATCTGCATACCTATACCAAGGTTATCAGGAGTTAAAAGAATAAAGTCTATTATTTATGACTGTTACTGGTAGTTTGGATAGTTCCCAAATCAAACACCTGTAACTTCTTAATGGGTAACTATATTAAAGATCACTCCAGTCAATCTATGTAAAATTAGGTTTTGAAAAACATATCCCAAAATCAAGGAAATCTAACAATGAAAACCGATTTTGTAACCTCTACACCGCGACCTATTTTCTACTATTACACATCACAGGTTCACAACAATAGTCATCTAAAGCTCATTGTTTATCTCACATGCAAACATCTCTAGCCATGGAATAAACATAATTTTAAAGGTATTTTAATATACTTTAAACTCCCATAGTTACATTTCATTTTGATGGCAAAACAAATATATATTACAAGGTCATTGGTAGCAAGTCTAAAAATGAGGGTTTCTCAACAACTTAACAAAAAGCCACTAAATCTCTTCATACCAGTCACGGTTGGCTATCTGTAAAATATTTTTAGGTTATTAATCTTTCTATTGAATATTTCCAAATTAAAAAAAAACATTTTCCAACCCATGCATGAAAGTATTGAAATGAAAATCTCAGAATACCTGTGAATCACAGAGAAGAAATTGTCAAAAAGCAACATTAAACAACCTTTCATTTATTGATATAATACAACTCACAAAAAAAAGGAGATTATCAATACTCCTCTCCTCTTAAACCTGCATGCCTTTTCATTGGCATTAACCCTTTGGAACATGATTTTTCCCTGAAGGCTCTATAACAGTCAGAGGTGCTTATGAACAACTTTTAAATACAACCTCTAAAATTGTAATCTTTATACTCGACCATTACATGAGAATTTATAGTGATTTATTGATAGTTACAAACTCTTCCTCTTCCTTCTTCAACTAGTTACCAAACTTATTGAGTGCAAATTCCATAAGTCATGGTTCACATTTAACCAATAGGACCAACCTAGGACTTTTAATGACCCTATTACATCAATGGCTTCATATCCTTACAAATGGATCAAAAATACATTCAATACACATCTATTAAACCAATTACATTACAATGATAACATAGTAACCTTCTTGTCACCCTATTTATGCATATGACTAGGTTCTCCTGCACCAATAATCCTCTATAACTGGTTCAAAATTCTTGTCTAAATTGCTAATGAATTCACTTATTTGCACAATAACTGGTCAGTTGACATCCCATTCAACATTACCAACTTAGGGAAAATATTTTTTCAAATAGAAAAATGTACATACCAATAGTGAACCAAATTTAAATGTTTTTGATCTTGCAACTTGGATGGTTCACATATTTTCCTCCAACTATCTCAGCATCAACTCGGCTAGGTCAAGTTGCAAACCCTTCTTCAAAATTTTATGTGCAATGTCAACTGCTTCGCATGCAAAATTGTTTAGTCTACTCGACTAAAATATCTTATAGGAAATGACATATGCACCAAATCTCATCTCAGGGTCATTGATGGTGTTTATTCTCATTCCTCTACCATCCCATTCTGCTCCTGTTAACTTTTCAATCTCGGTCTTTGGCAGATGTCTTAGGGATTTCTCTTTTTCATTCAAGGGATACTTAGTAATCACATGTATAACATTCTTTGTGATCCTCATTGATTCATCCAGTCACTTATTTCCTTCATGTACTCGGCTCAACATGATTCTTATTCATTGAGTCTTAAACTCTTTCAAAAAATCTAGGGTATTGGTTAACCCTTTTACCTCCAAGTGTTTGTGATCATCCTTGAGTTTTCCATCAATGCAAAGCTCTTGATAAGTGTACTAGAGCTCAAATTCACCAATCTATGCAATCTTGCAATGAATGTAGGATCTTATGTCTATTACTAGTAGAACCTTAGGTAGAATCGAAGAAAATATGCCCTTGTCATCGGGTTGTGCAACAACTTCTAGATGAAGTTTGTAATTTGGCTTAGTGTATTTTTCTAACTTGATCAAAGTTACCTTTTTTCCCTTTCTCTTCCTTAGATTGAATGGTTCAAGAAGATGATTCTATTGTGACTTTAATTTTAGGGCTTTTGATAAACTATGTAGAAAGATTGATTAGCTACAAACTTACTTGAATCGGCCTTAAAATGCACATAATGTGTTCAAATTCACTTTTCTCAAATCGCTATGGTTCTCTCTTCAATGCATTGTGAACAAATGAGTTCATTTCCCATGTATTTATAACCAAAAACCTTGTTCAACCCATTAAATATTTTGCCAGCTATTACTTGGTCAATAATGAAGTCAGTCGATTAACTCAATAGATACCTCAACTTGGTGAACACTAACAATGCTCAGTTGATTGTGCAACTTGATTGTCTCTAACACTTTCACCGACTAGAATTTTTTTACTCGGTCTAGCTTAACCAACTATAATCATTTCAAGTTAACAACATATAATACCCTAGTGCATCTTAATTCATGTTGATTTCATATTCACACAGTAGATATAAGGAACTGTTGTAAGATATTATCGACTGAAATTCAATACCATACTTACTTGATTTTTCTTAGGTGGAGGTGGTGAGATCAACAAATCCAATGGATGAGGTGTCACCAACTGTTGTGCTTGTTCAAGCATTGTCATTTGTTTCTCTTCTCCACATTTGGTTCCTTATCCTCATGATTTCTTCAATAGTATTCTCACTTGTATTAATAGTCTGTCCTGGTGCTCGATCTTTGTAGTCTCTGCTTAAATTACTGACCTTATGATAGTGCAGACATGTCATTCCATAATTTGTCCAATTTTGAGATTTTCCTCTCCAGTGCATTCTCATGCAATTTACTGCTATATGTCTATATCTACCACATGTTGTAAAACTAGCCCAAGTATTGTAATCCCAAGTGTATGCATTACCTTGTCTTCTTGGTTGATATGTCTTATTTTGTCCATTAGGTTTCCAGACTTGTTTCATCTTTTTCCTGTATTCCTTTGATATATGTCCATGCATGTTTCAAGTGTGACAGATCTTTTCCATGTAGTTTTTCTTAGGTGACCTATTTAGCTTTGATCTAAACTCATGTTCTTGATGTCCATACTTGTTGCAATTATAACAATAACCATAAAATTTAGGAGTGGATTTAGGAATACCTTTTTCTTTTCTTCTACAAATATTTGGTGTGACCTAGTTTACCACAGTGATAGCATGAGAGCTTCTTTGGCCTTGGATTTTCATAGGAACTCTTTTGTTCAGCTTGTTTTGATGACTCTCCTTGCTTGGTATAGCCTAAACCAGTAGTATTGTCAAGTCTTCTCTAACTTTTTATAAATTCTTTCATCCTTTTACTACTTTCTTCAGCTTTCTTAATCATCTCATTATGTTGTTGTTGAATCTTCACTTGATTTTTCAATCTTTCATTTTCTTCCCTCAATTCACCAATGTCTTCCAATTTTCTAGTAAGCTCATTGTTCACTCAGTTGACTTCTTAACTCATGATAATCATCTAATTGGAAATTTAAAAATGATGCTCAGTAAGTCTCAATATTTTAGATTCCTTTTCTTCCATCTTTTCAATCATTTTCTTTCTATCTTCAATAGCCAAATTCCTTTCTTGTTTAGTATGTCTTGCATTGTTCATGACATCAATCATTCTTACCATTTGAGTCTCTTGTCCAATCTGTAGTGCTTTCACTTGTTTGATAAGGTGTTGATTCTTTTTAGATAGATCTGATATGGTTCCTTTAGATGCATCAAATATACTTCTAGATCTAGATCCTTCAAATATTTCCTTTATCTCTTCTTCTTGATAATCAGTCGCATTGTGCTGAAATGTCAATTATTTCCTTTTGATCAGTAAATCTCTTAGTTTTTCTTTGGCTTCCTTAAATTGTTCTATGAGAATCTGCATCCCCAATTTCTAATTTTCAATAGTCTTATCAAGCTTATGCATTTCCATCCTTAAGATATTTTCTCTTTAGTCTTTAAACTTCCTCAACAAGAGAACTACCCCTGACACTAATTTTTTGGATTATGGAAAGGTGTGTACTGAGAGGGGAGGGATAAATCAATAGCACTAAAAAAAAAATTAATTGAATCCTAGTAGACATGTAATTCATTAACCGATTGTATCATTCACATTCACCATACATTCAATAACATAACTGAAATCTAAATGCATGTAATCTTAATCAAATAAGAATACTTGAAACTTCATACACACAACACATATATTTTGGTATCGCAGAAACCCTTATTAGAAGGTAAAAACTACGGTGGGGATGGAACCCACAAAGCTTCACTTCTATAGAAATAAAGTTTTCAGTTAAGGCTTACAAATATTGATCACTTATGGTGATCTTACCCTTTTAGGAGTAAAAAAAGATCAGCTAGATCTACCTAGTTACAGTATTTTAGCAACACAATCAAGTGTGCACTCGGTTAAGATATTTTACAATAGACTTTTAAGTTTACTCTGTTAGGATATTTTAAGTCTACTACAATTTCTAGAGAGTAAGAGTGAAGTTTTATTTATTTGAAAAACAACTTACATTGTTGATATCAGATCCATTAAGTAAAATAATTAAATCACCTTGTTGTGATGAATATGTCCTTCTATACTACTTGGTAGCCTTGAATTGTTTTTGATAAATTGAATACTTTATCCCAATGGTGGCTACTTCATGTGATACTAGTCAAAGTGACTTCTTTATAATTCTTATATAAAAATGATTTGACCTAATTAGGGTTTTGACACTAGCTTAGAAAACCTAAGATCAACGGTTCAAATGATTAACCTAGATAATCTTTACATAGGAATCATCAGTCATTAAATGATTACATCCATATTAAATATTCACCTCGATCTTGGTAAACCATTTTCTAATTCAGCAAAAAGTTGTTCACCTTAAACTATGTGTCATTCCAAACTTTTATGTAAACTCTAGATTACTCGGTAACTGTTGAGTCTCGGTCTCGGTATATTACTAATGCTCGGTAATCCTATGTTCTCAGTGACTATTGTACTTGATAATATTTATGCTCGGTAACTAAACTATAGTTATAACTAATTAAATTGTCTTGCTCCATTTTTTGACTGATACTAATGACAACTCTTAATGCACTTAGGAGTAACACATCCAACCCATGAGTTTGTATTAATTAGGCAATTTTGAGGCATTTTTGGTTGATTTGGAGTTCCACATGGGTTAGGCTTGGGTTTAGGAGATTTTTGAGGTGGTCAACTACCTTTTTTATGCATTTTTACCGCTCCTCATTTTAGTTTTATTCATGCTCGACCCTTAGGGTTTTTTAGATATATACCCATTTTTTGCGCATGTTGAGGGTTCTTTCTTTTTGTTGGTTTATTGCACTTGGAAAAATTCAAGAATTATTGTATTAAGCACACATTAGTTTTGGGGATTGTAGCATAGATTGTCCCTTGGATTAGATATATAGATTTAGATTTTTCCTTCCTATCTTGTGATGACAGATTATGAGTTGTGTTTTTTTGTCTTAGATAAGCTAGTTTGTAGAAATCTTCTTCACTTTTATGGTTACTAAAACACTTGAGCCTTCTTAAAATTGGTTATTGCATGTGGGTTTGTGAGAGTTAACTTTAGTTCATATTTATTATGGATTCAAATTGTTCTAAGAGTTTTGGGGATTAGAAATTTTTGGCGTATCATCCTTTCAAAAGTTTTATTTATATTTTCAAGTTCTCCTTCTTATCTCTTTTTCGGTCAAGATTTAATTTTAAGTGATCACTAAGAGAAATTTAGACTATTATACAAAGATTCACTTTGATCATAGATAACCCACCATTGAGAGTCTTTCCATGTTTCAATAGGATTGCTAAGTCTCATACTTAGCAATTTCGAGTGTATTCCTGATTGGAAACAATACTAATATGGATAGATACCAAGCATTGACTTCACTTGAATTGGTAGGTCTGATAATGCCCAAAATATAAAAATAACCTCAACATTGGTTAAATGTGGAGGTAGTCATGTGGCCAACTTATATTCGGCCAAAATTGTCATCTGGCTTTTGGACAATAGTTTTCTCGATATACTTATACACTCGCCCAAAGTAGTATAATCATGATTGAATATTCTAGAATGTATGATTTGTGTGTGTTTTTTATGACAAGTCTCCATTTTTAATCTTAGTCACCTCCCTGACATGTGCCTTTGTGTTCAGTGTAACTAATCAGTATTGTTGAGCCTAATTATTGTTGCCGACTAGTTTTTAAAGGAATTTTAGTATATTGTGGCTTAATTTTTTTAATTGAACAGAATTTTTGTTCATTTAATTGTTGATGAAATAATATGATTATTGAGGTTTTAAATTTTTATTTTAAGTTTAAGTCATTTTGGAGATTTGATAGCAATAAAAAGTGACTTTTTACTCATTTTCTCAACTTGATTTTAGAAATTGGGAAGGGTTTTCACAAAAGAGCTGCATGAAATTCAAATTTGGGAGAAGAGGGAAAATTTTGGTTGATGATTTTTTGTTGGTTTTATATTTTTATCTTTCTTGGGCATAATTATTTCATCTCTTTTATGGAGTGTGCTTCATTTTCTAATCATTTTGAGGGTTTTATTGATCATACAAAGGTGTGCTCACTTTATCTCTCCTATTCTTGATTTAAATCTATATTTTTTTCATTAAATTTATCTCAAGGATTTTTTTGTGGTTTCAATGAAAGCAATTTAGAGATTTGTGGAAAAAGAATTGGAATTTCTTGTTTATTTTGCTTGCATTGCTTGTAAATGAGGTTTTTACTTTGAATCATGGATAGAGATTTTATATTTGTATTTTTGGGTAATTTAAATGTGTTTTTGGTATGTGCATGACATAAGGGAAAATGGGTTTCCTTTCTTTCTTGAGATTTGAAAGTTAGATTTTTTATGAATTTTGACCATGATATGCCCAAATCCAAGTTCTACGCATGTTTGCGATCTTGAATGTTTATTCCAATGTAAAATTATATCAATTTTTATTTTTGAGCATGATGGTTAGCCCATGAATTCTTGAAAATATGAACTGGCATTTGTGAGTGCATGTGATAACTATTGAAATTACCCTCGCATGGTTGATATGGATATACATTATTGCCAAGATGTGTGCTAGAAATCTACCATGTGTGTGTGGGTGTGAATAAATTCATTAAATTATGGTGCATGTGTGTTCTTGAGTGGATATGAATCCAATAGTGGGAGTGGATCTCGACGTGGAGACTGAGGCATAAAGGGGCCACAAGGGTAACCCATTGTGGAGTTCTTAAACAAGTGATAACATAAATAAACTAATGAAGTAAAATACTTAATCAAGATAAGGATATGTATACCTAAGTGTACTATCCATAGTGGACCTATGTGTACTATCTGAATAGAGGTAAAATGGATTCACCACTATTCAGATGTATAGGGGGAAATATGAGATCTATTCTCAAAACCCAAATTCCCTAAAGAAGATATCCAATTTGATCAACCACAAGGTTAATACACAATTGAATCAATTTTGTGAAGAATATGGAAGAGAGACAGAGTAAATCCAATATTTCCTATGGAGGAAGATATATATATATTATGTTTGGAAATCTAAAATAATTGAAATACAAATACTAACCTCAAATTAGGGAAAATCTAGAAAATGTTGAATTCTGATGTCTGTGTACACTTTCAGGAAAATTTGAAACCTATTTTGGACTGAAAATGCCAAGATAGAGAAAACCCATAAATATTTCTCCAAGATGGCTTAGCTTGGGTTTGACCCTCATAAAAGGTCAAATACTACATTCTTTATTTGAAGTCTGATTCAAATTCTGTTCGCAGATCTCAGAAGTTTTCTAAAAAGGGTATCCAAATTCTCTCTCAAATCCAAAATTCTGCACCTATACCTATAAGAAAATGGGGGTTTTTGTTGTATGGGGGGTTTGCCTTGGTCAAACCCCAGTTTAGGAATTAACCTTGAAATTGAATTGAAATGTATTGTGCATAAACAAAGTAATTGAAACAAATCACCTTGCTTAAGTTGAAGTCCTTGCAGAGGATTCAAATCCTCAAATCCATAAGTAGGAATGCTTCAATGGATGTAGGATGTTTCCAATCAATGGTATTTGATCTTCAACACCAATCTTGATTTGATCTTTGCATATGAGAAGGCTTGAATGAATGTGGAAGGATGGATCATCAAAGGGGGCTCCAAAGAGATTGAATCCTTCAATGGCTAACAATGGATCTCCTTGATGGATGAATGCTTGAACACTTGAATGCTTGAAAACTTGCTTGAATTCACTTGAGAGCTCTAGATGCTTGATTGCCAAACTTGATGATGAAAAATGAGAGAGGAAGGCCTCCTTTTATAGTGAACTAGGGCACAATCCTCTAGAGCGGCCACCTTGGAGAATTAAATCCCAATTAGGTCCTAACCTTTAGAAAATATATCTAGATTAAATGCAATTAAAGGATTTACCATCCTGAAACCCAAAATGATTAACCCGGAGGCTGGAAACTAAATATCCCGATGGCCCAAAGCCCAAAAATTCTAGAAATTTGAATTTGGAGAAAGGGGTCAAAATTGAGGTTGGACCTAACCTATTCAGGTTCGAGCTCAACCTTGACCTAGTCAAGTTCAACCTCAAATCTGACCCTAGTCCTAGATTGGCTCAGAACCAAGTCAGGAGGTCCCGGGGATGCCCATAAACCTAAAAATGATGCCAGAATAGGATAGAAAGTCAAGGACAGACATAAAATCCTATGATTACTATGATAAAGGCTAGGAGGATCTATTTCTAAGTCCTACCTAGAAAATAGAGCCATGGAAGAGGGAAATTCAGTAGAATCCTTAAGATCCTAACCCTAATTTCACCTAGAATGAAGAAATCAAGTGCAGGGAAGAAGTGGAAAGTAGGGAGAAAAGCCAAATACATGCAAAGACCCAATCAAGGTGCTTAACATGACCCCAAACCACCTACTCAAAGGGCTAAATGCTCTTATCATGGAAGTTCTTCCATTTTAAGATGATACACTATCCATTGAGATTCCTCCTACATTCCTTGCAGGCTCCCATCAACCAAGGACATAGTGGAGAACTGTCTTGGTGTACTATCATGTCAAGCACCTTGTCTCCATGAGAGGATTTCTTGACATTGCATGGGATAGGTGGACATGTGATGAAAATCCCATTCTTGGATTGAAAACCCCCTCAGATTGTCCTAAGTTAGTGGATATGTGTATTTGATCTTTTGAAACTTGCATGCCTTGACTTTGTTTGTGAAACACCGAGATGTCTCTCTCTCTCTCTCTTTGTGTGTGTGTGTGTGTGTGTGTGTGTGTGTGTGTGATAACTTGAATTTAGTGTGATAATACCTCTTGTAGATTATACCAGTGTTGTGGTTTTCAACTATATATATACCCTATATGGGTACCTTGATTGTGTTGTATGGGTCACACAATTATCTTTGTGTGCTATGGAAATCACCTTCATAGGGTTATTATTGCAAATAAATGAAAATAATAACTAAATTACCACAAAGAGAAAGCTATTTAAGCAAATAAATTACTATTAAGCACTCTATAGACCTCTATTTAGATTTGGTAATGCAAAGCTCTTAGCAAGCTTCCATTACTGATAGCTCTAAAATGATAATTGATTAATAAACAAACTAAAAGTTCAATTCCAAAGTGAATTAAGCCTTAATTAGTACTAAATTTTCCTTTCTAGCTTGAAATTGCAAGAGGTTTGATGCTGTTCTCATATTTGTGGATGATTATTGATTGATTTATGCCTTGCTGTTATAGATTTTGTCAAGGGTAGGGGATGTAGTTGAGTTGATCATAGTTGAGTTGAGGTTAAGTCCATGGTTCCACCTTTGGAGACAATTTAAATGGATTGTCCTCAAAGATTGGGACAAAGAGATAAAATGGGTTGCCAAGATGCTCTCACCTTATGTGTGATTGAGATTCATTTTTGATACAGGAGCATCCTGGGTGTAAGAGCAATCTTGCATCACCCAAAAATATTTATGTTTTTGTATTCAATAAGGGCTATCTTGTGCAGAGCTACTATTTATGGGAAGTTACTATTTTTGATAATTTTTGTATATGCTCAGAATGATCTGATTTCTTTCTTGGAGGTTCATTTTGGTCATATAAGTCTACCAGTAAAGTTTCATTGCCAGATCAAGTGTATATTGGAAGATATTGAAGATTTTTGGTATTGGCAGCAGGGTACAGAAATTTTGAACTCAGTTTTGAAGGCTTTAGAGGCCCCAGATGAGGTTGAAAATTTGGGTGATGGGCACTTGCATGGGTCAAGCCTATAGAGCGCTTTGTGGCCTTTCTGAAATGGGGTTATAATAACAGATCGGGTCAATTGGTGATGACTTATGGTCTTCGGAAGTTGGGCCACCTGAAATGGCAGAAAATAATTTTCTTCAAAATTTCTATTTGGGTTTCAAAGGTTATCTTGAGCCGACTATGATGTAATAAAATAATTCTAAGTTTGGTCGGCCTTATTGGCTAAAATTTTGGAACCTTCCCAGGTGATGGAAATTTGCCTATATAAGGAAGGCTGTATTATTATCTTAGGCAGTTCAGAATAGTTCTGGGTAGTAGATCTGGGTATTGATTCGAGGCTTTGTCCTACAGAATATTGTAAGGGAATGCCCATGTGGCTTTTCATATTATAATTTTGAAAGTTTGTAATTCCACATTTGTGGAGATAAAAAGAAGCCAATTTTTTGTTCTTGCATATTGTTGTTGTTTCTCTATTTCTGTTATGTGTTTGTGGTATTAAGGGGAGCACCCTTCACCAAGTGGTATCAGAGCAGGAGTTCCTGAGTGTGTAAACAAATCACCGACTGTGAGGCAATTTGCACCAGGACCGTGCTTAGGGTTTCAGTGTGCATCGCAAAAATGCCTCCACGAAGGGAACGTGGTGGAAGAGCTGGTGTTGTAACATCTAAGGTTAGGGCACTGCAGAGACAAGTGCGAGTATTGAAAGAAGAGATTCGTAGAGGAATGAATCTTAATGTCAGAGATGAAAGCGAGGATGAAGCCGAAGAAGAATATCAAGAAGGAGAAGCTGAAATTGTGAACGAGGAGGAAGAAAGACTTTTTCGGGCAATTTCCAAGATTGGGAAAAGACCTAAGATTGAGGTTCCTACATTTTCTAGAAATCTTAACCCAGAGGAATTGATCAACTAGATCAATGAATGTGAGGAATATTTTGAGTATGAAGATGTTGAGGATCCTGATAGGGTCAAATTTGTGAAGGCCAGACTGAAAGGTCATGCGAAGATCTGGTGGCAAGAAATTCAATTGGAGTGAAATAGAAGAGGGAAAGATAAAATCATAAGATGGGATCGGATGGTGGATAAATTGAAGTGACAGTTCATTCCTATTGATTATGAGCTTGATCTACTAAATAAAATGAAAAGCTTGAAGCAAGCAGGAAGATCTGTTCAGGAGTATACAGAGGAGTTCTATTGACTCCTCATCAGAATAGGCCATGCAGAAGCTGATAAGGAGAAAGTTGCCCGATACCTTAATGGGTTAAGGCCAAGCATTCAGGAGGAGCTGAATCTGGTTTGAATGAATAGTATTGAAGAGGCATACCAGTTTTCCCTAAAAGTAGAAGAAAAGTTGAACAAGAAATTTGAGAGTAGACAAAACGGAAGAGGTCACAGTGGACGATCTGGTGGACGGTCATATGGTGGCCGAAATGAAGATTTGAAAAAGAAGGATGAGGCCAGTAGCAATCAGAATCAGCGAGGAAATAATTCCAATCGGTTCCAGGATCAGAATAATAGAGATTAGAGAGGAAGAGGAAGAGGACAAGGATCTGGAAGAGGTGGCTTCCGTGGAACATGTTTTCACTGTGGAGAAGAAGGTCATAGGGCATTTGAATATCCTCAGCACCAAGGCAGAATAGATAGGAGAAATGAAGGTCAGGCCAGAGTTGCACATGTAGATGAAGATGTCAGATCATCAAATTCTGAAGATGTTGAAAGAGGAGAAACGTTGATTAATAGAAGAGTCCTGTTGAGTGGTGAGAATGAACCTGAGCAAAGGAGGAACCTGTTTCGCACCAGGTGCAAGTGTGAAGGTAAATGTTGTGATGTGATTATTGATAGTGGAACCACTGACAATTTGGTGTCAGAAGAGATGGTGACAAAGTTGAAGCTCAAGAGATAGAAACACCCACATCCATATCGGATTGCCTGGGTACAGGATGACCACAAGGTCATGGTCAATGAACAATGCCTGGTGAAGTTCAAGGTTGGCGGATACCAAGATGAGGTATTGTGTGATATCATATCTATGGATGCATGTCATATGTTGTTGGGTAGACCATGGCAGTTTGACAGATGTGTTGTACATGATGGTCGTGCGAATACCTATTCCCTGACAAAAGATGGAGTGCGACATAAGCTAAAACCATTGAAGGAGACTGAAGAAAAGGTATGTGGTAATGCAATGATAACTTTTGTTGATGGAAGAAATTTCCTAGATGGTATGAGGCATGAGCATGTATATTTTGCTTTAATTCAAAAAGCTGGTAAAGAGGAAGTAGAAGATGTTCCTGTAGAAGTTGCAAATTTGTTGAATGAGTTTCAGGATATTGTATCCAATAATGTGCCTGATGGATTACCACCAGTCAGGAAGATCAGTCATCAGATGGACTTGATCCCAAGAGCGAGTTTTCCAAATAAGGTAGCACACAGAATGACACCTGCAGAAAGTGAGGAGTTGAACAGACAAGTACATGAGTTGTTACAAAAAGGATTGATCCATGAGAGTTTGAGTCCCTATGCTATACTAGCGGTATTAGGACCAAAGAAGAATGGAGAATGGAGGATGTGTACAGATTCTAGGGCAATAAACAAGATCACAATCAAGTATAGGTTTTCATTGCCCCGAATGGATGATATTATGGACTGTTTGAGTGGAGCTGTGTATTTTTCAAAGATAGATCTGAAAAGTGGATATCATCAGATTCGGATCAGAGAAGGAGATGAATGGAAGACTGCCTTCAAGACAAAGGAAGGATTATATGAGTGGTTATTCATGCCTTTTGGGCTAACCAATGCACCGAGCACTTTCATGCGGCTCATGAATGAGGTTCTGAAAGAATTTCTGGGTAAGTTTGTCATTGTTTACCTAGATGATATTTTGATCTTTAGTAAGACATTGGATGAGCATATGATGCATATTCATATGGTATTTGAGAAGCTGAGAGAAGAGAAATTGTTGATTAATTTGAAGAAGTGCAGTTTTGTGAAGAAAGAGTTGGTGTATTTGGGGTTTGTAGTTTTAGGAGAAGGTCTAAAAATGGACCTAAAGAAGGTACAAGTTATCCTTGAATGGCCTACTCCAAGGAGTGCTACTGAGGTAAGATCTTTTCATGGTCTAGCCATCTTTTACAAAAAATTTATCAAAAATTTTAGCAGTATTTGTGGACCCTTGACTGAAACAATGAGAGGGGATAGAAAAGAATTTAAGTGGACTAATGGGGCAGAAAAGAGTTTTCAATTGTTGAAACAAAAAGTTACAGAACAACCTGTTTTAGCACTTCCAGATTTTAATAAGGTGTTTCAAGTAGATTGTGATGCTAGTGGTATTGCAATAGGAGCTGTTATGAGCCAAGAAGGTAAACCTGTTGCGTATTTTAGTGAGAAGTTAAATGATGCCAAGAGGAAGTATTCTGTTTATGATCAGGAATTTTATGCTATAGTTTAGGCATTAAAGAAGTGGAGACATTATCTGCTTTCTAAGGAGTTTGTTTTGTATACTGATCATCAAGCTTTGCAATATTTGAATAGTCAAGGAAAGTTGAATCAGAGGCATTTGAAATGGGTTGAGTTTTTACAGAGTTATACATTTGTTTTGAAACACAAAAGTGAAAAGTCTAATAGGGTTGCAGATGCTCTTAGCAGAAGGCAACTATTGCTGACAGAGATGCAGATTGAGGTGGTTGGGTTCAAGGAACTCAAGAATTTATATCCAGAGGATCCTAATTTTGGTGAAGCTTGGAAAGCTTGTAAAGAACCTGTTACTCTAGACAGAACAAAGTGGCTAGATTTCATCATTCAGGATGATATGCTATTCAGAGGGAGTCAGTTGTGCATTCCCCGAAGTTCTATGAGGGAGAATCTCATCAAGGAGAAGCATAGCAGAGGATTGGCTGGACATTTTGGTCGAGATAAAACTCTTGCTTTGGTTAGTGAAAATTATTATAGGCCACAGTTGTAACAAGATGTCAAGAATTTTGTACAGAGTTGCCGAGTATGTCAGATGGCGAAGGGAGTGAAGCAGAATACAGGGTTGTATCAGCCATTACCTGTACCAGAGAAGCCTTGGGAGGATATCAGTATGGACTTTGTTCTTGGTTTGCCAAGGACACAGTGGGGACATGATTCAATTTTTGTGGTGGTTGACAGATTTTCAAAGATGGCACATTTCATTCCCTGCAAGAAGACTAATGATGTTGTTCATGTATCAGAATTGTTTTTCAGAGAAGTAGTGAGACTTCATGATTTGTCAAAGACCATAGTTTCAGATCGGGACACTAAGTTTGTTGGATATTTCTGGCATACATTGTGGAAGAAGTTGAAGACAAATTTGAAGTTCAGTTCATCACATCATCCATAGATTGATGGACAGACAGAGGTGGTGAATAGAAGTTTGGGAAATTTGCTGAGATGTTTGGTTGGAGATAAGCCAACAGAATGGGATTTGATTTTACCACAGGTGGAATTTGCATACAATAATTCTGTCAACAGGAGCACTGGTAAATCACCATTCCAGATTGTATATGGAAGTAGTCCAAGAAATGCATCTGAATTAGGGAAGATAGATAAAGGAGAAATAAGTAGTGCTGAAGCACTGGTAAATCACCATTTTGAATTGTATATGGAAGTAGTCCAAGAAATGCATCTGAATTGAGGAAGATAGATAAAGGAGAAATAAGTAGTGCTGAAGCTGAAGATTTTGCAGAACACTTGAAGAACATCCATGGGGAGGTGAGGAAGCATATTACCAAGATGAACACATAGTATAAGGCTAAGGCAGATGAGAAAAGGAGGTATAAGGAATTTCAGGTTGGTGATGAAGTCATGGTTCATTTGCGGAAGGAGCAGTTTCCAGTTGGTACATATAACAAGCTGAAAATGAAGAAGTTTAGACCATGTAGGATACTGAAGAAACATGATTCAGGAAACGCATATGAGGTAGAATTGCCTACTAAGCTAAATATTTCACCAGTGTTTAACATTTCAAATTTGACAAAGTATCATGAAGGAGGTGTTGAAGATGAGGTTGCAGCAGCACAGTGGAGTATTCCAGCAACCGATTCAGATATCAAGGAGATTGAAGACATACTGGATAGTCATGTTGGTAGAAGCACAAGGAATAGGACATATGAAGAATATCTGGTCAAGTGGAAAGGATGACCTGTTGAAGATTCATCATGGCTGACAAAGGAGGAGGTTAGCCATCTTGGTTTTCCTCTGCACACCTGAGTCATGATAGAGTAATTCTCAAATTACCCTGGGTGTCTAATGCAGGAGCATCCTGGGTGTAAGAGCAATCTTGCATCACCCAAAAATATTTCTATTTTTGTATTCAATAAGGGCTATCTTGTGCAGA
Organism: Chamaecyparis obtusa; assembly: GCA_027943335.1. Lineage (NCBI taxonomy): Eukaryota > Viridiplantae > Streptophyta > Pinopsida > Cupressales > Cupressaceae > Chamaecyparis > Chamaecyparis obtusa. The sequence goes on along the minus strand of BSBK01000289.1, from coordinate 2,675,062 downwards.
GTTGCTATTTATGGGAAGTTGCTATTTTTGGTAATTTTCATATATGCTCAGAATGATCTGATTTCTTTCTTGGAGGTTCATTTTGGTCATATAAGTCTGCCAATAAAGTTTCATTGCCAGATCAACTGTATATTGGAAGATATTGAAGATTTTCGGTATTGGCAGTAGGGTACAGAAACTTTGAACTCAGTTTTGAAGGCTTTAGAGGCCTCAGATGAGGTCAAAAATTTGGGTGATGGGCGCTTGCGTGGGTCAAGCCTGTAGAGCACTTCGTGGCATTTCTGAAATGGGGTTATAATAGCAGATCGGGTCAACTGGTGATGACTTATGGTCTTCGGAAGTTGGGCCACCTGAAATGGCGGAAAATAATTTTCTTCAAAATTTTTGTTCAGGTTTCAAAGGTTATCTTGAGCTGACTATGATGTAATAAAATGTAAAATAAAATAATTCTAAGTTTGGTCGGCCTTATTGGCTAAAATTCTGGTTCTTTCCTAGGCGGTGGAAATTTGCCTATATAAGGAAGGCTGTATTATTGTCTTAGGCAATTCAGAATAGTTCTGGGTAGTAGGTCTGGGTATTGATTCGAGGCTTTGTCCTACAAAATATTGTAAGGGAATGCCCATGTGGCTTTGCATATTGTAATTCTGAAAGTTTGTAATTCCACATTTGTGGAGATAATAAGAAGCCAATTTTCTGAAGCCAATTTTATGTTCTTGCATATTGTTGTTGTTTCTCTATTTCTGTTATGTGTTTGTGGTATTAAGGGGAGCACCCTTCACCAATTTTGAGCTTGATCCATGTGAGCTTGATCCTTAAATTTTATTGGTTGAAGCATTTTCCTCCCATGTGGTGTTGAGGGAAAATTAGCATTTATTAATTGAAATTATTTAATTTGTTTAGCCATGTGTACCCCTTAAATGGGTTGATTTGATTTAAATTGAACTATACAATTAATTAAATCAATTGCACAATTTATTGATTTATCATGATTTATTTGACTTAAATTGATTTATTGGCTTTTAATTTTTAATTAAATTTGGATTATGCTTGATTAAGAATTTTCTTTGATTTTAGCTTGATTTGATTTTATTGCTTTAATTTTTCCTTGGTTGCTGACTTGAACTAATCTTGTCCATTTTCAGGTGATTACAAATGACCCTCTTTGAATCGATGTGCGAAGCATGTCGATTCAAAGAATGTCTTGATCTTTTTGATGTGAAGTCCTGATTAGATTGATGCTTGATTCGACATTTGATGGAAGATAAAAATGTTGATGATAGATTTGATGAAGTTCTGATTGATTTGAAGTTCTTAATGGTTGTTCTGATGATAGGTCACCCATATGATGCCTGATTTGATATGATTTGATATTTGATGCCACCCCTTGATTGATAAGAAAAAATGTTTTTGATGAAAGGTTAAGCTTTGATTTGATGTCATGCCCCTGAATTGATGATTATGATGTTGGTCTTGATTGCCCAAGTGTATGCCCCCTCGAAAATGAAATGAAATTTGAAAGTTGTTGCGTTTTAATTATTTGTGTTTGAAAATTTTCAATTAATAATGAATTTCAATTTTATTTCTGATAATGTATTCGTGATGTTGTGATGACAAATGCCCCTAATTTGGCTAAATAAGTGAAAATTTTTGGTCCCTGGTCATTTTTTGCTAAACTGTGCCGCTTTTAGGTCAAATGGGCTATATAAAGGGGTAAAAGGTCTTTTTACTATTCATTTTTACCTTCTCTTTTGACTTCTCACTCTGACCCCCTTTTGAGATTTATGCGATGGTGATCCTGATCCGAGAGCATAGATTCAAGAAAGGCCACCGATATTAGTGTCCACCTAGCTACGGACCTCCGATATGTACCCCAACAACCTCTTTTGTCAAATTTATGCATTTAAATTTGAAAATTTTGGATTTTTCTAGGAAAAACCTTAATTTTTTTTTCATTTTTTAAATTTAATAGCATGTATAATCCTTTTAATAGCGCATACACCCATCTTGTTTCACATCTGTGGTTTTCCACATTGTGTATAAACCTTTTAGTAGCACTTACAAATGCTAGAACTAAGGAATGTTTCGCTTTCACTATTTTTTGCAGTCCTTTCACTTTTGATTGCACTTTTAAGATTTTTAGTATCACGTACATGAGTTTTCTACAGCACATACTAAGTTCTGTAGTGCTTACACTTTCTTGTAGCACCTATGATACTTTTTGCTATGCTTTTGATGTTTTAAGATGCGCATTTAATTTTTAGCACTTTTAAGTATTGAAATAGCTTGTATACCCTGTTTGGTTAAATTTGTGAGCCTTTGAGTCAGTTTTTTGGTCTCTTTGATGTCATCAATCAATTGATTGGTTTAGGTTTTGGAGTCCTATTGATAGCGAGTCATATGATGTCAGTTTGAGTTATTTTGACATTGAATGTTTGATGGTCAATCTTGATTTAGATGATGGATGATGATAAATTTTCTGTCTTCTCTGAATAGAATCAAAAAAATTGATTATGGTTTGATTAAGTTTGATTGACTTAAGATGATCCAATATGTGATGATTTTGATATCTTATGAGTTTAAACTTTCTTTTGTAGGCTCAGCTTCGAGAGCTAGGTTCTTGAGGCCTTTATCCTTTACCTTTTGATATGATTCATGAATTGAGCGGACCTGAGTGCTGAGTCATAGGATGATGTGGGTTATCTTTCCTTCTCTCTCCCCCTCAATTCCACATGAATTGAGGTCTTCTTACCGCTATGGTAGAGCATTGGCACTCTGACCATAATACCTTTCACTTGCCAATGGGAGAGATGACGATCACTCCCAAGGACATGTATCGGTTGATGTGCATCCCTATGCATGGAGAGCTTATATATTATGATCAGATCTATGATGGGACCATGTGCAGACATTTATTTGTAGATCCCACTATCAAAGATGAGAGCATATAGTGGGCTCAGTTTCCTTCTTTCCCCATGTTTCCTATTGTTCTCATTACGCTTGGTGGCTTTTTGGTTCCTGATCAACAGGGTCATGGTTTTATCATTGGTTGGGGCCACATTCTTGAGGATATGATTGCACATCCTCATAGGTTCAATTGGGGCTCCTTCATGTTAGCTTCGTGGTATCATGAGCTACATGATGTTGTTTATCATCATGGGGCTACTCTCTATTGGATTAGTGTTACTTTAGTTATGGACCTGGGAGCATATTCATGTTACTCGTCCTATTTCTATTCATCATCAGGATGCAGGTTGGCCTTTCTCCTAGATGTACGAGGGTATGGTTGTGTAGGCCCACTTGGGAAAATTACATTATTGGTGTCATATCATTGACAATATTGATCAGGTGGTTTGGAGACCATATATCAAATGTGAGCCATGGCCAGAGGATGCAGTTGAGCTTCCATATATGTGCATGCCTCGATGGATGATAGGGTGGATACCCTTGATTATAGAGTGATTCTAATTTCTTAGAGTTTTACACCAGTTTAGTCAGATTCAGGGGCTAGCCCTTTATGCTTGGGTACAGGTTGAAAGATCTCACTAGGGTCCTCAGATTGATTATAGGATAGCATGGGATGAGGTACTACAATTGCCCCACCTTTCATGGGATATGCGAGATCACATTGTTGACGTCAGCATGACCGATGATTATGCATAGTGGTTCATTCAAAACCCATTTCCTAGATTCATATATCTGGTCAAGCCAATGCCTGGGATTGAGGAGGAGTCAGATGATGATGGTGGGGATGGCGATGGTGGTGGGAGATGAGGTCATCATGACAGGGTGGTCAGGAAAGATGAGGAGAGAGAGCTATTATCCCTTTTATTGTTGCTTCTCTTGTTCCTCTCAAAGGTGGTGCATGGATGAGGGGTGGGTGGGTGCGGGTGAGGGGTGGTCCATTTAGAGCACTCCATCAGGTTGGGGTTGATATACTAGCTAGATGGGGTCAGCATAGGGTGCAGGTCTTCAGGTCAGTTGCAGCACAGGTTATGGTTGATGTTGATGTACAGGTGGCACAGATTCTTTTGGATCAGGCACAGGAACCTCTGGCACCTCCTCCTCCACAGGGTGCTATTCCTCCACAAATTCCATCTTCTTCTTCTATGCCATATTCTTCTTCTCATCTTCCATCTTCTTCCGTGGTTCTACCAAAGGATCCTCCATAGGCTCCACCTGCTCAGGCTCCTATAGAAAATCTAGCATCAACTTCTAACATTTGGGATTTACAGTCTGATGTTTCATAGATCAGGTAGCAGGTTAGTCAGCTGGGCAACATGATGCATACTTCATGGCCACTATGAGTCAGCATGGGCTACAGGTGAGCTCGAGTCAGGATCCTGATACTGGCCCTGGTCCTGATGGTGCTAGTGGTTTTGGTAGTTGATGTTTATATGTTTGAGCCATTATTTTGTATATTATGATGATTATTTTTTATATTGAGACATTTGTATCATTATCCTTTATTAGTTGAGGTTGTTTATGATTGATACTTGTTATGTTTGATGGATTTTGATGCACATATATTCTGATGGACTTTGACATTTACCATGGACTCTAATATTCATTGATAGATTTACTTTATATTATATCATCATGTATTGTACTTATTTTACAGGTGCTTTATGATATGCATATCTATATGAATCTATCTCTACATGCTTTGTTTTCATGCTTTTTCAAATGTAGTTTATGATATGAATGCACATGTCTAATTATGAGAATGTCTTATTTATGACATAGAGTAGATGGATGCATGCGATACATGATTTAATGTTTATGATATATGATTATTTTATTTAATGGTTTAATGATTAATGCTATGTGATGATGTTTATGGATGCATTTATTTGACGTTATGGATAATGCAATGTAATGTGATGGATGCAAAAATGAGATGTAAATGTGATGGATGCATATATATGATGTATGGATTTTAATGATTTAATGAGTAATGATGAATGTAATGTTAAATGATATATGGATTAATGATGATGATGTAATGGCCTAATACACTTGTTTTTTAATATAATTCAATGTGTAAATGTGATGAACCTTGATGAATGCACCTATATGAAAAAATGTAATGTATCAATGAGATGACAATAAATATGATGTGTGGAATGAATTTAATGCAATGTAATTAATAATTTCCTAATCATGTAAAATAATGTAACTTAATGATGAGAATTAAAATGAATGTAAACTAATGCAATGCAATCTTAATTGAACTTAATGATATGAGCCATAATGATAATGAAAGTAGCTAAATGGAATGAACTAACATGAATTCAAACTAATGCAAATGTAACTTAAATGAATTAAGGTTAATTTCCTAAATTGATGCAAGATTACCAAGAATGAGATGAACCCAAATGTAACCTGATTTTAAAATGCAATTAATCTAATGCAAGGCACCTATGTTTTTTATTGTTGATTTCCAACACACTCTATCACATATAGTTTTTGTTGAATGTTTGATTTTTTATTTTTTATTTTTTATTAAATCCACCCCCTTTTCTTTTTCTCTTTTGCAAATATGTTTTTGACCTAAGAAAATAAAACAACTTAAATGCATTTAATCTAGGATGGATGCAACTAGCTGTCACTATTCACAAAATTAGGAGCTTATATTCATCATTGAGCAATTTTGAAACCCAAAATTATACAACCATCACTGGTTCAACCATGATGATTTGATTACCTCTTTCCTTTCCATGTTTCCTTCCCATCCTTGGTACAACTATCACTGATTGAAATCAATCATGAGAGTATGAATACTGATTTCATCAGATTCTATGTTGCAAGTGGATTTTGGTATATTATGATATTTAACATCACAATATCCAAGGTATCTTGTTGCGTAAACAAACAAAGATCTCAATTTTTTCATATGTACATGTCCTCGATGATTCTTTGATGATCATGTCCTTAGACAAATGATACATACTTTAAAACTTTGACCTTAAGATAGTCATTCATAAATCAATTAAATATCATGCTTTCATCATAGCTTGTCTAGTTTAAAAGCTTTCATCGATTTTCTAGAAAGACATGACTTCATCAATCAAGTAATCACTTAAAAAAAATTGCATTGTTTTTCAAATCCATATTTCACATATAGTTCCATCCATTTCATACTTTTATCCTGATAAAGTTAAGGTCTTTGTGAGATCTTGGATCAAAATTTTTGTGTTCGTTTGATTAATGTTAGGCTTAGGATGTGATCGTGTAAGTGTTTCACTTGTGTTTTGATAAATTGATTTGGTGTCTGATTGATGTTTTCTTTGATGAATCCTTCCTTCTCATAGGATAAATTTTCCACCAATTTGATGTGATTGTATTTCTTGGACTTAGGACATTTTGCAGATTAGATTGGCGGCGAAAGCTTTTGGCATTTGCAAATGCAACTTTGGGGTTTTATTATGCAATATATACAAATGATAGAGAATGCAATATTTACAAGGACAATGACTAGGCATGATACTAACTTGGACTTTCAATGGTGCCTGTTTACCAAGTTTTCACCGATTGAATGGATTTGCTCTTTTTTCTATTTTTCAAGCTTTTTTCCTTTTTTTGCTACCAAGGTACCTATTTGCTAGGTTTTCACCAAGGCACTTTTTTCTCTTTTTTCATTTTTTTGTATTTTCATATCATCGAGGTGCCTATTTGCTAGGTTTTCACCAAGACAATATCTTTTTTAGGATCATTTCTGAATGTTTTTGGCTTTCTTCATGCTCAATTTTCCACTATTTTTTATCTTTTCTAGTTTTTTGATTTTTTTTCTCTTTTCTATTTTTCAATATTTTTGGAATTTTTAGGATCTCTTTTGACTATGTACAATAAATAGGATGCTTTCTCATCTATTTTATGATACTCTTTCTTTTTATACCCTTTCATCCGCTTCATGTGTAGAACCTTTTCAAGTGTATACTATTGATGGGTTCTTGCAACTCTTCTCCTTTACAATCAGCTAGTGTATAGGTGATATTTCTAAAAGAAGAGGTGATTAAAAAAGGTCCTAAATAGTTTGCTTCCCATTTTACTTTCTTCTCCCTTTTTGCTTGATTTTTAGGGTTTTCTTGCAATACTAGGTCCACCTATTTGGAATGTCCTTGGTTTGATGTGTCTATTGTAATTCCTTGATATTTGATTCTGATACAGTTTTAATTGGTCAAAAGCTTGTTGTTGTCTTTCATCTAGTAGCTCCAATTTGTGTAACCTAGCAACTCTATAATCTTCTTCACTTATCAATCCATGTAGGGAGACTCTTAAAGATGGAATTTCTACCTCTAAAGGTAAAACTGCTTCTACTCCATAAACCAGGGAGAATGGTGTAGCTCATGTTGGTTTTTTTATGCTTGTCCTATAAGCCCATAGAGTAGGGTTTATTTGAATGTTCCAATATCTACCTGAATTATCCATTGTCCTCTTCAATATTTTTAATATGTTCTTGTTTGTAGCTTCTACTTGTCCATTACATTGAGGGTAATATATTGAAGATTAATGGTGTATCATGTGGAATTTTGTACATAATTCTTTCAAGTCTTTGTTCTTCAAATTATTTGCATTATCCATTATGATTGCTTGAGGTAAACTATACCGAAAAATTATATGATTTAGAATGAACATGGAAATTTTCTTTCTTGTAGCAGTGGATAAGGATACAGCTTCCACCCATTTGGTAAAATATTCCATTGCAGTAATGATGAACTTATGACCATTTGAAGATGGTGGATAAATCATACCTATCAAATCCAAACCCCATTGATAAAAGGGCCAAGGTGTAGTCATGGGATGTAGTTCTTATGCTGGTACATGGATTAATTTCCCATGGTACTGACATTTATGACAATTTTTCACAAAGTGACAAGCATCTTTTTCCATAGAAGGCCAAAAATATCCTATCCTAATAAGTTTCTTAGCTAGGTTTAAACCATTTGAATATGACCCTCAAATTCCTTCATGGATTTCTTGTAAGGATATGGTTGATTCCTCTTTCTCTAAACACCTTAAAATTATTCCATCTAGGCTCTTGTGATACAACATGTCAGATATCAGGGTATAGTGAGAGGCTTGCTGGATAAAGCTTTTGTTTTGATTTCTAGTTCATTCCATGGGTAATATTTGGTCTTTCAAGTATGTGTAAATGGATCCATACCAGGGTGAGTCATGTCCCATTAGTAAATAAATGGTGGAGGATGGGAAGGGTCAAATGCGGGTTGTCCAACTTCTTCTACTAGGAATTCATATCTAGCACTTTGATCTGGTATTTGGAGAAGTGATGCCAATGTAGCCATTGCATTTGCTACTTTATTCTTATCCCTTGGCACTTTCTCAAATGTTATTAGAGTGAATTATTTCTTAAGATTCTCAATCATGTTCTTGTAGGGTATCAAATTATCATCTTTAGTCTAATACTCATCATTGATTTGATTAATAACCAGTTGGAAATCTCCATAGATTTTTAGTTTTGTTACCTTCCATTCTAATGCCAACTTTATGCCAATGACCAATGCTTCATACTCAGCTATATTATTGGTGCATGGAAATAATAGCTTGTATGATTTTGGAATTGTGGATCCTTGATGAGTAATTAATAGTATCCCTTCTCCTGACCCATGTTGTGTATAGGAACCATAAAAATATAATTTCCATGTCTTTGTTTCAATGTTAATTATTTCAGAATCTATAAATTCTACTTGGATTGGATGTTCATTTGTTAATGGTGCCTCTGCCAGTTGATCAGCTATTACTTCACCTTTGATAGCTTTTCGATCCACATACTCTATGTCAAACTCACTTAGAACCATGACCCATTTAGCCAATCTTCCATTTAAGGTTATTTTTCTGAGAAGTTATTTCAAGGGATCAATTTTTGCTATGAGTCAAATTTTGTGAGATAACATATAATGGCATATTTTTTGGGAAGAAAAAACTACGGCTAAACATGCTCTTTCAAAAAATGTGTAATTCAGCTCATACTTCACCAATTTTCTACTTATGTAGTATATGGCCTTCTCTTTTCCAGCTTCATCCTCTTGAGCCAAGAGTGCCCCTAATGCATGTTCTGTCATTGAGATGTATAAAATTAAGGGCTTGCCTCTTATTGGAGACATCAAAGTAGGTAGATTCATTAGGTACTTTTTCAATAGTGTGAATTCTTCTTCACATTTTTCATCCTATTTGAATAATGTTTCCTTGTAAAGGAGTTGAGTAAAATTGTGGCACTTTTCTACTAATTGGGAGATGAACCTTCTGATAGATTGAATCCTTCCTTGAAGTGATCTCATTTGACTAATGTTTTGAGGTGCCCCCATTTCCATGATTACCTTTACTTTGGTTGGGCCTACCTCTATTCCTTTGGCTGAAACTATGTATCCTAATAGCTTTCCTGATTGTACATCAAATGCACTTTTCTTTAGATTTAGCCTTAGTTTGAATTGTTCCAATCTTACAAATATCCTTTCTAAGATGGGTAGATGTTCCTCCCTTGAGTGGGATTTAGAAATTATATCATCTACATAGTATTCTAGGAAATTTTGTATCATGTCATGAAATATGGTCATCATGGCTCTCTGATATGTTGCTCCAGCATTCTTGAGACCAAAGGGCATAACATTCCAGCAGAATGTCCCCCACGTGCATGTAAATGTCATTTTGTCTTGATCCTCAGGTTCTATCTTAATTTGATTATAGCCACTAAACCCATCCATAAATGAGAAAATGTAATGTCCTGCTATTAGATCCACGATGGTGTCTATGCTTGGTAGAGGAAAATCATCTTTTGGACATGCAATATTAAGATCTCTAAAGTCTGTGCAAATTCTAATAGATTTGTCTACTTTGGAAATAGGCACAATATTTGAAATCCATTTGGCATAATCAATGGCTCTTATAAACCAACTACTACATTTGACCTCATTTTTCTACCAAAATTTTTGACCATCAATTTAAAAGGTTTAGGTTGGTCGGATTATAGAAGGAAAACTTCCTATTTTTTTTAATCCATGCCCATGTTAGTCAAAATTTTGACCAATAAAATGTAGGTCAAAATTTTGACCAACACGGGCATAACTTTAAAAAGAAAAAAGATTTCGTATCTCATTTCATTGTTTGGTTTTAATTTGGAGCGTGTGAAGGAGCTGGAGCCTGAGATTGTTTGAACTATTATTTGGTGAGAGTAAAAGGAGGATCACCTGTCTGCAAGGGTTGCCACTATTATTTGGTGTAAAAGGAGGATTGCCTACCTACGAGGGTTGCCAAAGTGATTTGGTGTAAAAGTAGGACCACCTATAATGATTTCCTTACTCTACATTTGTCTGGCATTATTCTATTGGTTACCTACTTAGGGCCCATGAGCAATGTGCTAGGGCATCATGTATTTGGTATTTGCTGGCACATTTTTTATCATTTTTTATATACATTTGATTGAGAGATGAACTTGCAAAACCCTAAATTTTTGAATCACCGCATCATGTTACACTATAAATGTACTAGTGTTAGGTTTATGATTGTAAGGTTGGAAGAGGAAATATTGCAAACAAGATTGAGAAAACTATGTTTTTAACATTTTTTTTACTGGTATTTATTTTCTACCGACTTTGTGTGGATTGGAATGTTAAATCTAACTCCATAGGAAGTCTACCTAGAGTCATAGCTTTCAATTGCGACCGGTTTGAGATCATTTGGTGGAGAAATCCAAAAGAAATCATGTGACAGTCATCTATAGACCATTTTTGACATAAAACTAGGGAGGTCAGCTTTCTGCAGTCATCTTTCTATGGACTCTTTTAGACCAGGTGTGACTGTCTACACACTATGGCTTCAAAAGTGCTTAAAAAGAACCCAAATAACAAAGAAAACATAGACTCCTTGCACCCCCAAGAATAAAAACCTTCATCAATCTTTAATAATGTCTAAAAATGAACAAACCTCAAAGGAATAGGGCTTAGTCCACCGAGAACCCCAAAATCCCCAAATTTAGCACATCTAAACCCTTAATCCAAGGGTTTCTTAAATCTCCTATCTCCTATCACTTCTAGGTCCAATAGGTAGTTGTTTCACCATTAGATGATCATTATAAGATGATCCAAATTATAATCTATGTTCCTCCTTCAGACAAAATGGCTACTGTTGTAGCATACCAAGTAAATTCATTAAGTTTCCTCTATAAATTATGGTGATCACCTAAACAATCTTCCTTCTCATTACATTACTGGATTAGGGAACTATAGTACATGTTAATACTCAATCATTCCATGTGTTACAATGTTCAGAGGTCATGGAATGACCATATTCAATTGGAAACTCACAAAACTATCAAAGGAATGGCTGAAACTACTTTGTCAGTCAGAATTAATTGAGTAAAAATACAAATACAGACCTCACAAATGCATAGATGTGGTGTAGGATCAATATCTAAATATTCCAATTGCATTGAAATGTAAGACAATGAAAAAATTAATCCAAAATCACTCTAAGAACTCAAGAAAATTACATTTGAAAGAAGTTTATTTATCAAAAACTTAGTACAGTCCATACACTGGGCCTCTTCTATCGTACAATGAAACTTTGGCATATTTGATGGACTCCTAGAAACTACCCCAACCAATCCCAATCAGTTGGATGGATTATTTTTCACTAAAACATAACAAAATCCAATTCCCACCATTTTCTAATAACCGTTGCATTTCAAATTTTTGAATTACATTACAAATTTGGAGTTTTTGAAACTTTTAAAGATAATGAAGCCTTAAGACTTTGAAACGTGACCCAAATGAACTTATTAATCATTATTAAAATCAAATCTAAACTATTATAAACTTGTAACACCAAATACCATCCTAGGCTCTTATTTTGGTCCTAAGGCCTATTACGCCTTTTAAGACTTATTACATATTTTCCATTTGCATTGCATGGAATGACCTTATAGGCCATTATAGGTGCCAATACATTCCAATTAATGTATTTAGATTTCATTAGGTGCATGGTTGTCATTATGGACTCTTGGTAGTCTTTGGATGTTCTAGGTGCCCCTGCACCATTTCACCACCTTTGAAAGGATTCTTGTCCCAAGAATCAGTCTTGGCATTGGATGTCTGAGTCTGAACCTATAATTTAGGAATATGGTGCCTTGACAATTGGTTCTTTCTACCCACTAGATGTCCACATCTGAACATGGTTGTTTATTGGCTTCCCTTCAATAGGACACTTGACTGTACCTATTTGAACATAGTTCAAATCCCAAAAGTCTACATTTCTAGGACTGTGCAGCATTGTCCTATTCAATCCTTTATCCTTTTCTTCCCAAACCTGATTTTTCCTTCCTCCTCTTCCCCTCATTGAAGAACCTCCTCTATTGCTGCTATTATGTCTTTCACTGTTCCTCTTCAATTTCTCCTCTATTCTAAGGGCCAACTAGTAACATTCCTTCACACTTCTGGGGATAAAAGCCACAAATTCATCTTGGATGTTAATCTTAAACTACCTAATATCTAGCAACCTTAACAAATTCATCTTCTTCCAATCCTGACCTTATGCTTATTTTATAGAATTCATCTGTATATTCTTTAACATCTAAATCTCTTTGTTTTAAACTTTGCATTCTTTTATGCATTTGTACATCAAAGTCTTTAGGAAGAAAGTTACCTTTCAGTTTTTCTATCATCTTGTCCCAAGAGACAATCTTTGGCTTACCTCTTCTCCTTCTGTCTACCTCCTCATGATCCCACCATAGGAGTGCATGCCCTTTGAGTTTTTTTTTTCCAATATGACCCTTTGATCTTCCAGTACCTCTTCACCTTCAAAGTATGCAACCATTGATGCAATCCAATCTAAAAGCTCTTCTTTTTTCAGACTTCCATCATACATAGGGATATCTCCCCTCACCTTATGCTGCTCAATCTTCATAGCCTTGAATATCCTAATTTTCCTCTGCTCTTCAGGATCTATTTGTTCCTCTTCTTCCTCTCCTTCCCCTTCCTTATGGGTTTATTCCTCTTCTTCACTATCAACACCTTCATCTGCTACTCTTCTTTGATTGGATTCCAGTGCTTCAAGCCTGGCCAAAAGTGCATTGTAAGATTCCCGCAACCTTGTGTTCTTCTCCTTCAACTCTTGGATCTCCCTGGTAGTACCTTCATTCCTTGGAGCCATTTTCACAAATAATAGTCAAACTTCTTTAGCAAAGTGTTCCTCTATCCCTCTAAGGCACCATTTGTTTTAGATAATTTAATTTTAACTTTGGTTGTGTTAACAAAACTATGTTGACTTTACTTTGTAGTTGTTTAACATGAGATTTTGTAGATTAATAGGAGTTCACATATACTAGTGTGCCATAGTTGCCTATCTATAACTAGTGAGATGCACATAACTCATGTACCTCATGCTAGTGTGCTTGGATACCTTGTATGCACTATTTTTCATTAGACTAGACATTATCCAAATAGTGAGTATTTATATAAAGTGCTATAACACACAAGTGGTTCTCCTTTTACACCAATTAATAATAGTGATAACCCTCACAAGTAGTTGGATAATGTCTAGTCTAATCCAAGAAAACTAGCATGAGGTACATGAGTTATGTTCATCTCACTAGATATAGATGAGCATTAATGCTCAATTGAATGATGCGTTCCCATAAAAATGTGAACTCCTATTAATCTACAAAATCTCATGTTAAACAACTACAAAATAAAGTCAACATAGTTCCTTTAACACAACCAAAGTTAAAACTAAATTATTTGAAAAAGGGTTTGTGTTTTGAGTTAATTGGTTTATGTAAATCGGTTTTAGCAATAGGTGATGAACATTCATATTTTCCTAAGCAGTACTTTGAGCATTCCGGCCACACATGTACTATTGTGAAAATCATCACAAGTCCATTTGTTGCAGGAAAGAGAGAGAGAGAGAGAGAGAGAGAGAGAGAGAGGGGGGGGAATGATGAGGATATTAATGCTCCGCTTACTAGCCGTTACCTTAGAAAAATGAGCAAGAAACCAAAAAAGAAATGATTAGCAAAAAAATGTTAATTACAATCATTTCTTTTTTGGTTTCTTGCTCATTTTTCTAAGATAATGGCTAAGTAGATCAATATCCTTATCATTCCCCTCCTCTCTCTCTCTCTATGTCTCTCTCTCCCCTACTGGTCCTCTGGCGTATATTAAACAGAATCAAATTTTCAACATATTATTATCATTCTATTTCTTTGTTGTAAACATGTCATTGGTTCAATTTTGTAATTTTTTTTTTGTGTTAAATGCATTTAAAATAAAGGTCTAATTCTATAGGCTACTGATGCAGAGCCCTCTACTATCACCTTAAATAGGCCTACTCAACTTAAGGATTCAACAAGAAACTTAAATGGAATACACCAAGAAGTACCAAATGATGAATGCTCAATTGTTGCAATGGCAAAGCAATATCAGAACCGTCTATTTCTAGAACTTGATTTTTCTATAGTCCTAATGATTTTTCTTATTTCTTGAACATTGTTGACATACTTAAATGGAATACACAATACCAAATGATGAATGCTCAATTGTTGTAATGGAAAAGCAATATCAGAACCGTCCATTTCTAGAACTTGATTTTTCTATAGTCATAATGATTTTTCTTATTTCTTGAACATTGTTGACATACTTAAATGGAATACACAATACCAAATGATGAATGCTCAATTGTTGTAATGGCAAACCATCAGAACCGTCCATTTCTAAAATTTGATTTTGTATAGTCTTAATTATTTTTCTATAGTCCTAATGATTTTGAAAATTGTTGACAAAGATTGTTTCTTTTTTTATTATAGTATAAATGATTTTTCTATAGTCGTAATGATTTTTCTTATTTCTTGTCTTTTGTCCCTTTTTTATTTCCTATGTTTGTGCTTCGTGATAGGATTTTGTCACCTTCTTTGGATGGTATATTTCATTCACTCTATGTGGAATACTATTTTGTTCACTATTTTATTTCAGCTTGATATTTCTTTCATTTTTCATATACATAGAGACTACACATGTTGATAAAAAAATGAGCTATTTGATTTAGGTTTAGTTTTCATTATTGTAAATGGTTAATATTTCTGATGGTACTCCTTGGTGTATTCCATATAAAAATAATAAATGTAGTAACGATGGTGCGATGCATTATTGATATAGGCTCGATGGCTCTTGTCAATGTGCCAAACTGTCAATGTGGTGGTGGGTAGTGTGTGTTGAAGACTTCACAGACACAGAGAAACCCTAGATGACAATTTTGGTGCTGCCCAAATAGAAAAAAGGTTGCTAATGTGTATATATTTAATGTTTCTAATGTAAATACTATTCATTATATTATAAGAACTAATGTAGATTGGGCATTTGGGCATCACAGGGAAATAATGGTTGCGGATACTTTAGTTGGGTCGATGACAACTCATCTACATCTATCTACCCATCTCCACTTATCCACGATGAAGGATTTGAGTGCAAAATGTGTCAAGCTAGGGCAAATTCTGAAATTATATTTTTACGATGCCTTCTCTGTATTGTAATCGCATATCTTTGTTGTGACCATATGCAGAGATGAACTCAGGAATTAGTTAGTTTAGTATTTTCATATTGTAACTAATATTTTAATATGGATATGATGTAACTTCTCTTTGCCTCAAGTGCGCATATATATGGTTTACATCTTTTTTTAGAATAATTCTTCATGTTTATGGCTCAGGTGAGCCCCAATCTGATATCAATCACATGATTTAACGTATAGTGTTTTCTTGGTTATTCCATTTGTTCCTTGACCTTTGAAGGCCATTTGGTAATTTCAACTACACCTAAGGATCCATCAGTAGTTGTGGAAAATAGGATTCATATTGCAATTCCCAAGCTGCAAGATGGGAAAGAGAGGCAAGAAGAGTGGAAAGAAGATGATATTCCTAATATCATGGATGGACACAATATTGTAGACTTTATTGATCCAGATATCTTGCTGAGGCTTGAAGAACTAGAGAGGGAAGAAGGGCTTTGGATGGCATCTAAGGGTGACAATGATGATGAGATGGGGGAAGATGAGATGAGCTTGCCAACATCTGTTGAATACAAGGTATCAAAATCATAGGCTATAAGTATCAGAATATAAACTATTGGAAAAGGAAGAAACACATATGTATCATCATTTAATACAAAATATAAAAGTATCCCACAGACACATAGTTTCTATTATAACAACCATCCTCTAATCCCATGGTGTACTAGTCTCAAGGTAAGAACAATTTACTTAAGCCATCATATAAGTATCATCCTAAAGTTTAAATAGACATTGACTATGGATGACATGGATCCCCCACATGATAGAGGCCACGGGGATACTCCTCCCACCCATTTGTCAGTAGCAGTAAACCTTATTAAAATTGTACAAATTAGATAGTTGACAAATGTTATATTATTATGTTATTTTATTTAGGGTTTTGGAGTTATTATGATAGTTTTATTGATATTCATGTCACAATTTGATGTTCAAGATAGGGGAAAAGCACCTACAACAATAGAGGCAATAGTTGTAGATACAGATGAGGATATCCCAGAAATCCCTAATCTAATAAATATGTTGAAGAAAAAACTAAAAAGAGTCAATACTGAAATTATTAGCAAAAGAAAATTTTAGAAAAAGCTGCCAAACATCTTAAGACTGTGAGGGACTCATATAGAAGGAGTCTCATCCAGAACCCAAAGTACGAGCATCCTCCCTTTATTCCAGTGAGGGATTGGAATGAGTTCATTTTGGATGCAAAGGAGAAAGGGGATAGTCAAAGAGGAATTACACCAACAAATGACAAAAGGTATGCAATAGTATTAACTAGTAGTAGAATGTAATAATGCACTAATTAGTGATCTTTATATCTATATCATGTAATATATTTCAAACTTTTCATAGGTTGTAGGACACATAAAAGGAAACAAAGGCAAAACTACAAAATATTTCACAATAGCTGTCAAACATAATTGTAGGCATCATGGTCACAATTTTTTGGAGACAATGTAATTAAGTTGTATACCTAGAGGATGGAGAGAAACTTCTTCTCCTTTGATTCCAAGTTGACACTGCGGGATCCAAAGACCATAGATAAGAAATAAATTTAGAGAGCGGAGGAGGGCCATAATGACCAAAATAATATAGGATGAACCTTGAGTTAAATGAGGCAACTGCAAACATTTTAATACATTTTTATTATTAAATAATTAAATTTGCATATACTAGTGTTCTAAGCCCCCTCTATGCAAATTTTATTATTTAATAATAAAATTCTATTAAAATGTTTGCAGTTGCCTCATTTAACTTGAGGTTTGTCCTGTATTATTTTTTTTGTTATGGCCCTCCTCCGCTCTCTAAATTTATTCCTTATCTATGGTCTTGGGATCCCATAGTGTCAACTTGGAATCGGAGGAGAGGAAGTTTCTCTTCATCATCTGGGTATACCACTCAATTACATTGTCTCCAAAAAAATGTGACCATGATGCCTATAATTATGTTTCTCAACTGTTGTGTCACGGGACCCCTTATGACCCGTTACAACTATTTACAACCTCTAAGAATACATCTTAGAGCTCTTAAAATGTTGTAAAGGGTCATAAGAGGCTCCTAGGAGGGGCCAAATGAGCTTCCACCTTCACGTGGTTGGCCATGTTAAGTAGAGAATGTTAATTAAACTATTCTTCAAATAAAGAGAAGCTCAATAATTTAAGGTCTCAGTCCACAGACAAATTAAATTAGACCTACTAAGCCTCTTATTGTAGTTTGTAATAAGATTGACTTGTAACCACTAGAGACTACTCTACAAGCTTGAAGAAGTGGTATATTTTAGCAAATGAAGAGTGGAAAGAAGATGATATTCTTGAGATCATGGATGGACACAATGTTGCAGAATTTATTGATTTAGATATCTTGTAGAGGCTTGAAGAACTGGAGAGGGAAGAAGGGCTTAGGATGGTAGCTAAGGGTGATGAGGATTTCACAATAGTTGACAAACATAATTTTAGGCATCATGGTCACATTTTTTTGGAGACAACATAATTGAGTTGTATACCCAGATGGAGTGCAACTTCTACACCTCTGATTCCAAGTTGACACTGTGGGATGGAGAACAACTTGGAATCAGAGGTGCAAAAGTTGCTCTCCATCATCTGGGTATACCACTCAATTACGTTGTCTCCAAAAAAATGTGACCATGATGCCTACAATTATGTTTCTCAATTGTTGTGTCCCAGAACCCCTTATGACCCTTTACAACCATTTATGATCCTTAAGAATACATCTTAGAGGTCTTAAAATGTTGTAAAGGGTCATAAGAGGCTCCTCGGAGGGGCCAGATGAGCTTCCACCTTCACGTGGTTGGCCCTATTAAGTAGAGAATGTAAAACTATTCTTGAAACAAAGAGAAGCTCAATAATTAAGGTCTCAATACAAGCACTAGAATTGAATTTTTTGGCATGGGCTAGGAAATTTTTGTATATCAACATGCGATAGAGTTTGGGAAAAAAACTCTATGGCATGTTGATATACAAAAATTTCCCAGCCGTGTCGAAAAACTCAATTCTAGTGCTTGTACTACATGACTAGTGCCAAAACAGGGCTCTCCCAATCACTGACTGTGACCCACTGACAACAAGAAATAGAACAAGTTTGGACACCTAAAGATACATATCAGATAGGGGAAAAGCACCTGCAACAACAGAGGCAATAGCTATAGATATAGATGAGGATATCCCAAATCCATAATATAATAAATACGGTGAAGAAAAAGAGTAATACAAACATTATTACTATTTTGGAAGATGCAAATCCAACTGAGGAGATGCTGAAGAGGATAGATGAATTGATGGTGTGAGCACATCATTTTGAAGTAAGCACTAATGAATCTTGATTCATAACAAAAGTTCAATAAAGGTTTATATTTTATACTCTTTTATGTCATGAACTAAAATATGTATTTGTTCTTGTTACAAGATTTTTTGCTTGCTCAATTACCTAGTCATGGACATCGCAGTGAGGTCAGTAATAGCATCATGAAAAATAGTAATAATTTCTGCATTGACTCTTTTTAGTTTTTTCTTCGCCATATTTATTATATTAGGGATTTCTGGGATATCGTCATATGTATCTACAACTATTGCCTCTATTGTTGCAGGTGCTTTTCCCCTATCCTGAACATCAAATTGTGACAAAAATATTAGTAAAACTATGATAATAACTCCATGAACATTGTTTTAAGTAATTATCTATGAATTTTGTGTATTAATATTGAATTATATGTCATGTTAATGAATATTGTTGTGTTAATGGAGAATTTAGATTGATGTTATGGGGAGGGGGGGTGAGACTAGATGAGCTTCCGCCTTCACATGGTTGGCCTTGTTAAGTAGAGAATATTAAAGTATTCTTGAAACCAAGTGAAGCTCAAACTAACATATCTTCATTATTTAATCAATTTCATTCATTCTAGGTCTTTTCTCATAAGTGCATTTTGAATGTGTCATTGTCAAGAAATTATCAAATAAAAAACTAGAAGGGCCAATAGTCAACTTCTCATTGTCATTATCTGGCATGATTCGGCTTCATTTTGTGTAAGTATTCTCATATTGAATGCATCAACCTCTCTTGGCCTAATTTGGATTATTTCATTGGTTTGTGTTTTTGAGTAGGTGAAGTGTTAAATCAGTTCCTATCTTCTATTCTTAATTCATTCAAACTGCAGGAGGGCCTGACAGATATACTCAACATAGAATTGACTGCTAGTATGGGCAATTTAACACACTGAGTCTTTGGCTTGAGAGAAAGAGTTGGGTAATGTTGTTTCTAGAGACCTATGCAATTGTCCTCAGTGGCCTCTTTTTTTTTTAACAGGTTATTTTTATATATATATGTAGTGTCCATGTTTTTTTTTAATACAGATTCTTTTTGTTTATATGCTAGTGTTATGGAACCTAAATAAACAATTATAAATGTAATAGATAATGTCTTTGATGAAGGAATTGATGTACCACATGTAAACCAAAATCCATGCTTAATACCATTTTGTGAAAAATGAGTTTTTCTATTATCATATCAGATTTTGTTACACCCTTCATGATTGTAATGTTTAAGTTAAGTATTGATGCAATTTTAAAAAGTAGCAAGTTTTGTTGTCATTGTTTTTTTTCTAGTGGTTCTGAGGAGATCAATAATTATCAAGGAAAGATATTGAAGTGGAAAGGAAAAGTTTCTGAGAGGTTACGAATATTGAATCATCGATCAGGTATACTTTTTTTAAATTAATCGCTACAAAAATGGTTAAGTTTTCCTAAATTTTTAAAATAAGTCATAATTATTCAGTATCATATTCTTAGTTGCAAGTTGTAGGTCTTCATACCATAAATTTTAGAGTTCAACTCTTACATGGACAAAGTTGTAGGTTATATTGAACCACCTATTATCTTTTTTGACTCTTTAGTTGTCAGAAAGATTAAATTCACATCCTAGTTGTCATTGTGTTTGGGATATAAATCTTTATTTAACTAAATTAATTCTTTTAATATTGAGATAAAAAAATCTACAAATAAAGCTTAGACTGGGGATTGCATAGAAAACTATCATATGAAGAACTACTGAAATGGTGGTATCAAAGTTCCTTACAAGCAATCCACATATCAAAATCTAGTTGTAGGATTGAAAAAAAAGACAAGATAAAAATATTCATAGGCACATACAAGATACCCACCAAAATATAGACCATCAATTTATAGAGCCCTTGCAAGATATCCCAAGGAATGACAGGTAGTGAAAACTAGATAGATAGAAAAAATAACATAACCATATGCTGCCTCACTTGTTTGAGGTAAGCCAAACTCGGTCCAATTCTCTTAACAATGGTACATATCCATCCAAGTGCAGCAACCTTCAAATATTTGCAACGGTAAAGAGAATCACCATATTTTATCAGCCTAACATAGTCTTTGGCCACTTTGGCAATGAGATTGTGAGCAATATTGATTTGGCCAAGGGCCAACTTGCAGTGATCTTTATCATATAAAATATTTAGTAGATATCCATAAAATAGATGCACATCATCTTGGCAGGGGAAATCATCTTAGAAAATACATCTGGAGCAGTAGCAAAAAATACATCACTGACACTTTTCGGGCATATTTCATTGACTCCTCAAAATGAGCAGCCTTTATTCCAGCTACCTCATCACTATCATCCTCATCCATTACCTTGGGGTTCTCACTTCTTTTTCTTTCACGTTCAATCTCCTGTAAAAGTGCAGAGGAAAGAGAACATGACAAATTGAAATAATAAGATACAAGTTGAGGAAAATTGAATCAAAAATGTAAAATTCTAACAAACCAGTTCAAAAAAATCATTAAGAAATTCATAACCAAATCTAATTTGCAAAAGCTGCCACGATTGAAACTCACCTTCTCAATATTTTCTCTAATAACATACTTGCAAGCCCGTTGACAAATCTCTATAATATCAGCTCCATTGAATCCTTGGGTATAACTGGCCAATACCATTAGGTATAATGAAAATTGTTTTCTTGGTTGTCATACCATCCATCTCTGTCAACAACTGGTTAAGGACTATGTTCGTAGCACCACCAGCATCCCCAACATTTCTTCCATGCTACAAACATGCAAACCAATTATGCATCACCATTCAAAGCCTATCTCTCAAATAGTTCAAACAAAATGAAAAAACCCACAGTTTCACACAGAGCAGAGCAAATGGATTGCTAGAGCACACTGACAAATCTCTGTAATATCTCATCAATAAATATAATGGATGGGGCATTCTTCTTAGACTCCTCAAAAGCCTTCTGGAGATTTCTTTCACTTTCTCCAACCAACTTTGACATGATCTCAAGTCCATTGATATAGAAAAAGAAGGCACCGGTTTCATTTTCCACTACCCTAGCAATTAAAGTTTTCCCAGAACCAGGAGGCCCATAGAGAAGAATACCCTTTGGGGGCTTCACACCAATAGATTTGAAGATTTGTGGGTGTCTAAGAGGAAGCTCTACCAATTCATGGATCACCAGTCAGAATTAGTTGAATTAGACTTTCTTTGTTGTAGAATTGATTTAGTATAGAATATTTTCTAGGAGGATTTTTTTTTTAAAAGCAAGGTTTTCGTAGCATTACCTACCACTTGAGAAAAAGTTTCCATAGATAAATTTCCTTTCCACATTTAATATTTCTCTAAAGACTTAAAAGTTAGGAAGTCCTCAGGTAAAGGGAAAATTGAATAGCATTGGCTATTTGTCAGCAAAAGGTCTCTACTAGAACAGACACATTTGCCACTTCATTAAGATGACAATTGTGTACTAAGTTTCCTAACTATATAAGTCATCATCATCTTTATTATTTGATGTAGAAAATACATTCGAAGCACCAGTAGAAGCACTAGGAAATCAAAATTCAGAACCAAAGCCTCAAGATTGTTGTAGTGTTTGTGCAAAGGCTTAATACTTCCGAATATCAGCATCACTGACACTTCTTTGGGCATATTTCATTGACTCCTCAAAATGAGCAGCCTTTATTTCAGCTACCTCATCACTATCATCATCATCCATTGCCTCAGGGTTCTCACTTCTTTTTCTTTCACATTCAATATTATCCTATAAAAGTGCAGAGGAAAGAGAACATGACAAATTGAAATAATAAGATACAAGTTGAGGAAAATTGAATCAAAAAATGTAAAATTCAAACAAACCAATTCAAAAAAACCATTAAGAAATTCATAACCAAATCTAGTTTACAAAAGCTACCACAATTGAAACTCACCTTCTCAATATTTTCTCTAATAGCATACTTGCAAGCCCGCTGACAAATCTCTTTAATATCTCACCAATAAATATAATGGACTAGGCATTCTTCTTAGCCTCCTCAAAAGCCTTCAAGAGATTGCTTTCACTTTCTCCAACCAACTTTGACATGATCTCAGGTCCATTGATACAAAAAAAGAAGGCACCGGTTTCATTTGCCACTGCCCTAGCAATTAAAGTTTTCCTAGAACCAAGAGGCCCATAGAGAAGAATACCCTTTGGGGGCTTCACACCAATAGGTTTGAAGAGTTATGGATGTCTAAGAGGAAACTCTACCAATTCATAGATCACCAGTCAAAGCCTATCTCTCAAATAGTTCAAACAAAATGAAAAAACCCATAGTTTCACACAGAGTAGAGCGGATGGATTGCTAAAGCCCAAAGCAGTCTGGAAAAAAGAACAAGTAGGGACCCACTGGCAACAAGCGGCAAAATGAGTGTGGACACCTAAAGATAAATATCTAGACTAATCACTGATCAGGATGTCATTGGTGATTAGTCTGGATATTTATCTTCAAATTTTTTTTAAACACTCCGCATTTCATCAAAATTTTGACCCACATTCGTCGAAAGTCTGGTCTAAAATTGACCATTCTGTGTCGAAATGTGGTGTCGCAGGTTTGGCATCCTAGTCGGAGCCACTAAATATTTTGACCAAATGTGGTTGAAATATGACCATCATGAGTTTGGCATTCTAGTCAAAGCAACCAAAGTTTTTGACCAATATTAATTTATATTAGTCTAAAGATTAACCAATACACCAACACTTGCCAATGTTATTTTCGGCCTAGATTGCCCTCATTTTTTACCAATATTAGTGTCAATCATTTGATGGTTTCAAAAATGGGTCAATATTTCAATGCAGATAATAGTGACGAACCAGTTGGTCGACTATTCGATTGTGTTGGGTAGAAACTTCGACCAATAGTGCATTGAAAAATGGTGCAAAATGTACTAGTGACCCCACTTTTAGTAATTTCTCTAACTCCACTTTCACAAGCAGTGCTATGTGAGAATGCATCTTTCTCAATTTATGTTTGACTGGCCTTGATCCCTCTTTGATATTCAAATGATGCATAATTAGATTTGAATCTAATCCGGGCATATCATTGTACGACCATGCAAAATTGATTTGTCTTGCTTTGAAAAAATTTATGAATTCCTTTCTTTCTTCACTAGATAGGGATGTTGCTAAATGGATGATCCTTGGTTCTGATTCTAACACAATGTTCACTTTCTAAGTTGGTTCAATTAAGATAGGTGATCTTTCCTCATAGTTCTCGGGCAAAGTATCCAACCCTTCTTCCTTAGGTGCCTCTACTGGGTTTTCACCTTTGTAAATGCTCTTTAATTCTTTTTCTTTTTTATCTAATGTTGCCACAATGTTGTTTTCAACATTAGATTCTTTCCATTTTTTATTTTTTATTTTTTTTTCACTTTTTTTCCAAACTGAAAGGTTGAATACTTCCCTCATCACTTCTTCTTGATATTCCATGGTAGAAGAAGGTTCAACCGCATCAAGGTATTGGGACAGCAAGTTATCATTCAAGAATGTGGGGAGGATGGTAGGTTCGATGGAATCCCATTCAATGAGTTATGGATAGATAAGGGATAAGGGATTGATGTCTTGGGTTGGTTCAATAGGATTTAAGGACATGACCTCATTGGAAGGTTTGAACATTGTATCACTCAAATCTATGATATGCACCTCTTCTAGGTGTTCTAGAGAAATAGGGTCAAAAATTTCCTCACTTGAATCCTCTTGGGTTTCTAATGGGTAAAAATATCTTGGATTAAATCTAGTGTTAGATTCCCCTATAGTAGGTCTCCATGATGGAACATAAGGCTCTCCTATGCATTTAATTCCTTCGATTTCTTGATTGGGCACATTATCTAAGACCTCTTGGCTAGAACTTGAAGCTTGATTCTAATTTGATCCTAAGGTTTGTTCTTTTCCCTTGCTAGGAGTATAAGTATGGATGACATCAACCTCTTTGTCTTGGCATGATTCACTTGAAAATGAATCCCATTCCCAATTGTTTGAATCCTCATCACTTTGGGAACCTAGCTCTAAGATTTGGTCATAAACCAAGGGATGTTTATTTTGAGTGTACCCTTGTTCAAGGTACCCCAATCTAGTTTCCTCCTTACTATCTCTCCATGACATTTCAATGGGTTTAATTATTCCTTTGTTTCTTGTACCTAAAGTCCCTTGTCCTTTATATCCCATCTTCTACATTATTTGAAATCCCTTGCCATATTGATGAGTGGGAATGCTTATTTTTTTAATACATTTTTCATGGGCACTTGATTCTTCATCCTTATATAGCCAATTTAATATTTCATTATCTTCTTCATCCATGGATGAAGAAGTACTTTCCCTTAAAAAGTGGTCATTATATTTATGGGGTAGGCTAGATGGTCTTCCACGGGATTTGGGAGTTAAGGGTAGATCCATCATAGATAAGGAGTATTCACCTACACCTTTCTATTTGATTTGGCATTGCTTCTCAAAATTCTTCATCGTGTGATCCTTCTTTTGATAATGGGAATCCTTGGTGTAAATTTGAATAGCTCTTGCTTGGTCTTCTTTTTGTTCACCATGGGTACTTTCCTCACTAACTTTATCCTTTCATTTAGTTGATGTAGTTAAGTTAGTGGGAACTTGGTGATTTAAAACAACATCTTCTTTTTCTTCCTTTTCTTTTCCTTTTAAAGATGGAAGATCTTTTGAGCTTTTTCCTTGTTCTATTCTTTGGGACATAGATCCTTCTACATTATGTGGGACTAAGGAGTCATTTATAGGTTTCATGTTATTGCAATATTGGAAAGGATTAGAATCCCCACTTACCATGACTTCTTGTCCCATGTAGGGAAATTTGAGGCATTGATGTGATGTCAAAGGCAATGCCTGCATTTTGTGGATCCATGGCCCTCCTAATAGAATATTGTAGGTTAATTTGAGATCTAGAACTCAGAAAATGGTCTCTTTTTGCATTGGACCAACTTGAATGGGGAGTACTATGACACCTTTAGAGGCTTTTCTTCATTATCATAAGCTTTAATGGTTATTTTCTTCTTTGGGTCAATAGATTCCTTAGAAAATCCTAAGGCTTTAACCAAGTTTAAGGTACAAATATTTAATCTAGCTCCCCCATCAATGAGGACTCTCTTCACTCTATGCTTGTGGATTAGAACCTCTATATGCAAAGGCAGATTTTGCGGGTGGTTTAAGGATATATCATCATGTTCTAAGAAGGATAGGCAATGAGGTGCAATAAGATGACCTACCATGTTTTGGAACTTATCCGCATCCAATTTCAAAGGCACATTGGTCTCTACAAGGGCCTTTTCTAAAATCTCCTTATGATTTGGTGAAAGTTTGAGCAATTCTAGGATAGAAATTTGAGTAGGGGTTCTTTGCAATTGGTCTACCAAATTATATTGCTTTGAAGATGAAGATGATGTTTAATTAGGTAAGATAATTCTTGGGGCACCTGCTAATAGAGTGATCTTTGATGGTTTCCCCCTAGTTACAACAGTATATGTTTCTTCCCTTGGCTTTTCTTATACCACAATCACATTTATTGTGCTTTCATCACCACTTAAGGCATTAATGGTGTATTAATAAGTATGGGCAAAATTAAATTTTTCATTACCCCTTTTTTTGTTGTGATTGGTATTTGATGATTCCTGCTTTTCATGGTTTAGGAAAGGGTTCTTGAAAGTTGTATGATCCTCATTATTTTGAGGCCCTTCCACTTTTATGGTTCCATCATCGATTAGATCTTGGACAAGGTGTTTTAATTTCATACATTCATTTGTTTTATGTCCTTTTCTATGATGATATTCGTAATGAAGAAAATCATTCCACCATGTTGGCTTGACTTGGGATTCGTATGGCCTTGATTCGGGTAGAATAATGATTTTGTTGGCCACTAAAGTCCTTAATGCATTTTCCAAAGGTTCACCTAGAAATGTGAATTTCCTTTTCTGATATGTGGAAAAGAATAGTTTAGGCTTATTAACATTGGAATTATTGAAGGGATTATGGTTTTTGTTGTTAGCATTATTTTTATTGTTGTTATTATAAGGAGCTTTGGTTGTTTCTTTGATATTATACATTGGATTTGACCCACTTGATAAATTAAAGAGAGTAGCCTTCAAGTTGTGTGCTTCCACAACTCCATCATTCACAAGATTTTTATTGGTGTTTTTCAACCATAGTCTTGGTTTATCATTGTGAGTGTTGGATCCTTTATTATTGTTATAATTAGAGCTATGATTGTTATTAGTGTTGGTATAGGGTTTATTATCTTTGAATAACTTGATTTCCCTTCTTTTAACCAAGACTTATTCAATTTTGATCCCATTTTTTATGATCTTTTCAAATGTAGGGGGACATTGAAGTTGGAGCCTATAGTTCATCTCCATATTTAGATTATTCATAAATATTTCCATATTTTCTTTTTCGGGTATGCTTCGTGGATATCGTATGAAGACTTTTCTCCACCTTTGGAGAAACCCTAGAAAAGACTCACCATCTCATTGTTTAGTATCCCATAGATTAAGCATGGTGATTTTGTGCTCATTTTTATAGGAATAATGAGTCACAAATTTTGAAGCTAATTCCTCAAATGTTTTAATCCCTTGTGGAAGTTTTGAGAACCATTCCATGGCTTGATCTCCTAAACTTCTTGGAAAAAGCCTCATTAAATAGGTTGTGTCATGCATGAATTTGATACTTAGAGCAAAAAATTCTCTAAGATGGTCTTATGGGTCTGATTTACCCATATATTTGTCGTATTTGGGGAAGACCACATTTAGCGAGAAAGGTGTCATTACAAAGCTCTTATCAAAGGGAAATGGGCACAAAGCCTCGATAGAAAATGGCTTAAGTTCGACTGATTTCTTCATTGTATCGATTTGTGCTTGAAACATTTTCAATTGTTTATTAATAGCACCTATAGGAATATCCTCTTCCTCATCTTTCTTAAGTATGACAACATCATTGTAATGAGGAATTTTTACCCCTGCTTGGGCTAAATTAAGGAAATATCTTTCCTTATTTCTCTCTATAAGTTTGTCCATAACTTCAAGGAACTCGATGTCTTGAGCCACCCTATTGGCTTTGTCTTCGATTATTTCTTTAGGCTCTTGATTTTCTTGGTTAATTTTTTCATGATTGTTTGTTCCTTTCTCTTCATGGTATCCCCTATGAATGTAATCATGATTTGTTGCGTCTCTATCCATTTGGTCAACTCTCTTTTCAAAAAGGTTTGGGAGACTATCCCCTAGGTTGTGATTTATGAAAGAGGTTAGTGATTCAAATTCAGGGACCTCTCTTGTTATGCAAGTGTCATCTTTTTGTAAAGATAGTTTTAAGTCTATGAGATCATGTAGAAACTAGCATCAACAAAGGTTTGATTTGAAATTGTTTTCCCCAAACTTGGTGATTGTTCTATTTATGAAGATATTAAAAATATAAGATGATTTTGCAAAATGGATATCTCTCACTTTTTCTATGTATTTTCAAACAAAGTAACCATAAATACACTTGTTCTTTTTAAACCCTCTACACAAAAAGTGTTGAATATGTAAGAACGTTATCACGGGTTTTTCACGAAAAGTAATTCCAAGAAATCTACCTAGTTGTCAAGTTGGTTCATAAGCATGGCTTTACAAGGTAGGATTTCTAAGTTAACAAGGTATTTAATCAAGATTTTGTTCAAAATGGACATTAAGTTTCATCCCCCAAAAATTAGGAGGCTTCCCACCACCGGTATATTAGAGTTTTGCGCAATCCTGAAGGACTACTCGAGGAAGTTCGAAGCTTAATATCCTTTTTTCACACACCACATTAAGAATGTATGCATTTATTTTTATAGTGGGTCAGATTATTGTGGAAAAGGAAAATGTATCCCACTTTGGGTTGTCCCTCTCACCGGCCTTGTTAAGGAAAATCTTGGGAGGCGAGCCCACTAAGATCTAGCATGTTCATTTGTAAAGCAATAAAATGGATTTAAGAAATAGGTTTTAGGAGTTTTATTCACCAAAAGGTGAAGAGAATATCCCTATCTATTCTTTCCTCCCAAGCACAATTAACAATGTTCGATTATCCAAACCCACTAACTAATGGGAATTGAGTATTTCTACTATCCTCCACAAACAAGGGGTTATTGATTAAATGCTTGATTTATCCTTTATGCTGATTTAATTACTAGATTTTAGAAAAAATCACAAGGCCATAATTTAAGTAAAAATTGAACAAGTTTAGGCTTACCTAATTTGAAGCTAGCAAAGGCTAGGGTCATTTTTAATGGATTTTGTCATGATTTTGACTCACCTAGTGGTGATCATTCCCTCTTCTTTGCCTCCTCTTCGAAAAGTTAGTCAACACAAATAAACAAAATGAAGAAAACAAGTAGAAATTGAAATGTAA
Source organism: Chamaecyparis obtusa (assembly GCA_027943335.1). Lineage (NCBI taxonomy): Eukaryota > Viridiplantae > Streptophyta > Pinopsida > Cupressales > Cupressaceae > Chamaecyparis > Chamaecyparis obtusa. Next base: position 2,645,775 of record BSBK01000289.1, on the reverse strand, counting down.
GCCTTATTTATCAAATTTGGCAAAAATTGATTAAGGCATGTAAATCCAATTTAAGGACACAAATTTTAATTTGTAAGCTCCTACAATTTTCAAATATCATTCGTATACCTCACCTTCTTGCAGTGAATTCTCCAAAATGAGTTTGATATTGGCTATATTCTCCCTTTTGATTTGTTTAGCCAATGCTTTGTCCTCACTGTTATATCTAGTCTCTGGATTTTTTATTCTTTTATGACCTGTCATCCCAAAGCAACAAATAATTCATTTTTCAAGAGTTAGATTCTGCAAAATTCAATTTAATCAAAAGTGCAGCAGAACTAATTGAAAGCGTTGTTAAAAATATTGAAAGCGCTACAGAATAAATTGAAAGTGTAGAAACAGAATTTAAAAGCAATTTTTTAATGAGAAAATGCACTTAAAGGAAACATTAAACACATAATAGAATAAATTGAAAGTGTTCTTTAATCAGGGTACACACGCCAAAAGAGATTTAGATGGGATAATAGAAAAATTAGATGCAATGTTTGACTGTGAAAAGGTGCATAACTTTGCCATGGAAGTGTTGTTTTAGGCCTCAAATGCACTACAGGAATGGTTGTACACACTTCAGAAACTGTTAGATGTGCTGCAAGACTTGTAAAACAGAGAAAAACACAAGAATATGCAAGAAAAATATGATTTCTTTGAATTTAAAAATAATGAGGCCTAGTGCCCCATGGTGGGCACCATTTTGTGTGCTATGAAAAGCACCTTCATAGGGTTAGTATTGCAAATAAATGAAAATAATAAGTAAATTACCACAAAGAGTAAGCTATTTAAGCAAATAAATGATAATTAAGCACTCTATGGACCTCTATTTAGATTTGTTAATGCAAAGCTCTCAGCAAGCTTCCATTAGTGACAGCTCTAAAATGAGAATTGAATGATAAACAAACTAAAATTTTAATTCCAAAGTGAAATAAGCCTTAATTAGTACTAAATTCTCTTTTCTAGCTCAAAATTGCAAGAGGTTTGATGCTATTCTCATATTTGTGGATGATTATTGATTGATTTATGCCTTGCTTTTATAGATTTTGGCAAGGGTAGGGGATGTAGTTGAGTTGATCATAGTTGAGTTGAGGTTATGTCCATGGTTCCACCTTTGGAGACAATTTAAATGGATTGTCCTCAAAGCTTGGGACAAAGAGACAAAATGGGTGGCCAAGATGCTCTCACCTTATGTGTGATTGAGATTCATTTTGAGCTTGATCCATGTGAACTTGACCCTTAAATCCTATTGGTTGAGGCATTTTCCTCCCATGTGGTGTTGAGGGGAAATTGGATTTATTAATTGAAATTATTTAATTTTTTTAGCCATGTGTACCCCTTAAATGGGTTGATTTGATTTAAATTGAACTATATAATTAATTAAATTAATTACACAATTTATTGATTTATCATTATTTGTTTGATTTAAAATGATTTATTGGCTTTTGATTTTCAATTAAATTTGGATTATGGCTTGATTACAATTTTGCTTTGATTTTAGCTTGATTTGATTTTATTGCTTTAATTTTTCCTTGGTTGCTCACTTGAATTAATCTTTTCCATTTCCAAGTGATTACAATCTCCATGAGCATAGTGGGAGAGGGCCCTAGGGTTCCTCGTAGTTGGGTGACATTGATGAGGCATATTAATGCCATATTTTAAGATACCCTAGGATGATATCTACTAGACCTTTTTCCTTATTTTGATACATTTACCTTAAGACTTCTATGTTTTTCTACTATTATATGGCATGATGCCATCAAACATGTAACTTGGTTCAAACGTACTTAAATATGCTATACTTGGATGAATTACTATATTTATTGTTCTGAAAGATATGGTTGTGTTTCAAATGAGTAGAGTAGCTATTTGAATATGAATGATCATGCGTGTTCTGATAATTACTATCATAAATGTCTTATCATAACCCTTGAAGGTGTAAGCGCATCAGAATAAAAATTGTTGTTTTGACCAGGTATAGTGCATTCATTCATGGAGTGCTCAACCCAGTCTTCTTACAACTTTCAGCGGAGAAGCATTCAGTGCAGTGCCAGTTGAAGGTTTCCAAATAACAAGGTGGTAGTTCCAGCGAAGAGCAAGGTAGCGTTTTAAAATCCCTAAGAAGATCTAGGCGTGAGTGGGAAGTTAGATTTGTTGTCACGGCAACTCTTTCCTCCATTCTGGATTTAATCTATTGTAGTCTTAAAAGATTTCCTTCTTTTTAGTCAGTAGCGTTGTAATAAAGATCCACCTATTTCTATGGCGTAGTTAGGAAAGTAGTTAAGAGTTTTCCTTTAAATAAAGCCCCACTCCTGCATGAGAAACATAGAGGGTATTATCAAGTTTATTATCAATACAATTTTAAGTCATTTTCCATGTTTTATGAAATTCCTGTACTCCATCATTCAATCAATAAATAAATGAAGTGTTGAGATTCAGTTGAGCATATTTTTGATTTAGGATACTCATCCAAGGGGGTCCACTTGGTGATAAATCCATAGTTAGATAGATTCATACTAGTTAGAATCATTTCCTACATTTCCATTGTTTCAGTGCCAAGTGTTGAACTGTTCCTGCGGCCAAAGCTACAGATCAGTTGATGCCTCCTGTAGCCAAAGTAGTGGAACAATAGAAGTACTATGGCATAGTTCGTAAGAGTCTTCATGTTTTGTTAGCAGTTATATTTCTATAATTTCCATTCCAACACTTATTTTTCTGTAACTTTAGTTTAGGCATTACTCTAGCATTCATTCCTTGCAATCATAGAATAGTTTCTCTTCAACATTTCTTTCCTGCAACAATGATAAAATGTATGGTTGAGTGATACCTGGTGCATGTACTTTTCTAGCCCAATTCAAGTAATACGTCCTTGGTCTGACATCCTAAATGAGTTTTTATGAAGAGGATAAACTACTCGGTCGGATGTCCAATCCCTGAGTCTAGAATTATACCTAGTTTCTGAGCCTTTGTAAGAAGCAATCATTTTTGGCACTATTTCTCGGGATGATTCCAAACCAAGTCCTCACTAAGCCATTCTTAGAATTTTTTTGATTTATATCTTTCATTAGAATACATTTCTCTTAGAGGAAATCTAGAAATCACATCACTCCCTACTACCTATATGCATAATCAAAGAAGAGACACTGGAGGAAGGTACTTGCCAAATCAATCCAATCACCCCTTTGAAGAGGAAAGTTGATTTGTTGATGCTACCATTGACCTCCCTAAAACTACGTCTTCCTCCTCATCTTCTAAAGAAGAATAGTTTGGTTCTTTTGAAGAACAACCTAAAATTAATGCATTTTCAAAAGTCTTCTCTCATCTAAGAACCTGACTTCCTGAGAATCCTATCAGAAAGGAAAACTCCTTACAACTAGTCATCTACCAACCTCTGCATCATCCACTACCTCCTTGGCCTATAAATCCTGTCAGGATGGAAAATCCCACCACATTTCCATTTCCTATTACTGACTAGTGAGATAACAACAACCTTAAAAACATACCTTCTTCTTCCCTACCAAAATTCTATGATCTAGTAACAGAAGACCCATATACATTTCTCTTTGAGTTTGATATCCTATGTAGAATTTATGACTACACCACCGATGCTCACAAGCTCAAACTCTTTCCTGTGACCCTTAAAGAGTTTGCTTTGCATTGGTTTATGGGCCTAGGACAGGATGTTGTCCATGATTGGGCAGAAATGCAGTCTGCATTATTACTCAAGTATAAGGAGTATTGTCAGGGAATTGATAGGCGAGGGGAAGATATCTTTAAAATGACTCAAAAAGAGGATGAGACACTTGAAGACTATGTCTCACGGTTCATGTATAGCCTACAAAGGAATACAGAGCATGTGCTTAATGAAGAATCTCATAAGCTACTTTTCCTAAGAGGTATACAAGATGGATGCATTGAAGCATTAGACTTGATGGTAGGAGGAGATATAACCTAATCTACCTGGGATGATATAAAGAAGATATGCCTCAATTACTCAAGAGCTACCGATAAGAGAGGAAGGGGATACAAAGCCACAATAGGAAAGACAAATGGCATAGGCACTTCTAGATCAAAGATAACCCATCTCTTATCTAACTTTAAGCAGTATATCATCAACAATATGGCCACACAATTGGATCCCTTGCAAGAAAAGAAGAAGCACGAGGAAGAAGAAGCTATTTTGGTTGAATTATGTCCACACTATTGACAAAAAAAGAGAGATTTCTAGTGTAAGATGGTTGCAAATATGGAAACTACCTAGATGCCAATTGACTATAAGCTAGTTGAACTAGCAGATGAGCAGCTATTCTTCATTTCTTAGAGATGACCATGGGTGCAAAGACAAGGTATGCCTTAGGACCCACTTACATTTAGCAATCCATTTTATAACAATCAATGGAAACCTTCTATGATTTACCAAAATAGCCCCTGGAACAACTATCAGAATCAGTGGCAAAATTACCCTATTCCATAGTGGCAGAACCCTCAGGGGAATTGGAAACAACCTCAGGAGGCATGGAAGCCACCACAGAGTAATTGGAAATAGAACCCTCAGTGGCAAGGAGGCTAGCAATGGCCAAATCTACCTCAAGGATATCTGAATCCACCTCTTTAGCCACCATAGCAGAAAGCACTCTTACCACCACCAATAGCTAATAATCAACCTCCAAAGCCTACCCAATTGCCTATACAACCATAGCCAAACCCAAACAATAGGCCTCCCACACCTCAATAAAGTATGTATACTACTGACCAAATGCAGTATCCCATGCAGTATCCTACCTATGCAATCACACTTGATGATATACACCTTCATTTTGGGACTACTATTCCTACTCTTGAGAATCCAATCATAACTGAAGTACCCCAAGAGGAGCCTATACAAATAGAAAACACTATTCCCCTACTAGTAACATAGCCTATAGCTGATAAAAGCCACCCTACCAAACCACCTTTTCCACAAAGGTTGTAGCACAACAATCCTAAGCCTACTGAGGAGACAAAATTTAACATCCTTGATCAATTAAAGAGTGTGAATATCCAAATACCTTTATTTCAAGAAATTAAGGATATTCCTACATATGGAAAAGCCATAAAAGAAGCCTACTTTAAGAAACCTAGTCACAAGAAAAAGGATCCTCAGATAGTGCATGTGTTAGGTAAGCTAGCTGACATTATGTTAGGAAAGCTTACCATCCCAAAATATTCTGACCCAGACAGCCCTGTTGTTGAAGTCATTATTAATGGGACAGCCATTAAAAATGCATTAGTAGATCTTGGAGCTGCTTTAAGTGTAATGAGTGGGTATATAATGCAACAACTTGGTATAAACAACCTCTGAACCACCCCCACTATCCTGTAGCTTGTAGATAATTCCACTATAAAACCTGATGGAATGGTTGAAGATATAGTTATTGACCTTGAGTCCTGGTCATACCCAGCTGATTTCATGATCCTATCACCAAAGGCTACCTTAGAAGGATACCCGATTATACTTGGCAGGCCTTGGTTAGTAACTGTTGATGCTCATATTAGATGTTGCTCAAGGGATATGACCATATCTAATTGTTAGCATACAAATACATTAGTCCTGTACCCCCCTATCCAACCCCAAATGGAATTAGCCTCGCCAATATGGCCTGACATAGGAGAAGAATCTAAGGTTATCAATTCAGTGTCTAAGTTAATGATGATAAAAAGAGACCCCTTCCTGCAGCTTCAGGATGAAGACAAGGTGATCACCAACATCCTGTAAAACTAGTATGGATCAAACCCAGATTCTTTGGGTTGTTCTTCCAACAACTGCTCTATGCAATTTTTAAGCCCTGATTGCCAATGGTCTTCTCTTGTAGCCAAAGAACTCTACCACCAATTTCTTCCCCATGAGATACAAGCACCCTCATTTATGGACACATCCATGATAGAGTTGACTAAGCAAATAGAGGTGTCTCCTAGTCATTTCCTAAACATCAATAGAAAACTAACCACTCAGCAGAAAACATCTCTAACTAAAATGTTGAAGGCCCATACTAGAGCATTTTCTTGGGACTATTCTGACATGAAAGGCTTGGACCCAAAATTGTGCACTCATAGGATATATCTAAAAGAAGAAAAACCTCTAGTGATGCAATTTCAAAGGTGAGTGAACCCAATATTATGAGAAATTGTTAAAACAAAATTGCAAAAAATCCTCAATGCTGGATTTATTTATCCCATATCTAATAGTCAGTGGGTTTCCCCATTAGTAATTGTGCCCAAAAAAGGAGGCAACTAGTGTGTGTGTGTGGACTATAGAGAGCTCAATAATGCAACTAAAAAGAATCACTTTCCCCTTCCATTCATTAACCAAGTATTGGACTCCTTAGCAGGCAAAAAGTATTTTTCCTTCCTAGATGGGTATAGTGGGTACAATCAGATCTGAATCTTTCTAGAGGATTAGGAAAAGACAATGTTCACTTTCCCTTGGGGGACTTTTTCTTATTCAGTTCTTCCATTTGGTCTTTGTAATGCTCCAAAAACCTTTCAGAGAGCAGTCATCAGCATCTTTGTTGATATCTCTCATGACTGTATGGAGATTTATATGTATGATTTCACAACATATGGTGAAACTTATGAGGAATCCTTGAACAACTTAGACAAGGTCCTAAAAAGGTGTGAAGAACATAATCTATCTCTTAACATTGAAAAGTGTTTCATGATGATGCAAGAAGGGATAGTGCTTGGCCACTATATATTTGCAGTAGGAATCCAAGTAGATCCGACCAAAATTGAAGTCATTCAAAACCTTCCTACACCAACCAAGCAAAAAGATGTCTGAAGTTTTCTTGGACATGCAGGCTATTACATAAGGTTCATAAAAGATTTCAGTAAAATGGCCAGTCCCCTTCATTCTCTGCTTACCAAAGATTCAGAATTTACTTCGACTCCAAGTTGTGAAGAAGCCTTCGTACAGCTAAAGTTAGTTCTTACAATAGCCACAGTCTTACAATGACCAAATTGGGAAATTCCATTCTACATAAATACTGATGCCTTAGATCATTGCATAGGATCCATGTTCGGCCAAAAATATGACATAGTAGAGCATGCTATATACTTCATCAGCAAAAATCTCCAAGGAGTAGAATTAAATTATACAGTCAGAGAAAAGGAGATTTTGGTAGTCATTTATGCCCTCAATAAATTATGCCACTACATAATAGGATACAATATATTTTTGCATACTGACCATGTAGCAATTAAGTACCTTGCGAATAAGCCTGCAATCATGGGGAGACTAGCTAGATGGCTTCTATTGTTACAATAATTTGATATCACCATAGTGGATAAGCTAGGAAAATCAAATGCAGTTGCATATTTTCTCTCATGATTGCAGAATAAGGATGAATCATAGCTTATTGATGATAGCTTTCCTAATGATCACCTATTCTCCATTTCAACCAAAACTCCTTGGTATGTAGTTATTGCCAATTACTTGGTCTCTCAAAAGGTACTTACCTATTTCTCACCAAAAGAAAAGAGACTCCTCATAGAAAAAACTTTCAATTTCTCATGGATTGTTGATTGTCTATTCTATAATGGGCCAGACCAAATATTGAGAAGGTGTGTAAGGGAGGATAAAACCTATGACATCCTCCATGCATGTCATGATGAACCTTGTGGAGGGCATTTTGTAGCTAAAAGAACAACAATGAAGATACTGAACATAGGATATTATTGGCCAACCCTCCATAAAGATGCAATCAACTATACAAGGAAATGTGACTGATGCCAAAGGATGGGATGACCAACAAAGTCTGATGAAATGCCTCTCTTTCCATAGGTGGTAGTAACTCCATTTGACAAATGGGGGTTATATTTTTTTGGACCCATTACTCCATCCTCAAATGATAATTCCTACATTCTTGTATGTACTGACTATGTAACTAAATGGGTGGAGGTACATGCTATGAAACATTCTAGAGATAACAAGGTTGCTGAGTTTTTGTATGAAGAAATATTCACAAGGTATGGTGTCCCATGAGAACTGGTTACTGATTAGGGTGTTCAATTCACATCAACACTAATTACTTCACTTATGAATGAATATAACATTCACCATAGGACATCAAGTCCATATCACCCATAGGCGAATGGAAAATTTGAGGTTACAAATAGAGAAATAGAGGTCATCCTAACCAAAGCAGGCAGTTACATAAAAAATATTGGAGCACAAGGTTACAAGAAGCAGTTTGGGCATATAGGACAACTTGGAAAACATTAACCGGTTTTACACCTTTTGAACTAGTTTACGACAAAAATATTGTAATGCAGATAGAATTTGAGCATTGAACATTGAGAACAGCATTACAGTTAAACATTGATCTTCCAACAGCACAACGTTACAGGATCCTACAACTAAACCAACTGAATGAAATGAGAAAGGAAGCCTTACAACATAGAGAGATGATCTAGATACAATGTAAAAGGTGGCATGACTCACACATCCTCACCAAAAGATTTACTCTCAGTGACCGGGCTCTCCTATATGACTCTCACAATCAAGAAACCCAAGGTAAGCTTACTACATGATGGCTAGGTCCCTATGAAATAAAAAATGTCTATGCTAATGGTGCAGTTCAGTTATTAACCATCGACCCAATATGTTTCAAGTTATTGGTAAATGGGCACAGACTTCATCTGTACCACAAACAACAAACAAAGGTCAAGTTTTTGTGACAGTTTGAGATTTCTCCTTCCATAGCTAAACCCCATGCAACTAATCAAGTCTTGTAGCTGATGAACACTCCACACACAATAGACCTCCTCCAGCTGAAGGCTTTAAACCAGCAGAAGTACCTCCTCTTGTGGGTGATTCTTCTGCTGCTGGCTACAACTTTCCACCATCACTTTAATTCTGCACAACTGCAGCCATAATAAAATTTTTGTTTCCCACGAAAATATTCTCTATCATAATAATTAACCCATCCCATCACCTTTTTCTCTTCCATTCATTCACTCGTCACATTTTTCCGCACTGTACTTCTCTTTTCACAATATACATCATTATATCTTTTTGGATATCAGCATTTATGGTACTTTCACATCAGGTACGCAATCTCTATTCTCTAACATACTCTTTACTTATTTAAACATAATTATCCTTTAAGATTCATTTAATTTAGCAATTCTTTCCAAGCAATGTTGTACTTTCAAACCAAGCATGTGAGGACACCTGCATCCTTTTCATAGGGGACAATCCATTAATATGAGATGAAATAAATTTGCCCAAGATTTTTATTAATTTATCATTATTAGCACACAAGCTTCAACAATTCGATCATTAATCCATCAGCCTTAGCTTACAGCCTTAAGTCCTTTTAAAAACCCAAAAACCAAAGCCAACTTCAATTTTCACAAATTCTCTGTTATTTTACCTCCCATATTTACCGAACAAATTGCAATAAACCCTGAATCAGTGCAGAGTGGGAATTTCAAAAATTAGGAAAAATATTGAAGTCAAGAACTAAGGTTGCAAGGACTTTTGAGTGAACAAGTATAGGTGGGCATCCTATTCGATCAGAACTAGCTAATCACACGTCCTTATTGCAAGATCAGGCTAGTGTTTAGGAATTCAATCGTGTGAGTTGGCTCAGTTAATTTATCAAATTAAATGGTCATGAAAAAGCCATTGCAGTGGAATTTTTGCGTACATTCAGTAATGGAGTGGCATATGTGAAAGTTTTACAAGTTGAAGCTTTAGAAGTACAAATAGTAGAAGTTTGTGGACTTCCTACAATAAGCGAGCCTTTTCCTCATATTCATGATGCCCACACAACCAGAGCTAAATTCTTCCTACCTACAGACACTGTAATAGAAAGTACCAAGAAAGGTACTAAAAGACTCTCTCTTCCAAGTGATTACCCTTAGTTAGCTCTTCATATTGTAAGATACATTACTTGCAAAGGAGGATTTTCTTTTCTACATGTTGTGCATTTTAAACTTCTGAGCCATTTGCGGCATGGACACCTGATTAATGTTCCAAATGTCCTATACTCCATGTTGAATTTGAGCTCTAAATAAGTGAGAAAGGGTAGACAAAATGTTGTTACCCATCATGGGTTAATAAAATTACTAGTAGAAAAATCCCTATGTGATAATTCTCCCATGACCTGGGATGAATTTCTTGTTGCCCCTCATGTTTAATTAAATAGGGACAGGCCCATTCCTGTAGGGCCACACCCTGAGCGTCATGAAGCATAGGAAAATCATCCTGCTAAAGCCATTCCTAAAAATGAAGAACCTACCATTCCAGAAAGAACTCAGGAGAACCCACCTCTTCATCAAGAAGACATAATAGTAGAAGCTCCAAACCCTAATTTGGAGGGTGAAGAAATTGAGCTTCCTGTAGAAACTCATAGTCCCTAGGAAGCCATGAAAAATGAGAAATGGAATGGAAAAATGTATGGTTATGAAGCAGGTGATGCCCCTATTCCTCATGCAGCCACATCTACCTCAACAAGAACCAATCCACAAAAATGCCCTGTGGTATCAAAAGAAACACCAGTACATCATAGTGTCCATTTGAACATAAGGAAAAAGACAAAGGACTCACCTATAATGGTTGGCTCAAGTCATGAAGTTCCTCTTGAGGAACCTATGGACATAGACCCACAAGACAAAAATCCAACCATGGGAGGTGATGATGTGATGGAAAAGGAACCACAGCCTCAAGACCAAAAGAAATAGAGAAAATGGATGTTTCTGATGTATCTTCTTCCCATCTAGGGAATGTGCAAGTAGATGATGTTTTGGTGGCATCTGCACCAATTCAACAAGAAGTTCATGAGGCAAGACCAGAACACCCAGTTCCATAGGAAAATTGAGACCAGGTAATGGTACATTCTTTGTCCTTGGATTATTTTCAATAGATTCAGTAAGAAAAGGCAATATGGGAAATAGAAAGGGATAGGTTAAAAAGGGAAATAGGGTAGCAAAAACAAGAAATCAAGCTCTTATAGGTTTAGATGGATTCAATTATCAAATTGGTTCCCAATATTATAGAATGTAGACCACCACCTAGGGTGTATGCTCTGTGCCTTAGGGAACAATTCTTACAATTTAAATTTATGAGAATTATCAAATATTTAAGTGCTAACATAGATAACCCTCAAGCCCTTATGGCCACATATGAGATGTCACCTAACTTCATCAAGAACCTTCTTTGTGAACTTTATCTACACAATTATGCTATCCCATCAAACACTAAATAGAATCCCCTGTTATTTGTGGGAGACATACATTTGTCCTCACTACTTTCATGGGTTGATAATGAAATCTATTATGGGGAAAAATTGAATAGGTATAGGGCATTTGAATGCAATATTTCACTTCTATTGCATCTTGAGAGAAAAACACCTAGACGGCTCTACTGTGACTAGTTGGAAATTGTTTATGGTTTTAATGATTCCACACACAGGAGAAGGATACTGGCAAACAAAGAGAAGGTACATATAGAGTTTGAAAGATTGTCCTTAGCTGATGGAAATAGAGCTACGAATGGATTATAACAGAGGTGGGCCAGATTGACCATGTCTCTAAAAAAGGAAGAGCCACACAGTGTCATCAACTTCAGAACTGCCATGCAAAGGGTCCACTAGTATATAGAATTGGGATGATAACTGAGACCAGAAAGATGGATACCTCTCACTTTCCAACCCCCTATACTCCTATGGCCACTATACAATTGTGTGTATGATGATCTAGATGAAGATGTATAGATAAGCTAGTGTGTAAGGGTTGATAGAATGAATAGATTCTACTGGAGGGTACGTAGTTGAATGATCGGGAAAACACAAGAAGGAGACTTTAGGGTGCTAGCAAAAATTAAAAATACTTAGTACCTAAGGACATGCACTAGTCTTCATAGGGGGAAAAATGATGAGGCATATTAATGCCATATTTTAAGATACCGTAGGATGATATCTACTAGACCTTTTTTCTTATTTTGATACATTTACCTTAAGACTTCTATGTTTTTATTCTATTATATGGCATGCTGCCATTAGACATATAACTTGGTTCAAACATACTTAAATATGCTATGCTTGGATGAATTACTATATTTCTTATTATGAAAGATATGGTTGTGTTTCAAATAAGTAGATTAGTTGTTTGAATATGAATGATCATGCATGTTCTAATAATTACTATCATAAATGTCTTATCCTAACCCTTGAAGGCGTAAGCGCATCAAAATAGAAAATGTTGTTTTGACCAAGTGTAATGCATTCATTCATGGAGTGCTCAACCCAGTCTTCCTACAACTTCTAGTGGAGAAGCATTCAGTGCAGTGCCAGTTACAGGTTTCCAAAGAACAAGGTGGTAGTTCTAGGGAAGAGAAAGGCAACATGTTAAATTCCCTAAGAAGATCTAGCTATCACGGAAACTCTTTCCTCTATTCTAGATTTAATTTGTTTTAGTCTTAAAATCTTTCCTTCTTTTAGTTGGTAGTGTTGTAATAAAAATCTGCCTATTTCTATGGCGTGGTTAGGAAAGTAGTTGGGATTTTTCCTTTAAATAAATCCCCACTCCTTCATGAGAAATAGAGAGGGTATTGTCAAGTTTATTATCAATATAGTTTTCAGTCGTTTTCCCTATTTTATGAAATTCTTGTACTCCATCATTCAATCAATAAATAAATGAAGTGTTGAGATTCAGTTGAGCATATTTCTGATTTAGGATACTCATCCAAGGGGGCCCACTTGGTGATAAATCCATAGTTAGATAGATTCATACTAGTTAGAATCATTTCCTACATTTCCGCTATTTTAGTGCCAAGTGTTGAATTGTTCCTGTAGCCAAAGCTATAGATCAATTGATGCCTCCTACATCCAAAGAATTGGAACAACATAAGTACTATGGCATAGTTCATAAGAGTCTTCATGTTTTGTTATCAGTTATATTTCTGTAATTTCCATTCCACCACTCACTTTTCTACAACTTCAGTTTAGGCATTACTCTAGCATTCATTCCTTGCAATCATAAAATAGTTTCTCTTCAACATTTCTTTCCTGCAGCAACAATAAAATGTATGGTGAGTGATACCTGGTGCATATACTTTGTTGGCCCATTTCAAGTAATACATCCCTAGTCTGACATACTAAATATTTTTTTATGAAGAGGATAAACTACTCAGTCAGATGTCCAATCCTTGAGTCTGGAATTATACCTAGTTTCTGAGCCTTTGTAAGAAGTGGTCAGACATGACCAACTGCCATTAGGGATGGATGCATAGGTGACAAGTGGTCCTAATTTTCATTTACACACCACCCTAGAATCATGGCACCATCATGATGTATCATTGCATTTTATCCTTGCATATTTTTTTATTATATTTATTTATTACTCTAAAATGATAGATTTATGTTCATGCAATGGTGTAATTTGTATATTGGGATGTTATGGAACATATGTATTCATCTTTCAGGACTTGGTGATCCCATGATGTTGTACCCATGTAATTATATATCTCAAATTTGGTTCTTGATCTTAGTAGTATAATTATATTTTTTATGTTAATGGATACTTGTATTTATGGATTAACAAAGGTTCTTGTATATTCCTTGTATGGTTCTTGTATTGTCTTGTATGAATAAACAAAAGAATCTTGAGTTAGATTTATAATAGGGGCCTTGGGCTCATAATGGCATTAATTATTGTGTGTATGATAGATTTAATTAAATGACACTTGTAGCTATAAATTAGCCTTTAATTATGCTTATAAATCTTGATTTTGGGGCTATGAAGGTAGATTGGTAACTTTGCCTATTCACTAGCACCGCCGCCTCACTCAACTAAGGTTGTCCAGACCCTAAAAATTTTTTGAATCTAGATTGGAACCTCTATTGTCAATAAACATTTAAGCTCTTTGGTGCCTTTGAATTGGATTTTATGATTTTCAAGGCCTCTTCTTTCTCAATTGGCACCTTTACCTCTCTAAACATAAACTTTTATGTCTTGCCATAGAATTAACTAGTGATCAACATCTGCATGTTGGCGATTGGCATTTGTGTCAATCAACACATGTGTCTACTTTTGTATCTCTATTAAATTAATTTTGTGATATTTTTTATGGATTCCATAATGTTTGATCTTGCATCGCTGGTGTTTTCTAGTTGATCTTTCTTCCTAAGCAATGGATTATGCATGGCTAATTACCATAGAACCTTGCGACTTGGAATTCTATCAAATTCTACAATAGATTCCATTGGACCCTTAGATATTTTGTATATACATTTATACTTTCTTATGTTGGTGAAAAAAATTTAAATGTTACTTTTAGTTATATTAATTAATGATATGTGATGTATGTATAATTGTATATGATGTCTTTAAAAAAAGAAAAAGAAAAAATCCTACTTGTCAATGCATATTTGATTTTAGTCCAAAGATTTTATGGTGAGGAGTTACATCTAGTATCAGAGCCCATGTTCAAACACTAGGAACTCTAATGCATTTATTCTCATTGTTCTTGTTGTGTGGATTTTGTCATCTTGGTAATGTACCTTTGGATTTTGCTAGTTTCTCTTCCTCAAGGGTCACCTTTGGAGCACTTGGATCCCTACCCAACTTGTCTTGGATTTTGGTTGTATATATTTTTCCATTGAGTAGACGTGGTTGGTAGGTGGATATGTAGGCATTGTATTTTTTGTTAGTGGAGTAGCGATTTTCTTGGGTGCCCTTTAGGGATGAAGGGGGAGCTTGTATAATATCACCTCAAGTAATATGTTATGGAGAAGGACTACCCTCCCCTTTAGTGTCTCGGTTCCATTGGTAGTGAAAAAATAAATCAATGAAAGAAACTCTTGGTGTGGATAGGAATCGGGAGCTGGAGTGATTTTCCTAGCATGGGAGTGTGTAGGGACAATGGTGAAGTCAAAGTGTGTGTTGAGGGTGGTGGTTGTGATAGTTTCATGTCACTAGAATCTCTGTGGAATAAAATTTGTTAAGTGAACCTTATTGGAGAAGGGTACTATAGAGAAAAGATATCCTCACTCATACCTCTAGTGTCCTTATTAATTTGGTGTTATTTTTTCTCTTATAGGTTATACCATGTTAGTCTATTGATCTTTGTTTGATGACCTTGTGAAGGCTCAGAATATGTATTCATTGGGATTTCTTATTAGTTGGAACCTATATGTAGATCCTATTGGTTGATTCGCAAGAACCTTGGGTATCTCATTTTCTATGTGTTTCTTGTGTATAATATGGTTGATTGATTGATATCCTTAATTTTCTTTGGTAAGACTAATGGTTTATTCTTGAAAGGACCTATGTATTTCTTTATGAGTAATTATTTGGTAACATTGCTAATGAGGATTTTATTTTTGTAGTTGTGTATAACTATAATGCAAAAAATATGATTAACTGACATTTGTGGATAATTATTTATTATGGATCTTTTGTTGATGATATGGTAAGTACTCAAAAATAAAAAACATGGTCTTATTGACATGCATATGTATATGTGATAAAATATTATCAGTAAAAAGGAATAAATAATTGTACTAAATTATTGTATTAGATGTGTATGAATCAAATTACATTATTTCCATGGTATTATAGGGAAAAATAATTTTATTTTTGTTGTAATATGTTGTGGTAGTTTTCCATTCATTCTTGATTGTGACATTGTAGTCATCTTACTTAGTGTGTATCAAAGCAATTTTAGGAGGTGTATGGTTCCTTTTTGTCTTGTTCGCTATGTAGTCATAGTAATGTGACAAACCTTTTTTGACTCATTATACAGATTGAGTTGATAACCTACACCCTTCTTTTTCTTCCCCTATGTGAGTATGTAGTTGTACCCACACATGGAAGCTATTGAGAATCCTACTTGTATCAAGCCTAAAACTGATGGGATTGTATGGAATACAACTATAAGCTAGATCATGGTGTGTATGCAACTATGATTTGTGATGACCCTATGCTTGTGCCTCCTAGTGTCTGATTTTGCACCTAGTGTTTACCCTATAAGTGGTTGCAACCAATTTGTAATAACTTCCTTGCATTATGGTATGATTGTATTGCATGGAAATTGAAAGGAACATAAAGCACATTAAATGAATAGTTGCAAGATAAACATTAAAATAGTGCGTATAATTAGAAATATTCATGATTTATTGATTGGTGTGTTTGGGTACATTCTCTAATGTTGTTGGGATGTGATACTCTACAATGACATGTATAAATATCTCCCTTATTAGTGGCTAGTATTAGCCACTATGTGGTATCTATGTATTTCTTATTTTGAGAATTTATCTTGGTTGATTGATGAATTGCTCCATGTTTTGAGTGGGATAGAATTGTGTTTCTATTTTATATTTTATTTGTGGAGTGGTCACCAAAACTCTTCTTTTTTTGGTCTACTTTGTGACATTTGTCACACTTGATTTATTGTTGAGATGGTGCACTTTGTGAATTAGTGTTGAACTTAATGATTATTCCCCTTAGTATTTCCTCATTTTCAAATATTGTGGTGGCTATTTTAAATGTTTTATATGTTTGGCCTCATTCTGTGTTGTGTGAGAGTTAAATCATATTTTTCATGCCTCTAATGGTACGTACAAGGAAGGGAATTATGGAGAATGTACCATCTTCATGTTGGTTCATGTCTAGATGGGTAATTAGATTAGAACACCTTTTTGTTCAAGTTATGATAAAATCTTGTGGTTTTTTTTTATCATTAAAAGGTTGAGGCCCAAAATTTTATTTAATTCATAACTCTTAAAATACAAATCTATTATGCGGGCACTGGTAGGAAAGAATGGAGTGAAGAAAACCTTCAGCCTTACCCAGGAATTTTCAGTCCTTATTGTATTGAATAATTCCAATCTTTTTGATCTTAAGATAATATCAAATGAGGAAAGACCCTCATTTATAAATACATCTTGTGGTTACTCCTTCCTAATCTTCTCTACAACCTAACTTATATTGAATGTTCTTTTACAATCTACAGATCCTTAATTATCAAGATCTCTTACAATAAAGGTTGTGTTATAATTTCAAAATATCCACCTCTCCAAATGGTGTGGTACTAGATATCATGTACCATCTACCACTAACCATATGTTGTCTTTATACACGTATAAGGTAAATACTATGCTCATCCCCCTTCATTTTGTTAAATTTGAGTCCCATGTTCCTGTAAACACTCAAGAAAATAGATAAGAAACAAACTTCCCACACTATTTTATATGTTAGCTTAAGACATCATCGAGTATATATTTTTATTTTTAAAAAAATATTCTAGGAAAATAGAATAAAATAGATAACTCTACTATGATTCTTCATTTTCCATTTAGAAGTTTTAGATAATGCTACTATAATACTTCATAAAGATAAATGTTCTTCATAGAACCAATCTCTTATATCACATAGAAACTATTATTCTAACAAATGCAGAACCATCATTAGTAATTATAACCATAAGCTACAGGCTCGGTATTAAATAGTATATATGAGCCCTTAATCTTTTCCTCTCAATTCCTAAATATATTCTTTTTAAGTTCAGTCACAAGTTAGCATATTTCTGCAATGCTTTAATATTTAGAAACTATGGCTAACATCAACTGATATAGTAACCATGGGAAGAGCTTGTTAGGATTAAAAGAATACAATTAACTTTGTTTCCTTCATCCCTAATAAAAATGATCCTCACCATTTTATCAGGGCCTCATGAAATGGAAGTAAATGTATATAGGAATGTTTATGCTTATTTATATGTATCATAATATCAAAATGTTTGTGTGTGTGTATATATATAGCTGAGAAAATTAAGCAAGTAGTTTTTGAGACCAATCTTTTCTATTGATTCCAAAGGGGGGGGAAATTATAAGAATTAGGGATGAGAGAGTTTTTGTTGTCATTAATGTGTTACCATCAATGAAAAAGAGGGAGATTATTATTATTTTGAGAAAAATGAGTTGTTTATTGGGTTATTTATGTTTTCATTGATGTCAACATGTTTTTGTTATCACTAGTGACTAGTTGTTGTCGATGCTATTGAGTTTCCTATGTAGTGTTTCTAAGAAATATTCTCTACATTTCTTCTATGTTTCAAATCTTTTGATGTGATTTGAATAAGTTGTTAAACAATTTTTGGAGTTATTAGATTTGAATTTTTGTGCTTTGGATAG
This sequence comes from Chamaecyparis obtusa, assembly GCA_027943335.1. Lineage (NCBI taxonomy): Eukaryota > Viridiplantae > Streptophyta > Pinopsida > Cupressales > Cupressaceae > Chamaecyparis > Chamaecyparis obtusa. Next base: position 2,627,572 of record BSBK01000289.1, on the reverse strand, counting down.
CAATTCAAAAGAATTGGCATTTATTTGAGTGTAACAGTGTTTGACAATGTTTCCTATGTAAAATTCATGCTCCAAATTTCTCCACATATTGGTTTCTAGCACTAAGGATTTTCCATTATGCATATGATGTTATTATATTTTTTAGGTTTAGTTGGCATGTTTTTGGGGTTTCAAAAGCATAAATTTCAAATTTTGATGGTGTTTACTCCAAGTTTAGCTAGCCTCGAGTGTTTAAACTTCCATATGATGCTTCACTAAATGTAAGATATAGAGTAACATGTATGATGTATATTTTCAACCTAGCTAAGATGTGTTTTCGCTGACTTTTCATTCCTTTCCACGGCAAGAGTGTTTAAGTGTTGACCTAACTTAAATTTTGCTGGGTTAAGATGCTTAGATAGCCTTTGAGATTTTTGCTAGCATGAGGATGATATAAGTAAAGTATAAGTGTTTAACGGAGAAGGATTGGCATGTTTTTATAGTTGTGCAAGTGTTGTGCAAGTGTGTGTGTATGTGATGAGGATGTGTGAAAGAAAATATATCTCCTTGTATGTATGGTTTTGAATTGGTGCAAAGTGGTGTTTTTCAATGTGTTAGATATCAGAAGCAGTGAGTAGAAGGTGTCTATAGATCTTCCATTCAATTTTTTGAAGTGCATTAGTAGTGGAACTTTTCTCTTTTATTCTTCTTCACCTGGGTAGTGAGCCCCTCTGTAGTGATCCTTCTATAGGATAGCCAACCCTCTATAAGTGAGTCTTTTTGTAGTAACAATTCATTGTAAAAATTACCTTGATAGGTGTCACCCTAATAGGTGTGAGAAATTGAAGTTGATGTTATCATTTGTTGTTGTCATTAATGGTTGTCATTTATGTCAACACATCCTATGCATAGATGTGGATTGGATGTTTTGGTGATCTAGTAGAAGTGTGCTCTAGCTTATGTTTTGTAAATATTTATCTATATTAGTGTTAGTTTTGGTCTCATTTATCTTGTAACATAGTGTGGTTCATTTATTTGGGACCATTCCTATTTTGGAAGTGGTCATTATGCTTCAATCAATGTATTTGCATAGTAACGTATAGATCCTATCCATTGGTCTACCATCCTAAAAAGTAAGAATCCTTAGTAGGTGCTAATTTTTAGTCCCATTTTATCATCTATTGGTTTCCATATTTATTTCACATCCTTCTATCCCTTTTGCATCCTCCAAATCAATATTATTTGTTCAAAACTCAAGAATGGCTCTAATTTCTATGCATGATTCCCCAACTATCCATCCATTCACATAATTCATCTTTCATATAGAACCTATTAGACCCCATTTTAATGATTTTAAGATTTGAAGGTATTTATGCTTTATTTTCCACACCTTTCATGCTCTTTCCCCAAAACATTTCACACTTCCCAAATCCCAAGACCATTTTTGAAAATTTACCTCTCTGGGACTAAGTCAAATTTGACATAGTCCTAGACAAGGTCTAGCCAAGTAGACCTTGTCATTGGGGGTTAATTTTTAGTGGATGATGGGCCCAATGCATGGGTATTTCATTTTCTGATCTTAATTATGGTTGACCTATCAATTTTGAACCTCGAAATGTGTATAAAAGGAGACCTCTTCCTTTGATTTGTAGACCTACAATTCCTGATCAAGAGACATATTCATGCAAGCATTCAAGTCCACCAAGCATTCAAGTGCAAGGTATAGATACCTAAATTCATCCCTAAACACTTATTAATTAAATTTGATTTAATTAATATTTTCCTAGGCATTATAGTCAATTTCAACTAATTTAATATATTTGATGCATTCAACTATCTATTTAATTAAATTGGTTCACTACCTTGTTTTCATTTAAATTTAATTTAAATGACTCCCCTAATGTATTAAATTTATTTAATACACAATTCATCTATAAAACCACTTTTTAATAAATTTATATTTATTAAATTCCCTCCACATTCTAATATTGAACTAAGCTTTGATTAATCTAAATCTAATTTGGATTAATCCTAAACCCACCTAAAAATCCTAGTCTACACACGTCACCTCAACCCCTAAACCTACCCTTTTTGCTAATTACTCCCTAGTCCCACTTTTAAAAAAAAGTGATTCCTAACTTCATTAGTGCTAATGAGTTTCTCACACATGTGTGAGAAACTCATCCCAAGAAAGCCACCCAACTTCCTTAAATTATCTTACACCCTTGTCCCCAACACCTTTTTCGAAGGTTTCTCACACATGTGTGAGCAACCTAGAGCCTCTCAAGCCTTAAATGCTCCACATTGACTTTTTTCATGATATGTCAATTTTCCCTTGTGGTTCTTATGTGGATGCCACATATGTGCCAACTCATCCATGTCATTCCTTCCCTCCAAAAATCTATAAATAGGAGGCTTCACTCCTTGTAAATCATCTCTTTTTTTCATGCATTGTTATCATGTGAGTATTGCTTTAGGATTTAATAGTTTATTTTCATGCTTTTCAATCTTAGTTCATTGTTGAGTATAGAAATCACATGCTAGGTTAATGGTGAATTAATCCTACTTAAATATTTCATTTCATATTAGTTTAATAGTTTGAATCTTTATTTTGTATCAATGGTGAAAACTTGAGACAAGTTCTTCATACTTGTTCTTGAGTTCTTCATCAAATCTTTAGTTGCATTGTAGGATCAATTGCCTTAAGAAAGAAATCAATAGTAGGATTTGTATTTTGTGTTGGGAGAGAACACCCACATTCCTCTGTAAGAGAAAATCAACAAGGCTTGGGTACCCTTGTTTGGCTCATCAGAGGTTATGCTAGAATCTATTTTGTAGTTTCAAGTCTTATGAACATGTTAGATTAGTTTGAATTAATTTATACCTAACATTTCCATATTTGAGCTTCTTCCAAATAGATAGGGTTTTCATTATACACATTTTGGCACCCCGGATGGGATCCATGTCCCTAAATTCTCTTTCAAATTTTTGAAAATCCGTCATTTACATGCCCAAGTCGCGGAACGCCATCTACGATTACACAGAGTCATCTCCGCTCTGGTTTCGTCATCAACATCTCTTCTTGGAGACTAGCATCTCCACTTTGTTGACATAAATTTTAAATTTTTAATGCTTTAAACTTATTTTTGTGGTATTCTGACATATTAGCATTTGGTTTTCTGATAGTAGTATGGTTTTATGAAATTAAATGTTATAGAAATTTTGTTTTTTTACTACCACGGTTAGCTAACTTTTTTTGTTTATAGATCATAGTCTTCGAAGGAAAATCATCATCTCCACTCCTTATATTGCATGTGGGTAATTGGTGACATGTTTCAGTCTAGTTTTTTACTTTTTATGTTGACCATCATCTACACCTAATTGTTGTCAACACAGATTGTCGTCTCCTCTCTAAGATTGATGTATGCGACCTGACATATAGAACCTTGATTTTTGTTTGATTTTTGTGTTAATGATTTGTTATCTACTGCAACATTTTAGGTTTAAGGACTTGTTAAATACTACTTATATTTTTTTATGTAGGTTTCCCTTAAAGACTTAGCTTAAAATGGAATAAACATTGTCTTTGCAGGACATTTGGATGAAGACTTGAACAACAAACTACTAATGCTTGTCTTGTAGGTTTCCTAGGAGATACAAATAAACTTTGTGTCTTTAATTAGCTGATTTTTATTAGGTACATAATTAAAGGATTCACTTTTAATTATTTCTTGAGTGGTAGGGAAGTATGCTCTTGTCTCTCTAAGATAATCAAAAACCTTGACTTACTTGAATAATTACTGAGAAAGCAATCCTAGGTAAATGAATGAGTGTTTGGAGTGTTTGTGAGAAGAAACAATGGTAGGAGAGTATTCTCTTGTCTCTTGAAGTCAAAAAAAAATCATGACCCTCAATTTTTATCCATTCTCATTTTTATTTTACCTTTAAGAGGGCCTACCATTGATGAAAAAATGTCACGGGAATGACCCAAGTGGGAATAAGCTAAAGTCAAGCTCTTGTAAACCACTATAATAAAATACCTTCTTGAGGTTAATGTCTCGAAGGGAAAATATATCTTATGCATGATCTCCTATGGTATCTATAGGACCTAAATAGTGTTTATGCTACCACAAGGCCTTGTATGATTCATAAGTGAGCTTTTAACAAATGTACTTACTAGACATCCTAGATTAGTAGCCACCTAGTTCACCTATGAAAGTTTCAAAATCCTTGTGCAAGTAGGGGAAAGAATCTCTCCTAAAAATACTCATCATAAGTCTCCCCTTGAGTATTTTAAATTGGATAATATGGAATTTGAGGTCTCGTTGTGTAGTATCCTTTGACCACATTTTGCATAGCTCTCATAAATGCAAAAACATAGGCACTCTGTAGGTGGTGAAATAGTTGTGTGAGCTGAAGGGATATCAAGTTGTGGGTAAAGGTTTTGATCACTTAGTTGATTCCTTAGGGTAGGAACTATTTGAATTGTCTTCATTGTTACAAACTAGGTATAAGCACAAGGTGACTTGAAAAGGTAATCTAGAACATACACAAAAAAAATTTCAAAGTTGCATCAAGAATTCCCCAAAGTCACAATTTCTTGTCTCCCAAGAGGTTGCTTTGTCCCTTGCAGGACTTTTCAGACATGTGTTTTCAAAAATTACATGTTACACCCAAAATTTTGAATCAAGGTATACTTAGCAAAGTCAATGTCTTTGATGAATATTGAAAAATAGTTCTTTCCAATTAAAAAATTGACCTAGAGATAAACCAAACAACCAAAAATCAGTCCAAAATCGTCAAAGATCAGTCAAACTTAATCAAAAACCTAAAATTCACTTATTTTTACCAATCCTCTTATCTGACTTGAGATTACCATCTCCACAGATCACTATTTTCATTTGAGATTCATCATCTCTACTTAAAAAAATTGAGCATCAAAATTGCAGCAAAGATCATATTTCTAGTCATCGTTGTATCTAAAATTATTTTATAAAATCAGTTAATTTGAACAATCAAAACTCGGGTTTTCTAGGCTATGTTAGAATCAGTAAAATATAAGAAAATGAAACTCCCAATTCCTCACATATACAAGGAGAATAAACTAGTTGATCAAGGAGCCAAGAAGAACCGACATCTTATGAAATCAATCTAATAGGAAATCCAAGAACAAGAGAAATATGACAAAGATCATTTTCAAAAAAAAAAATCACGATTCATGAGAAAATATCATTTGAACCACACATTTGTCAACTTTGAGAGATATGACTAAACCATCACAAATCCCATCATCGTACTTGCATTCTCATTACATCATTACATTTTAGGAGCATCATCATCATTTTGGACCTAAACCAATTTATTGTCTTGATTGACCCACATCCAAAAAAAAGTCAAGGCCCATCACAACCAGTCTTTCATATCTCTATCATCAATCCTAGGTCAAAAGACTTATCAAAGTGTCATTGAGATCTGCATACTTATAAAATCATTATCACTTAGGAACATAGACAATCTTGAGTGGTTAATCCAATCAAAAATATCCTATTTTGCTAGATATCATCATTATATCTCCAAGAAGAAGAAAGATATTAGCATCTATCTAAATCTTTTGTGCTTAAAACAATCTCTTTTTCACTAAGGTTGACCAAAACCTTCATTGAGGCCCTGTCCTTCACAATAAAATATCCTTCATCCAAAATCAATCAAATATCTGAGGTCCTACCCTTATAATAAAAAACAAGTTCCAAATATTTTCTCTTAATCTCAAGTCAATATTTCATCATCAAATTTCCACCTAGACTTCATCATTCATCATCCCTTCTTCCAAGATCAAGTTGCATAGTCATTATCGATTCACAACCAAAAAAAATGAGTCAGATATTTACATACATGAGTAAAGATAACAAAAATCCTTTTGCCTCGACACTTCTCGAAGGCACGAGGATGTCTGAAACCACCAACCAAGCAAAGGAAGAGGTTGATTTTTTTATCAACTTGAACAACCTGAAATATAATTGACTCCACAAGTCCAATAATTCCTCAAAAACTCATACAACTTGGAGATGGTAGAAAAGGTAATTTGAGACAATAAAATTGAGATGTTTATGAACCTTGTTCACAATGGAGTCACGATCCCTAAGGATTCTAATGACTCTTTACTTTACAACAATGTTACAAAAGTTAGAGCCTTAATCAACACATCTACAATTCCTACAATCAACACAACATCATCACAAGAAAAAGGAAAGGCTACTTCTAGTGAGCCTTATATAAAATTTCTCACATCAACTTCACAACCAACATTTTAGTCAACAAATAAAAAAATACAATAAATCCTTAGTTCTATGCCCAATACGACCTTACATAATAGTACTCAAACCACAACAAAAATGTCTAATGTCTCAAGTTCTAATGTTTTCAATATAGGCCAAACATCATTACCACAAACATCAAACTCACAATCTATAGTGCAATACATTTCATCACTCTTCAAAATCCTCATCGGAGCCTTGAAGACATCTACCCTAGAATATCCCAGGCATTTCACTATACACCTCCTCCTACACTTGTACTTGCATCCACAACATTTTTGACATCACAATTTGGAGGAGGATAATCTTTTGGGCTGCAACTTACATATCACAATGCACCTGACTTATCCAATCAAATTAGTGAACTCCAAAGTCTCATGAATAGAATGCAAAATGGAGGAAAGAAGGATGTATCCTTTGAGGAGATATTTCCTTACCCATTTGACAAATCAATCAATATGGAACCATTTCCTACACATTTTGAGATCCCTAAATTCAATAAATACAAGGGATATACATGTCATGTCCAAAATCTCAAAGAGTTCTATGTGGCATGTCAAGAGGTCTGCTACAACAAAAACTATCTCAAGAGACTCTTCACTAGGTTTTTTGGAGGCCTAGTCCTCAAATGGTTTATGAATTTACCTCTTGAGTCTATATCTACCTTTTCTAACCTTTCCAAGACATTTGTTACACAATACTTCTATAACATTGAACATCAAGTGTCATTAAGTGACTTGTGCAATACTAAACTAATAAATGGAGAAGCCTTTGCTAGCTTCTTACAAAGGTGGTGACACCTCACGAATTGGATACCTTGAAAGACATGAGATAATCATATCATTCACATATTCACTAAGAATTTTATACCTAAAATGTTATTCCAAATGAAAATGGCCACCCTTCAATCTTTTGAGTTAGTTGTTAAGAAAGGGAAAACCATTCAAGATGGTCTCTTGCAAAAGGGAACCATTAAACATTATACCCTTCATCTAACAATGAAAAACCTAAGCTTTGGGTTGAGAATAAAGGGGTATTCAATGATGGAGTGATAGATTCTAAACATGTTCAGAATGTCCAAGCATCCAACAACAATCAAGGCAATTGTAAAAATCTAAACAACAATCACAATCATAAATCCTAACAACAATCAGAAAAATTAGAACACTTAACAAAATAAACAACCACACAATCAAGGCTATCTATTTCCATGCAACAAAAAAAATACTAGAAACAACAACAACAAAAATAACAATAACAACTTTGGCCAACATCAACATCTACATTTTACTTCCCTTGCGGAGCCACTTGATGTTATCTTCCAATAACTTGTTGATCAAAACATGATGGTATATCCTAACACTCAACCATATGATTACAATCAACCTAAACCATCTTGGTACAAAGATAATCAATATTTTGATTATCATCACATCAAAGGACATGACACCAAGAAATGTATGAAGTTGAAACATTTTGTCCAAGACCTTATTGATGACAAAAAAATTGAGGTTGAGGGTGAAACACCATCATCATCCAATAAATATCTCAAGACATACAATCACTCACTCCTAAATCATGATTAGAAAAACTCGTCATCCAAAATAACACCATGTGACTATTCCACTGACAACATTCAGGGTTTTGACTCTACATGTGGAAGTATTGAAGAAAATGACCGTTGTAGTTTTGATTCCCTTTATGGACGCATAGAAGAATCTAGAAATCATGTATATACCCTCAAACTTAAGGGTGCATACTATAATTCTACCATCAAAAGAGGAAGAGTTGCCACTCAAGTTGTTGCCACTCCACTAGTTGTACCATATGCATCCACTTGACTTGCTTCATGCTATAACCTTTTGGAACAACTGGGGAAGATTGTCGCATAGATATCCATACTTAAACTTCGTCATACATCCCCTATAGATAAGGAAGTCCTTGAAAAATCCCTTACCAATTTGTGAGTTCCTAAAAACATCAATGTCGTATAATTACAAGCCATCATTGGGAACTTATCAGTACAAAAATACCTAGTGTTCATAGATAAGGACCTCTATGGTTCTGATCCCTGCCATAAAAAAACCCCTTCACATTGAGGCCATCATTCATTCCATAAAAAATATAGAGGGTCTTGATAGATAATGTATCTATTTTGAACCTGTTTACTATAAATATTATTATATATTTGGGACTCCCTAAGGACCTTATTGATGTCACAAAGAGAATCACAATAAAATCCTATGATGATAGAGAAAGAGAATCCAAAGGCTTGATCACACTACCTCTAGAAGTAGGCTCTACTTTGATTGAGACTACTTTTCAAGTCCTAGATCATGATCTAACTTACAATATACTTTTGGGAAGACCATGCATACATGCTATTATAGGTGTACCTTCCACATACCATCAATGTCTAAAATTCCCACATCACAATAGATAAGTCACTATTCCTAGAGATCAAGAGCCTTTCTAATATTGCAAGAGGTTGGAAAGTAAACAATCATATTATTGTCCACTAAACGAATTTTTAAAACCTATTACAAAAGAGGAACCCACAAAACCCTCTACTGAGAAACTATCTACTGAAGAAGATGACAAATCACATACTACAAAAGGACCAATTGTAATCACCTAGAAAGGGGCTAGTTTAACTGAGAGGCCTAAATCACCAAATTAATCAAATTTCCCTAAATTTGATAAATCTCTCAATTATGTTAGTAATTCAATCAATCTGCTAGCATAATTCATCAAAAATCAATTGATAGAATAAACATTAAATTAAGTGATCAAATCAATTAATTAATACTCCAAGCCTAATTAATTAAATCAATCCATTAAATCACATGGCTAGAAATATTAATTAAATCAATTTATTAAATCTCCTAAATTCCATCTCATCACTAGGATACAAAGGACTTAATTCCTACCAATCAAGGGATGCTCACATGGATCAACTTAGAGTCAATCTCAATCACTCTTCATGGATGGATCTAGACCATCTATTGTAATCTCAAATATATAAAATGAACTCTCGCTAAGCTCAATTCACCTAGTTAATTGAATTCATATTTACATGTTGCCATTTTGAGAGCTCATTGCTATCTAGAATTGCATTCATACTCATAGCTTTAATCTTGCATAGTTAATTTGATCATTTAGCTTAATTATAATGGATTTCATCATGAATTCGTAGCATAGATCATCATAATCTGATAGTAGTTTGCATTGTTCATTGAATCCCTCATTTTAGGATAGTCTAGACACTGGTCTTAGGATTTAATCTGAGAGAAATCACTCTTTGAGACCATAATCATCCTATCTAGAGAGCAATAAGTCAATTTCTATTATTTTTATGTCATTAATTATGTATTTCATGATGAACTAATGGATTTGGTGACTTATTGTAGTGTGTGATTATAGTTATCACGTAAGCACAATTTGACACACATTTTTTGGTTCCCACTATGGGGCTCTTAGCCTTATTTTTTAATATTTTTCCTTGTAGACAAGCCAAAAGTCTATATGTTCTTCATCATTGACCATACCGGGTTTTGAAAGAGCTCATACTAGGTATAATTTTTCATATTGCATCTTTCCATAAATCATATTTGGTAATTGATCCTATTGTTTATTTCCATTAATCATACCAAGTTTTGGTAATTCATATGGAGGTAGTTGATTAGTTGTATTGGTTGATTAATTGTCTAGCATGGCTCCATAAATCGTACAGTTTTGTGTTGCGATTTTAGAGAGCTAATTTGATGTTTATTTGGATTTTGAGTTGATTTTCTAACATGAATTAAGGATTTTGTGCCCTATTTTGATGGTTATTTGATTTTTTAACAAATTTCTATAGGGATATTTTTAAAAAGAATGCTTGTCAAAGTCACGATGATAAGACTACTAACAAGATTGTACTTGTAGGATGATTTTTGAAGATTTCAAAACCACAAACTTCTAATGATTGGCTTGCAGGTTGCCTAGGAGAATTGACTAAACTTTCTACTTGATTTAGTAATTTTATTAGGCACATAATAATTAAAGAAGTTTTTGTAGTGTTTTATTACACACTAGGTGAGTATGTTCTTCTCCATTCTTGGAGAATCAGAAACCTAGACATGTTTGATGAATCATTTACAAAATTATCTATGATGAATAAAAGTGTTTTTGGTTTGTTTGGAAGTTTGTCAAAGTAGGAGAGTATGCTCTTTCCTTGTATAATGAAATCATAAATCCTGACCTTTGGCACTCTTCACTTTATTTCATTGCATTACCTTTAGAGGTTCTGTCCGTGAGGGAAAAGTCTCTCGGGATGACCCAAGTGGGAACAAGGAAGACACCAACCCTTTCAACCCACTATAAATAAATGCCTCTTTGATATTAAAGTCTCAGAGGATGTAGTTATTTATATTTTATATATTCTTGGAATATCTATAGGGTTGAGCAGCCTTAATATTATTTGTGGGACTATTTTGTCTTAAGTACTTGTAGGGATATATGCCTCAATCTTACTTTCAGGACTACATGGGATAGCTACGAATGGATGCCCTTATTAAAATCCAATAGAGTAGAAGCCACCTAGTTTACCTTTGAAAGTTTGGTAATCTTTGTGCAAGAGAGATAATAACTCTCCCAAGACACTCACCATTTTGTGCTCCCATTAGTGCTTGGATTTAATTAATAAAGCATTGTGTGATCCATTCCATGTTCACCAATGACTATATTATGGTTAGTTATGTTAGGAATGGGAACACTGAGAGGGGGGGGGGGGTGAATCAGTGTTCACTATATTTTAACTTTTTACTTTAATCTTTATGCTAAACATAAATGCTTAAGAACTGAATTAAGCATTCACATAAACATGAATCATGAAATCAACACATGACACCAATATGGTTACGGGGAAACCCAAATAGGTAAAAACCCCGGTGGGACTTGATACCCACTAATAATCTGCACTAGTGTTTTGTGATCCTTGTTAGAAGATCCTTTACCCTATTAGGAGTAGCTTTACAATGCTTTAAGTATAGTAGACTTTGTTAAGGGTCGAACCATATTAGGAGTCTTTTACAATGATCCTTGTTAGGGGAGTAGACTCACTGTCCTAGAGCTCACTGCTCAAATGGTGAAGGCTACAACCTTCTGATTTAGATACACACTATATCTGCAGGTGAACTATTCACTATGACACTGCTTGTCAGATCAGTTCCTTTAGTGTGTTGATGCTTTGACCTCTAGAAAAGCTCTAATACATCTTATGCTGACCGCACATACCTCTCCTCTTCTTAACACAACTCTCTTCCAACTTCCATACCAAATACAATGGGTGCACCTTATATTTATGCGCTTATACAAACAAAATAATTAGGTTAGCCCTATAACTAATTACAAACAATGCTTCCAAATGAATTGGCTTAAGAGTGCTTACAATTATAAATATAAACATGTCAGAAACCTAAATACAATGGGCACATAGCCTTTACAATATTACATTACAATCACAAACCAAAATGCTAACTGTCAGCTCCATGCTCTATTTGTTGCTAGCACACACTGGCTGTGCAACTTCAACTGACTGTAACTATCACATCTTTGAATATCTACTTATGTGCTCTTAGACTAAGTATAAGTATAGTCTAAAAAACTTAACTTCTAGGGTGCATACCATAATTCATCCGTACACACGTGCGTTGATGCTCTGAGCTGCAGGAACTTTGTATATTGTCCAATCTTCAACACTTAACTGAATTTTGATCTTTACACTAAGTGCACTATCTCCAAATCATTATATGACTTTGTTGCCATAATGACAACACTTTATCAAGTCATGTACTTCAATATAGACAACTTTCCAACAATCTCCCCCTTTGTCATTGATGGCAACAAAGGAATATGGCCAAGTTGCTAACTGTACCTTTACACAAAAACTTTTGTCTTCTATACATAACCTTATATCTCCTATACATATATATACTCCATATTCTATACACAACTCCCCCTTTGACATTAATGACAAAGGTGCATCAAAAACTATATCTATATATACTTACTGAGGGAAAACATCCGGATATGCAATCTTGAGGTTCTGGATCTCCTTCTTCCAAAAGGTTATCAGTGAATTGACTATCTGTAGACGGGAACATAATGCATATTGAAGCTTCTCCATCTTCTCCAATTCTATGCTTGGACCTTGATCATAGGTTATCATGGTCACATCAATCTCCTTTATGTTCTGACTGAGAATGTCTAGTGAGGGCACAAGAGCATTCCTTAATTGAGTCTATCTAGACCTTAACTTCTCTTCTCAATTATGTCCAACTAACCTTGATAGACATTGTTACACATGTTCACATCAGTGGATGTGTCTAGCACTAAATTCTTCACCTTTTCAATTATTGCCTTTGCATCTTTGATCTTCTTAAGATGGGCATCAGTGAGCTTATCTTGATCCATGGATTCTGCAATGACTTTCCTTCCTTGATCTGCAAATTCCTTCAAGGATGCTTGACTAGACTTAAGTGAACTTAAGTCAAGTGCAAAGTTTCTCATTAGTTCTCTAAGTCTCTTCTTCAAGTATTTCTCTTTTTCCATTATGGACGTAGATTCTTCTAGGCTAGAAAAATTTCTTTTGAATTGTGAGATGACTGTGCTCACATCATCAACCGAATGTACATTTTGCACTTTCTTATCTTCAGGAAACAAACTATTCAAAATATTCACTAATTCCACAAGGAGAGGATTTCTCATGACTTGCTTCTCATTTTCCTTCTCCATAGCCAGGACACTAAACTTAATTAGGTCTTCTTCTTTCCAAGAATCCAAACTGCTTGTATCAGGTGTCAAACTTGACAACAATGCTAAGGAGGGAGTGATGGGAGTGTTGTCCATCACCACTTCTTGTTTTACTATGACCAGTTCAACAACAGTTTCATCTTTTCTTTCTTTTTCCTTTTCTCCTTCTTTCTTCTCTTCTCCTTTCTCATCAGAAACATCTTCTATGAGTACTTCTTCTTGCTGAATGGGAGGTGTACTATAGCATAGGATTTCAGCTTCCTCAATGCTGACAAATGCTTCCTCAAACTTGTCCAAATCCTTATCAGTAGCCACCATGGCTATTTCCACATTATCTATGATAATAATGTTGTCTTTGTGTGATTCTTTCATGCGCGTAGACTTGTCTACCTCTGTTTGAGTTTCTACTATGGGTGTTGAGTCTTGAGGACCTATCATTGGTACATTAGTGGGATCTACCACTTTATCTTCCTTAATGGGTGCATGAGAGATGGGCGCAGGAGGTGGTTTTATCTATTTTTCTAATAACACCTTCTCAAAAGCCTTTTATGTTTCCTTCATAATTAGCTCATAGTCTTTGTTCATAATATGAAGAGTTCTCATCTTTTTCCTTAAGTGTGGCTTCACCAAATTCAATATTAGTTCCACTTCTTCTTTAGAACATACTAGCAGAGTATCTTCTAATACTTTTTCTCTGATCCTTAGATCTTCTTCATTTGCTTGTCTCTTTAGATTTTCTAAAATATCCCATATTTTATCTATAATTTCTATTTTCAACTCAAGGACTGTCTTTTTGAATTTGATCATGTGTTTGACAATCATACTATGTATTTCTGATTTGTCAATCTCACTATAAGATTCATAGAACTTCTCTACTTGATCAATTCTTCCCTCATCAATAATTCTTGCATTCAAAACTTTAAGACTAGGTCTGAATCCTACCTTAGGAGGCTCTTGAATGTTTTTCTTGCTCCTTAGTGCTCACGAGGATGGATGACTAGTGCTAGCTTCTTTCTTCCTCTTGAATATAGACTTATACTCCAGAGGAGTATCTTTGAGCATAGAAGGAATACTATCTTCTTTACCCTTCTGACTGTCATCTGATTCAGTTTTTATCTTCTTTAGCTTAGGATCTTCTTGTTCTTCCTATGTTGCTATGCCTTTCAATTCTAGGGAAATCTTTTCATCCCTTTCTTTATCAAGGTCTTCTTGAGACTGATGCAGGAGCATCTTGGGTGTAAGAGCAATCTTGCATCACCCAAAAATATTTTGTTTTTGTATTCAATAAGGGCTATTTTTTGCAGAGCTGCTATTTATGGATGGTTATTATTTTTGGTAATTTTCGTATGTGCTCAGAATGATCTGATTTCTTTCTTTGAGGTTCATTTTGGTCATATAAGTCTACCAGTAAAGTTTCATTTCCAGATCAAGTCTATACTGGAAGATATTGAAGATTTTTGGTATTGGCAGCAGGGTATAGAAACTTTGAACTCAGTTTTGAAGGCTTTAGAGGCCCCAGATGAGGTCAAAAATTCATGTGATGGGCGCTTGCGTGGGTCAAGCCTATAGAGCACTTCATGGCATTTCTAAAATGGGGTTATAATAGTCGATCAGGTCAACTGGTGATGACTTATGGTCTTCAGAAGTTGGGCCACCTGAAATGGCGAAAAATAATTTTCTTCAAAATTTCTGTTCGGGTTTCAAAGGTTATCTTGAGCTGACTATGATGTAATAAAATAATTCTAAGTTTGGTTGGCCTTATTGGCTAAAATTTTGGAACCTTCCCAAGCGGTGGAAAATTTCCTATATAAGGAAGGCTGTATTATTATCTTAGGTAGTTCAAAATAGTTCTGGGTAGTAGATCTGGGTAATAGTTCGAGGCTTTGTCCTACAGAATATTGTAAGGGAATGCCCATGTGGCTTTGCGTATTGTAATTCTGAAAGTTTGTAATTCCACATTTGTGGAGATAATAAGAAGCCAATTTTCTATTCTTGCATATTGTTGTTGTTTCTCTATTTCTGTTATGTGTTTGTGGTATTAAGGGGAGCACCCTTCATCAAGTGGTATCAGAGCCAGGTTTTTTTGAGTGTGTAAACAGATCACCGACTGTGAGGTAGTTTGCACTAGGACCATGGTTAAGGTTTCAGTGCGCATCATGAAAATGCCTCCATGAAGAGAACATGGTGGAAGAGCTGGTGCTGTGACACCTGAGGTTAGAGAGCTGCAGAGACAAGTGCGAGCATTGCAAGAAGAGATTCACAGAGGAATGAATCTTAATGTCAGAGACGAAAGTGAGGATGAAGCCGAAGAAGAATATCAAGAAGGAGAAGCTGAAATTGTGAACCAGGAGGAAGAAAGACTTTTTCGAGCGATTTCCAAGATTGGGAAAAGACCTAAGATTGAGGTTCCTACATTTTCTAAAAATCTTAACCTAGAGGAATTGATCAATTGGATCAATGAATGTGAGGAATATTTTGAGTATGAAGATGTTGAAGATCCTAATAGGGTCAAATTTGTGAAGGCTAGATTGAAAGGTCATGCGAAGATCTGGTGGCAAGAAATTCAATTGGAGCGAAATAGAAGAGGGAAAGATAAAATCACAAGATGGAATCGGATGGTGGATAAATTGAAGTGACAGTTCATTCCTGTTGATTATGAGCTTGACCTACTAAAGAAAATGCAAAGTTTGAAGCAAGCAAGAAGATCTGTTCAGGAGTATACAAAGGAGTTCTATCGACTCCTCATTAGAACAGGCCATGCAGAAGCTGATAAGGAGAAAGTTGCCAGATACCTTAATGGGTTAAGGCCAAGCATTCAGGAGGAGCTGAACCTGGTTCGAATGAATAGTATTGAAGAGGCATACCAGTTTGCCCTAAAAGTAGAGGAAAAGCTGAACAAGAAGTTTGAGAGCAGACAAAATGGAAGAGGTCACAATGGACAATTTGGTGGATGGTCATATGGTGGCCGAAATGAAGATCTAAAAAAGAAGGATGAGGCCAGTAGCAGTCAGAATCAGCAAGGAAATAATTCCAATCGCTTCCAAGATCAAAATAATAGACATCAGAGAAGAAGAGGAAGAGGACAAGGATCTGGAAGAGGTGGCTTCCGTGGAACATGTTTTCACTGTGGAGAAGAAGGTCATAGGGCATTTGAATGTCCTCAGTGCCAAGGCAGAACAGATAGGAGGAATGAAGGCCAGGCCAGAGTTGCACATGTAGATGAAGATGCCAGATCATCAAATTTGGAAGATGCTAAAAGAGGAGAAACATTGATTAACAGAAGAGTCCTGTTGAGTGGTGAGAATGAACCTGAGCAAAGGAGGAGCCTGTTTCGCACCAGGTGCAAGTGTGAAGGTAAATGTTATGATGTGATTATTGATAGTGGAAGCACTAACAATTTGGTGTCAGAAGAGATGGTGACAAAGTTGAAGCTCAAGAGACAAAAACACCCACATCCATATCAGATTGCCTAGGTACAGGATGACCACAAGGTCATGGTCAATGAACAATGCCTGGTGAAGTTCAAGATTGGTGGATACCAAGATGAGGTATTGTGTGATATCATATCTATGGATGCATGTCATATGTTGTTGGGTAGACCATGGCAGTTTGACAGATGTGCTGTACATGATGGTCGTACGAATACCTATTCCCTGACAAAGGATGGAGTGCGACATAAGCTAAAACCATTGAAGGAGACTGAAGAAAAGGTATGTGGTAATGCAAGGATAATTTTTGTTGATGGAAGAAATTTCCTAGATGGTATGAGGCATGCGCATGTATGTTTTTCTTTAATTCCAAAAGTTGGTAAAGAGGAAGTAGAAGATGTTCCTATAGAAGTTATAAATTTGTTGAATGAGTTTCAGGATATTATATCCGATAACATGCCTGATGGATTACCACCAGTCAGAAAGATCAGTCATCAGATGGACTTGATCCTAGGAGCGAGTTTGCCGAATAAGGTAGCACATAGAATAACACCTGTAGAAAGTGAGGAGTTGAACAGACAAGTACATGAACTGTTATAGAAAGGATTGATCTGTGAGAGTCTGAGTCCCTATGCTGTACCAGCGGTATTAGCACCAAAGAAGAATGGAGAATGAAGGATGTGTATAGATTCCAGAGCAATAAACAAGATCACAATCAAGTATAGGTTTCCATTGCCACGAATGGATGATATTATGGACTATTTGAGTGGAGCTATGTATTTCTCAAAGATAGATCTAAAGAGTGGATATCACCAGATTTGGATCAGAGAAGGAGATGAATGGAAGACTGCCTTCAAGACAAAGGAAGGACTGTATGAGTGGTTAGTCATGCCTTTTGGGCTAACCAATGCATCGAGCACTTTCATGTGGCTCATGAACGAGGTTCTAAAAGAATTTCTAGGTAAGTTTGTCATTGTTTACCTGGATGATATTTTGATTTTTAGCAAGACATTGGAGGAACATATGATGCATATTCGTATGGTGTTTGAGAAGTTGAGAGATGAGAAATTGTTGATTAATTTGAAGAAGTGCAGTTTTGTGAAGAAAGAGTTAGTGTATTTGGGATTTGTAGTTTCAGCAGAAGGTCTAAAAATGGACCCAGAGAAGGTACAGGCTATCCTTGAATGGCCTACTACAAAGAGTTCTACTGAGGTAAGATCTTTTCATGGTCTAGCTAGTTTTTACAGAAAGTTTATCAGAAATTTTAGTAGTATTTGTGGACCCTTGACTGAAACAATGCGAGGGGATAGAAAAGAGTTTAAGTGGACTAATGGGGCAGAAAAGAGTTTTCAATTGTTGAAACAAAAAGTTACAGAACAACCTATTTTAGCACTTATAGATTTTAATAAGGTGTTTCAAGTAGATTGTGATGCTAGTGGTACTGCAATAGGCGCTGTTATGAGCCAAGAAGGTAAACCTATTGCTTATTTCAGTGAGAAGTTAAATGATGCCAAGAGAAAATATTTTGTTTATGATCAGGAATTTTATGCTATAGTTTAGGCATTGAAAAAGTGGAGGCACTATCTGCTTCCTAAGGAGTTTGTTTTGTATACTGATCATCAAGCTTTGCAATATTTGAACAGTCAAGGAAAGTTGAATCAAAGGCATTTGAAATGGGTTGAGTTTTTGTAGAGTTATACATTTGTTTTGAAACACAAAAGTTGAAAGTCTAACAGGGTTGCAGATGCTCTTAGTAGAAGGCAACTATTGCTGACAGAGATGCAGATTGAGGTGGTTGGGTTCAAGGAACTCAAGAATTTGTATCCAGAGGATCCTAATTTTGGTGAAGCTTGGAAAGCTTGTACAGAACCTGTTACTCTAGAAAGGACAAAATGGTTGGATTTCATCATCCAGGATGATATGCTATTCAGAGGGAGTCAATTGTGCATTCCACAAAGTTCTATGAGGGAGAATCTCATCAAGGAGAAGCATAGTGGAGGATTGGCTGGACATTTTGGTCATGATAAAACCCTTGCTTTGGTTGGTGAGAATTATTATTGGCCACAATTGCAGCAAGATGTGAAAAAGTTTGTACAGAGTTGCAGAGTATGTCAGATGGGGAAAGGAGTGAAGTAGAATACAGGGTTGTATCAGCCATTATCTTTACCAGAGAAGCCTTGGGAGGATATCAGTATGGACTTTGTTCTTGGTTTACCGAGGACACAGTGGGGACATGATTCAATTTTTGTAGTAGTTGACAGATTTTTGAAGATGGCACATTTTATTCCTTGCAAGAAGACTAATGATGTTGTTCATGTAGCAGAATTGTTTTTCAGAGAAGTGGTGAGACTACATGGTTTGCCAAAGACCATAGTTTCAGATCGAGATAGTAAGTTTGTTGGATATTTCTGGCGGACATTGTGGAAGAAGTTGAAGACAGATTTGAAGTTCAGTTCATCACATCACCCATAGACTGATGGATAGACAGAGGTGGTGAACAGGAGTTTGGAAAATTTGCTGAGATGTTTGGTTGGAGATAAGCCAACAGGATGGGATTTGATTTTACGACAGGTGGAATTTGCATACAATAATTCTGTCAACAGGAGTACTGGTAAATCACCATTCCAAATTGTATATGGAAGTAGTCCAAGAAATGCATCTGAATTGAGAAAGATAGATAAAGGAGAAATAAGTAGTGCTGAAGCTGAGGATTTTGCAGAACACTTGAAGAACATCCAT
Organism: Chamaecyparis obtusa; assembly: GCA_027943335.1. Lineage (NCBI taxonomy): Eukaryota > Viridiplantae > Streptophyta > Pinopsida > Cupressales > Cupressaceae > Chamaecyparis > Chamaecyparis obtusa. Next base: position 2,608,317 of record BSBK01000289.1, on the reverse strand, counting down.
GAGGAGGTGAGGAAGCATATTACCAAGATGAACATACAGTATAAGGCTAAGGCAGATGAGAAAAGGAGGCATAAGGAATTTCAGGTTGGAGATGAAGTCATGGTTCATTTGCGGAAGGAGCAATTTTCAGTTGGTACATATAACAAGCTGAAAATGAAAAGTTTGGACCATGTAAGATATTGAAGAAGCATGATTCAAGAAATGCATATGAGGTAGAATTACCTAGTGAGCTGAATATTTCACCAGTGTTTAACATTTCAGATTTGACAGAGTATCATGAAGGAGGTCTTGAAGATGAGGTTGCAATAGCATAGTGGAGTATTCCAGCAAGTAGTTCAGATACCAAGGAGATTAAAGACATACTGGATAGTTGTGTTGGCAGAAGCACAAGGAATAGGACATATGAAGAGTATTTGGTCAAATGGAAAGGATGACCTGTTGAAGATTCATCATGGCTAACAAAGGAGGAGGTTAACCATCTTGGTTTTCCTCTACCAACTTGAGTCGTGATAGGGTCACTTCTCAAATTACCCTGGGTGTTTGATGCAGGAGCATCCTGGGTGTAAGAGCAATCTTGCATCACCCAAAAAAAAAATATTTCTATTTTTATATTCAATAAGGGCTATTTTGTGCAGAGCTGCTATTTATGGAAAGTTACTATTTTTGGTAATTTTTGTATGTGCTTAGAATGATCTGATTTCTTTCTTGGAGGTTCATTTTGGTCATATAAGTCTGCCAGTAAAGTTTCATTGCCAGATCAAGTGTATATTGAAAGATATTCAAGATTTTTGGTATTGGCAGTAGGGTACAGAAACTTTGAACTCAGTTTTGAAGGCTTTAGAGGCCCCGGATGAGGTCAAAAATTTGGGTGACGAGCGCTTGCACGAGTCAAGCCTGTAGAGCGCTTCGTGGCATTTCTGAAATGGGGTTATAATAGCCGATCGGGTCAACTGGTGATGACTTATGGTCTTCGGAAGTTGGGCCACCTGAAATGGCAGAAAATAATTTTCTTCAAAATTTCTGTTCAAGTTTCAAAGGTTATGTTGAGCCGACTATGATGTAATAAAATAATTCTAAGTTTGGTCGGCCTTATTGGCTAAAATTCTGGAACCTTCCCAGGCGGTGGAAAATTGCCTATATAAGGAAGGCTGTATTATTGTCTTAGGCAGTTTAGAATAGTTCTAGGTAGTAGATCTGGGTAATAGTTCGAGGCTTTGTCCTACAAAATATTGTAAGGGAATGCCCATGTGGCTTTGCGTATTGTAATTCTGAAAGTTTGTAATTCCACATTTGTGGAGATAATAAGAAGCCAATTTTTTGTTCTTGCATATTGTTGTTGTTTCTCTATTTTTGTTATGTGTTTGTGGTATTAAGGGGAGCACCTTTCATCAGAGACACACCATGTATTCTCAAGATTTCAGATGTGACCTTTGCAACCTTTCTTTTTGTTGCAGCACTGTTCAGCTTAGCATCAACTTCTCTAGTCTTTTCTTCATAGGTTCCCCACCTAGGTTCATTATCATCTTTAGGGGCTGATAGCAATACATGTGCATAGGCTTCAAGAAATTTTTCCTCTACCTCATACCCAAGTGGATGAATCCACTTAGTTCTAGGCTCAATGGCTTCCATACATATAGTGTCTGTCTCCACCATAAAGCATATTGTGTCTTTATACTTCTCCACAATATTCTCAGGAATCATGTACCTCATCTACATTCTTTCTCTAAAGGTCTTCAATTCCAATAATATATAGTCTCTTAAGGTGTTTTTAGTGCATGCCTTATTTGATATCTATGGCATGGTTGGAATGGACTTGTCTAGATACAAGTCTGACACTTTACCAACTATATGAAGGTACATATAGATGATTAGGGACCCAAACCTGAATAACTTTGTTTTGTCATGTTTGATAGTTTTGATGTTATCTATCAACTATGCATGCAAGATCTCACACAAGTTGAACTCTCCATCTTCTTGCACAATTCGGATGGCTACTAGAATAGTCCCTGCAAACACACTATTCACCCTGTTGGTGTGATGAAACTTGTAACCTAGTATCATTGACATCAATTTGATATCTACTTTCTCTATAGGCTCAATGGTCATGCCACACCTATCACTTCTAGATTTACATTCTTGTTCAACCATCTTTCTGACATCCTTGCCCACTGGAAGGATGGCACCTATCCTAGAAAGGTCTATCATCTCATGAATTAGGTCATTTGTGATTCTAACTAGAACATCTCCAATCCAAAACAAATCATCATGGATTCTTCTTAATAAGATCTTTATCCATTCTATCTCATAGAATTCATATGCCATGGCATATTCAACAATGGGGTGACCATTCCATTTGGTGTATTCATCCATGAACATTTTTTCTAGTTTCAACATTGTGTCCATGTGCACCCTTAACCTATCTAGTCTAATAGGTTCCTTCTTACAATAGATGTAAGCCCTTATATCCTCTACATGCATGATGCCCATCGGTGTGCAGGAGAATGCTCCCTCTAAATCATCTAGGGTTGATTTAAATGGGTGCCTCTTGAAAATATATCTCTTTTTTTTAGCAACATCAAAAACCATGGGAGTGGCCATGACTTACTTGTTAATCACTTTCCAACTGAACTTAGAGATGATCTAACGGCTTCTGAATTGGTGCAACAAGCTAGGGTTATTACAACCAATCAAATGCACTGATAACTATAGAAAATCTCTGATAGATTCAATCACCAAGACTTCACAACAAATTCCAAGGCTTCTTCAGCTCTCTATCACTCTGAATTTGAATGCAATGAGCAATCAAATGACTTATATGTACTTTAAAGTGAAAAATCTACCATTAATGCACGTCGCATAAACCAAGTTGTCACTTCAAAATTTCAAACTTGAGCTCCGCTAACAATCAGTATGTGCACTCCTACACAAAGGTTCCTATACACTCCAAAAGCTTAAGTCCAAAGGCGCTTACTCTGAGGATGAGTATACTAGCCATGCTGTGTGTGTGAAAATTGTACCTGATCTATAAACACAACACTCAGTAAAACATTAGAGGTTAGTGATAATCAAAATCGTGCAAAATTGAAATCTAATCTAACCAAGTGATTTACTGCCTTCTAATAGGTGCGAGATTGATGTTCTCAGATTGTAATCGAGATCAGTGACCTAGATGACACCTAAACGAAGGATTTGAATACAATTGATCTAGATGTGAATTGAATGCAATACATCTATTTTTTTGATTTGATTTTATGATGCAATAAGGAATGAAAACTTGATATGAATCTATGCTAGATGAAATTGATATGCTATGAATGCTATTGAAAATTGATATGCAATGCTAATCTAACAATGATATGCAATATGAATGCAAAAATAAGATTGATCTCACAAAGATGTCGATTTGCAAGAGCTTTGATTCTTCAATTCCAATTCTCCAGCGTGATTGTGCAAAAATATGAGATGCTTTGAGATGAGCTGAGGCTTGTTTTTATAGAAATCCAAGGCTTTGGAGGTGCATGGATAAAAGCCATAAATCACTCAAATAACTCAAGTCGATTTTTGAGTTATTTTTAAATAAAGGATAATTAACTCACAAAAACATGCAAAAGCTAAGTTTTAACTCAAAATAGAGTTTAGCTTTAATTGATAATTGATAGTTGTCTGCTTTTATGATTGTGCATGTTTTATTTATGAATTAATTTAATAATAAAGTGATTTATTTCCAACTTAACTGCTTTTTGAAAATAAATAATTAATTTATGGGTTAATTAACTATTTAATCAAACTTTTATTAAAAATTATATTATTAAATAATGACAACATGCTTTAATTAATTAAATAAGAATTTAATCAATTAAAGATAGGAATTTTGATTTATTGTCAAAATTAAATAATACAATTAATAATAGATAGAATTAAATTTAATTACACAATTAAGTGGCAAATATTAAATCTAATTAATTAAATATGCAAAATATTTAATTAATCAAATTTTAGGATAAATGTGATTTATTGCCAAATAATTATAAAATTAAAGATAATTATGATGATTAGGAATATTACTAGGAATATTCCCCGATGCAGAACTTAAGATAATCAATTATGATTCGATGATGTTTAGATGTGCCTTAGGTTAGGACTTCGATGTCTATTTCATTCGATTTTTTGATGTAGGAGGTTAATGAACTTATAGCCCATTTTTGGGGTATTACATTTTGCCCCTCTTTGAATTACTGTGCGGAGCGCAGTGGTTCAAAGATAGTCTGTGTTTGATAGAGATATGAAACTGATTCAAAATTGATAATTGATATGAGACAAAAGCTGGTTGATATTGATTTGATATGGAGATAATAGGTCCTGAATGACCAAAGATAATGTTCACTATAGCAGCGATGAACCGATGATTACGAAAAAGTGTCAAAACATCAGATTCCAAACCTTAGGATTGCTAAGAAATGAGTGACCGGTTCTAGACTCGATTGTCTTAGCAGAACTAGCAGGTATCACATCCAAACCCTTCAGTTGCCGAAGAACCAAGGAAAGAACACTATGATCTGATGGTTGCAAAAATTGATACGGATTACAAGATTAAGAGAATACCAGATTGATATGGATCGATGAATCTGATATGCCCCAAGTGATGATAGATTTTCCGCGAGCGATGAGGTCTTTTTTTTTGATGAATCAGTAACTAGACGTGATTGTTTGTCTTGATTACTGATGAAAGATATTGATAGATTTGATTGACAGACTTTGAATGATGTGCAATACCATGCCCCCTTCGGGATTAAAATTGAAATCTAACAAGAAAAGTCAGCATTATAGTTTAGAAGCATGTTAATTGATTTGAGAAGTGTGGTGAAACACATTCAAGAACACATTCTACATCATTGGAAGGTCCCAAAAGACCAAGTTTGACTAGGTTTGACCATGAGTTGACCATGGTTGACCAAGTTGAAATTTTGATAGTTTGATGTAAGATAATCAGTTAAGTTGAATACTAGATTTCTGTGATGATTGAAGGTTGATTATGCAAGCAATTAATAATATGAATGATCTCAGATTTGAATTTTGATCCTGAAAAAAGATTCTACTTGCTATTTCATTGGAGGAACCTTCGTGTGAGATTCAGCTCTTGTTAGACTTGAAGATGCGATTTGAAGAATCATTTAAGCATTGAAGTTTGTTTAATCATTGTGAGATCATGCAAACATGCAAAATGCAATGAGACATGCAAAATGAAATGCAACCTAAGACCTAGGACCTAGTCACTGATCATATGTCGATTTGTTATCATCATTGAACTTTTAGGTAACCGGATAAATCAATACAATGCCCACTAGCCATGAAACCATAGACATATGAATATCAATTTGTATGCACAAGAATCAATACAACACCCACTGGTTATACAACCATGGACATATGAATATTGATTTATTTTCAGAATGTTGGATCAGATATAAGCACCAAGGCACAAATGCCAGGATGACCTGAATATCATGTCCATTTTGATATAGCAATTTGTACAAGCATCAAAACATAAACATCATGATGACCTGAATATGCTTTGCATTGCAAACACATCAAACAGTCAAGAGATCATTCTAAATCCAATGTGAATTACCCGTAGTGACCCCTTATCGTTCACATCCTTAGGCAAGATTGTGTTCCATAGTAGGAGAAAGAACTTACTCAAAAAGACAATAGTTAGATCAAACTTCCTTGAATTTTTTGGGTATCAATGGTCGAGGTACGCATGGCCATCCAATTCGAGATAGAGGCTCTTATAGTCGGACACCATTTCAATCCAAAATTTCCAAAGTTATTAGATTTCACATACAAGCAGAAAACCAAGAAAAGATTATGCCCCCAATCATCACTTTCTAAATCCTATAAAGGACATCATTGAGGAGCTTGAAGGGACACAATATGCAAAAATCTCAATGCGAATCAGTAAGCATAAAAGAAGATAAAAGCATGTAAAAAGCATAGATTATTTTCAGTTGAGTTTTGATGTTTGATTGCGTTGTTGTAGATGCAAAATCCTTTCTGGAGATGAGACTGACTGACTGACTCAACTTGAAGCTTCAAAGGACTCTGATTGGATAGGATACATCTAAGATACATTGGAGGCCATAGGATATGACATTGATTGCCCCCAAGTTTGAACATTGATAGGATACAGATGCGCAAGCTGATTGGTGTACAAACTGACTTATTGAAAACTGGAAATGTTGAAACAAACCGGGAGATATGTACAACTAAAGCAAGACTGAAAGATGGGAAAGACCAAGATTGTACTGATAGATGGAGTGTTTGGAACAAGTGGCACCTGTTTGCCGAGTTTTCACCATCTTGGTAGAGATTCTATTTTTGCTACCAAGGTGCCAATTTCCAGGTTTTCACCAAGGCACATTTTCTTTTTTCTTTTTTTTTGTATTTTTCATTTTTTCAATTTTTTTGTACTTTTGATATTTTTTTATTTTTTTGAATTTTTGATATTTTCTGATTTTTTTGCGAATCATCAAGGTGCCTATTGCTAGGTTTTCACCAAGATGTTCATTTTTTCAGGACTTTTTCCAATTTTTAAGATTTTTTCAAGACATTTACCAAGCACTGAATGCCTTAGGCATAGAATTTCTTTAGATGGAGAATGTTGATTGGTTCTTGGAGCTGTTCTCCTTCAGTCGTTGAGAGTTGATAGGCACCAGAGCCAAAAGTAGCAGTGATAACAAAGGGACCCAGCCAATTGGGTTCAAACTTCCCCTTGCGTTCTTGATGTGATTGATTTTTAGGATTTTCTCTCAACACTAGATCACCAACCTAAAATTCTCTATGTCTGACTTTCTTGTTGTAGCCTCTAGACATTCTTTTCTGATACACTCTGAGATGATCATAGACTGCTTTCCTGCGCTCATCTAGTAATTCAAGTTCTTGTAACCTAGACACTCTGTAGTCTTCATCAGTGATAAGTCCGTGCATTCTGATTCTGAGTGATGGGATTTCAACCTCAATAGGCAGTACCACTTCAGACCCATAAACTAAAGTGAAAGGTGTAGCCCCTGTAGGCATTCTGATACTAGTTCTATATGCCCAGAGAGCTGGATTGATCATGAGATGCCAGTCTCTGCCTATTTTATTCACTGTTCTGTGCAAGATTTTCAAGAGATTTTTGTTTGAAGCTTCAGCTTGTCCATTCCCTTGAGGATAGTAGATAGATGACCAATGTTGAGTAATCTTGAATTTGGCACATAAGTCATCTAGGTCCTTGTTTTTGAATTGTCCCCCATTATCTGTGACTATGGAATGAGGGATCCCATATCTGCAAATGATGTAGTTTAGGATAAACATAGAGATTTGTTTCCCCATTGCTTGTGTTAGAGGAACTGCTTCTACCTATTTTGTAAAATAATCTGTAGCTGTGATTATATGAGTATGTCCATTAGAAGAGTGCGGATGGATAGCGCCTATGAGATCAAATGCCCATTATTGAAAAGGCCATTGTGTAGTAAAGGGAATTAGATCTCTCCCTGGAGCATGAATCAAGTTGCCATGTACTTGACACTGTTGACAGTTTTTAGAAAATTTAATAGCCTCTTTCTCCATTTCAGGCCAATAGTACCCAGCCCTAATAAGTTTTTGAGCTAACATTAAACCATTTGAGTGTGATCCACATATACCCTTGTGGACTTCCTCTAATGCACATTGAGACTCTTCCCGTTCTAAACATCTAAGCAGTGTACCATCTAGACCTCATTTGTACAGGTCATTACTAATGATGACATATCGGGATGCAAAGTGGATAAGGTTTCATTTCTCAAAATGGCTAAAATAATTAGGAATGATTTGGTCATGGAGATAGGAGAATAGATTTTTGTAGCGGGATGAATCATAACCTACAACGGTGCAGATCATGCGGGTTTTAGGGGAGTCATATGCAGGATAAGATAGGGCTTCCACCAGGAACTCATAGCGTAGTTCATGTTCGGGCTGCTATAAGAGAGTAGATAATGTCGCCATTGCATTGGCAGCCTTATTCTCCATTCTAGGTATTTTCTCAAATGTGATACATATGAAATATTTCTTTAAATCATCTACCATTCTCTTGTAAGGAATGAGCTTTTCATCTTTGGTTTGGTACACATCATTGACTTGGTGGATAACCAATTGTGAGTCTCCATGGATGTGCATCTCTATAACTCTCCACTGTATTGCCATTTTCATACCATTGAGAAGTGCCTCATATTCAGCAATATTGTTTGTGCAAGGAAACTTTAGTCTGAATGCTTTGGGTATCAAGTATCCTTGAGGAGTGATGAACAATATGCCTGCTCCAGATCCATTCTGTGTGTAGGAGCCATCAAAGAATAACCACCATGCTCTAGAAGAGAGGTGCATGATAGAGGAATCAGGAAATTCCATTTACATGGGTGTATCATCAAACAGTGTTGCTTCAGCTAATTGATCAGCAATGACCTATCCTTTGATAGTTTTTCTTTCAACATATTCAATGTCAAATTCACTCAAGAGCATGACCCATTTAGCTAGTCTACCTGTGAGGGTAGCTTTGCTTAGGAGATATTTCAGTGGATAAATTTTAGCTACCAAATGAGTAGTATGAGCTAACATGTAGTGTCTCAGCTTCTGCAATGCAAAGATCATAGCTAGACATGCCTTCTCTATCATTAAGTAGTTCTTTTCATAGGCCACTAAAGTTCTGTTGATATAGTAGATGGCTCTTTCCTTTTTGTCTTTATCATGTTGTGCTAGCAATGCCCCTAGTGATGTATCTTTTGCAGAGACATATAATATTAATGGCTTCCCATGAATAGGAGGCATTAAGATAGGAGGATTCGAGAGATAATTCTTGATATGATCAAAATTCTTTGCACAGTCTTCATTCCAGGCAAAGGTCACACCTTTATGTAACATTTTTGTAAAAGGCTGTGATATGGCCGCTAGCTGTGATATGAATCTTCTGATAGATTGAACTCTGCCTTGCAACATCCTCATTTGACTAATATTTGTGGGAGGTTGCATCTCTATGATAGCTTTCACCTTAGCTGGATCGACCTCAATACCTTTCTTGGAGATGATGTATCCTAGGAGCTTTCCAGAAGTGACACCAAAAGCACACTTCTTAAGATTTAGTCGGAGACTAAACTGTTCCATTCTATCTAGGATCATGCTCAAGTCCTTTAGATGTTTAGTCCTAATCATAGATTTTGCTAATATGTCATCAACATAATCCTCCATTGTTCTATGCATCATATCATGAAAAATAGATGTCATTGCTCTTTGGTATTTAGCTCCCACATTTTTGAGTCTGAATGGCATAACATTCCAATAGAAGGTTCCCCACACACATGTGAAAGCTGTTTTCTCTTGATCTTCTGGAGCAATTTTGATTTGGTTGTACCCAGAAAAGCCATCCATTAAGGAATACATTTTATAGCCCGCAGTCATGTCCACTATCATATCAATGTTAGGCAGTGGAAAATCATCCTTAGGGCATGCTCTGTTCACATCTCTAAAGTTTGTGCACACTCTGATTGAACCATCTGGTTTAGAAACAAGTACAATGTTGGAGATCCACTCAGCATAATCTATGACGTGGATGAATCTCGCTTTGAGGAGTTTTTCTAGCTCTGCTTTGACTAAGAGTGCCACATGAGGATGCATCTTTCTCAATTTCTGTTTGATTGGTTTTACCCCAGGAGCAATGGATAGATGGTGCATGATGAGATTGGGATCCAATCCTGGCATATCTGAATATTTCCATGCAAAATTGATCTTTTTTTCTAATAAGAATGTAGTGAATTTATGTTTCTCTTCTTCTGATAGAGATTGTGCTACATGTACCAATTGTGGTTCCTCTGTTGTACCCAAATTGATGGATTGAGTGGGCTCAATCAAAACTGGAGATCTATCCTATAAATGACTCAAAAGGACATCAAATATCTCATCCTTAGGCACCTCAGAGAGGTTTTCACCTTCAGATACATCTTTTCTTTTTACTTTTGTAGGATCTGAGACTACCACAAAGTGGTTTTCACCCTCAGAACTCTTTTTCTTTTTATTTTTATTTTTTTGACTAAGATATTTGATGTCCGACTTAGTCATGCTGACGCTTGGTTTGCTGATGGAAGTCCTCATAGGCTTGACTGCATTGAGGTAACAAGCAAGGGCATAGTCACTAGAAAAGGTGTAAACACCATGGCTTGGGTTGGTGGAAGTTTGGTCGATAAGATCAGGGTGTTGGATAGTCAAAGTGGGAAAGGTGGGGGATATGGTGCTCACGGATGGGGATATGTCATCATTGGTCCTAACCTGACACTCAAGTTCAAAGGTGATATTACAGCTCAAAATGTTCAATTCATGAATAGGCTCAACATCATCATGGGAGTCCTCTTCATCCATAGCTGGCTCAGACATGTTAAGTTCATTATTTTGCTCTAGACCTATGTTGGGTTGGGATACATATTGGTGAATAACATCAATATATTTCTCTATGATAAGCTCATCTTCTTCTAGAATGGCTCCCCATTCATAGTCATTTGACTCAACTTCTGATTTAGGATCTCTAGGAAATCTGAGAAAATGTGTGAATTCAGGATGAATACCCCAAGAAGGATTACCCTTAGTCTCTGACTTGAATTCATATTCATGGGAATCAGTGTCAGAATAACTACCCCATTCTTCTTGATTAGTTTGATTACCTTTGAGATTAGTTGGTTCTTGTGGTGCAACCATCTCTTGTGCTACAGTAGGTTCTTGTGTTTCTACTACATTAATTCTTCTGATAGGATCATCTTTATCATCAAGAAGATCTTTGATCTCTTTAGGCAATTTTTCATAGGGGATGAGTTCTGAACTATCTGAATCATCATCTGAGGGTTCTGTTTCTTCTTTCTTAAGAAGGGGTTCTCCTAGTGCAATTTGTTCTATGAAATGAGAACAACCACCTTTGAGATGATAGGGTTTCTTCTTAAAGCCTAAGCCACCAGTATCTTTGTTGGCTCTACCAACATGTGGAATGGGTGTCACAAGACCCTTTCCTCTGATTCCTAGAGGTCCTTGACCAAAATATCCCATCTTGGCTATCAATTTGTTCCCTGGACCATATGAATTAGAAGGGATTGTAGGTGCTATAGATTCACTAGGTTCAACAATTTTAGATTCAGAATCCTCTTTGTATAGCCATGCCAGCATAGCTTCATCCTCTTCAAATTCTTGTTTGGATACTTGCTCCGCCACAAAATTTCTTTTGTATGCTTCCATAGGTTCCTTAGGTTTTGATTTAGACTACTTCAAAGATTGTCCATATGACTTGGGTGAGATTGGGAGAGATGTTAGAGACAAGACTGGCTCTATAGTGTATTCTCCCATCCCATTTTCTTTGATATTGATCCCTTTAGCAATGTCTTCCATCTTAGATGTGGAAGCCACATTTTGTTGCTTGATGGAAGATTCTCTGTTATTGGGAACAAGCTTATCGGCACTTTCCTTCAATGTATTGCAAGTTGTACTTAGATCTACTGGGCTAGTAACTTCTACCCCTTCATAGGGAAATTTCAAGCATTAATGGTACGTAGAAGGAATAGCTTACATTTCATGTATACAGAGTCTCCCTAGAAGAATATTGTAAGCCAATGGCAGATCAAGCACCTGACATGTGGTATCTTTGATGACCGGACCCACTCGGATGGGTAAGACAATGGTGCTTTTAGAAGATCTTTCCTATTCATCATAGGCCTTTATGGTGATCTTCTTTCGAGGATCAATAGCCATCTCTAAGAATCCCAACTGTGTGATTAAGTTGTAAGAACAACTGTTGAGGCTTGTGCCCCCATCTATCAACACACGTTTGACTCGACGGTTCTAGATCAAGACTTCTATGTGTAAGGGCTGATTATGTGGGTGACTCAAAGAGTTGTCATCTTCCTCTGAAAAGGAGATATATTGTGGAGATGTTAGATGACCAACCATAGTCTGGAACCTATCTAGATCTAGATCATCAAGAACATTAGAGCCGAGCAAAGCTTTGTCTAGGGTATCTCTGTGAGCTGGAGATATTTGAAGTAACTCAAACATAGAGATTTTGGCATTGGTATGCTGGAGTTGTTGGACGATGTTGTAAGATGTAGGTCTTGTATCCTTTGGATTAGAAGATTTCAAGGTAGCCTTCTGTTTAGAAGCAGATGTGAGATTGAAAGGTATCTTAGGGACATTAGATGAACTTGGTGTTTGTCCTTTTAGATGAGCCTGAGCTTGTGATCTGGTAACTGCATTAGCTAAGGAATGATTTCTATCTCTTTGTACAATCGTGATGACATTGTAACTCTCAGAGAGACATGGTTCAACCATATTGATGACAGCATTGTTTCCAGGGTAGGCATAGTTGACTTTTGCCCCCATGTTAGGCTGAGAAGTGGAAACTCCCTTGCCATGTTGTGGAAATGATTCTGTAAATGTTGTGTGATCATTATTGCTGGTAGGATTATCAATCGTGATGTCCCCTTGATCTATCAAGTCTTGAATAGTATGCTTCAAGTGGAAGCATCCATTAGTTTTGTGGCCTTTAGTCCGATGGAAAGCACAGAATTCATTATCTTTCCACCAATATGGTTTTGGATCCAGATCAGGCTTTCAGATTGGTGGTAAAGAGATCATGTTATCAGCTATCAGGGTTCTCAGGGAAGATTCCAAAGATTCTCCCAGGGGAGTAAACTTTCATTTATTATCCCATCATTTGAATGGCTTCTTTGGAGATGGTTCAGTAGATTTTTGCTCTGAAGCTTCAATGGCTTTGGTGGCAAGGGTGAGATTGTAGGCCGGTGCCTTTGATGGGGTGCGGATAGTGTCAACAACACCATCAGAGATGATACCTTTGTTTCTATTCCAGCTCTTGTTTTTATCTTTTGAGCTAGATCTAGATTCAGACTTGTCCTTTTGAAGTGTGATTTCTCCTTTCTTGACAACTACTTTCTCAATCTTGATTGCATTATCCACCATTTTATCAAAAGATACATGATCTTGCATTTGTAATGGATAATTGAGCTCTGGAACAAGGTTATTGATAAAGATTTCAAGTTTCTCCATTTCGGGAATTGGTCTAGCATATAGAGAAAACTTCTTTCACCACCTCTTGAGAAAAGTTAGGAATGATTCCCCTGGATATTGCTTGAGGTTACAGATATCAATCATGGTGACCAGATGTTGAATGTTGTAGGAATATTGTTGATAAAACAATTTAATCAATTCCTCAAAAGTTTTGATTGTAGAAGGTAATCTCAAAAACTATTGAATGGATGCTCCTCCTAAGGATCTAGGAAAAAGATGCATCAGATAGGTTGGTTCATGCATGAATTCCATCGAGTGTGTATAGAACACTCTAACATGATCTTGAGGATCAGAGTGTTCATCATATTTGCCATACTTTGGGATCTCCACTCTTTTTGGGAATGGAGGCATATACAAGTCTTTGTCAAAAGGGAAAGGACAAAGGGCCTCCATGGAGAATTCCTTGGGTTCCTTCTCTTTCTCAATTTTATTCATTTTGACCTGCATAGCGTGCAACTGGTTCATTATGGCCATCATCAGAGTTTCTTCCTCATGCATGATGATATCTTTGACATTGAAGTGAGGAGGAAGTTTAGCTCCTTCCTGGGCTAATTGCAAAAAGTATGCCTCTCTATCCACTTTCAAGAAATGCCTCATCATTCTCTTGAATTCATCATCATTTTGACATCGATGGATTTCAGAGGGTGTAGGTTCTTGGTCAGCATTATGTTGAGAATGGTGTCCTTGGGATTCTCCTCCTAGAGAACCGTGGTTTTTCCCTGCTTGAGACATGGTAGGAGTTTTTGGGCTCCCTGGAACAGATTGAGGAGGAGTTTGCTGATTACCTCTGTGAGTTGATAGAGGAGGTATGTAACTAGTTTTCAATTGAAAAAAACTGAGACCGTCGTCTTCGTAGATACCTGACTTGATGAGTTGTTCAAGAGTTGGACCCAGGGTATTGGTCAAAAGTAAATTCTGAGATGTTTCTTCTGATTTCTTGTGTGAAGAAGCTCTAGTCTCCACCATTAACTTTGAATGAAACAGAAGAAAAGGATGAAGACAATTGAACAACAATTTGATTCGAGAAAATTGGATGATGCAACCTTGTCAAGATTATGATAGTTTTGAAGATCTAATGAGACGTGGGTGAAGGATACTATGCCCTGGATGTATGGGATAGATCGCCCAAAAGATAGCAAACACGATTTCTCAACACTTAGTCTATTTTTGAAGATTGATGGAAGATTGATAGTTATTACAAGGTTTTGACATGAGATAAAAAAAGACTCAAATTGATTGAACAAAAGGCTAGATCGGATTCAAAAGATCACTCTTGGTAAATGGTAGGATTCTCAATAGCTACTACTCTATTCCTGACACAATGATCTATTTGACAGGGTTTGGAACCAGGCTGGAAACATTGGATATCTTGCAATTTGACAATTTCTGACAACTCTCTCAAATTTTTCCAAACGACACTCTGCAGACTCGTACGACACTGGGTAGTCTATGAAATGACAATTGCTAAACTCATACGATAGCTGGGTAGAAATGAAATGATAGTTGACAAAACTCGTACGACTTTTGACTTTCTTGAATTTTTTGGTTTGAAAACTCGTACGACACTGGGTTCTCAATCATATGACAGACGGGCAATACTGCAACGACACTTGACAAAACTCGTATGACTTTTGACTTCCTGAAATGACTTTTGACTCCAGAAAGAATTTTACGTCAAATTTTGCAAAACTTAAGGTTTTCAGTTTTGGATTGTTTGCAAATTGTACTGTCCATATTTTGAAGGTTATACTAGATTTGATCATTTTTAATAGCCAAGTAGATAAACAAGCACGCAGAATAGAAAGCAAGTGATTCCAAGCACATCTAAAAATAATAAACAAGGGCAAAAACAACCTTGTGCATGAACAATCAAGTGACCAAATTGTGCTAATCCCTGAGAGTACTAATTGTGTATATTCTGAAAATTTTTGCAATAACACACATATACCTGAGAATGAAAAATTGGCCTCTCTAGGGTTTTTAGTAATGGTTTGACTCTGTAACTTTTATGATTCAAAGGGGTGAACTCCAATCCCAGCACACCAAGGTTTTGACATAGTTCGAGAACTTAATCTTCAAGAGCTGCTAGGGAGATCTGACAACCCAACAATGAACCATACCCATGGAGATTTCTTCCACAAGGATATTTATATAGCGGCTATCACTACCACGGTGAAAATGGCTATGACCACTTGAGGTTCCATCAATGCAGTTTGCCCTGTGAAGGGATTGTCCGCTACGGTTAACCCTCTCTAAAGGTGACTCACAAATTTATACCAAAAGGGGACTTGGCTCCAGATCCAAGGTTTTTGACACCTTTTCACTTTTAACCCAAACAAAGCAAGAAAATTAATCCGACACGCTAAGATAAAGTTTTGTTCCACCAAGGTTTGTGATATCAACTCCACATGATCTATCAACCTCTTCGGGGAGAGAATGTATCAATCAATAAGACAAGATGCACTAACCAATTTTGATTCACCAAAGCTCGTGATGTCAACCCCACGTGATCTATCAACCTCTCCTAGGAGAGAATGTATCGATCAATAAGAGAAGACACACTAACCAAGTTGAATGTGAAACACACTAAGTATCCTCCCTACCTATAAGGATTCTATCGTCAAGAAAGATTTCTCTAGGAATCCAATCTCTCAAGAATCACAAATAGTGTTCATAGGGCCTAATTACTATGTGAGCACAGATATATTCCCAAAAGAAAATCTACCAAAAGTACCCAAAAAGTAGAAAGAGGAACACTTAACACTTAAAGTGAATATGAGATGAGTCCACAAGGTGGAACACTTAACACCTCACACAAGCTGAAAATGAGTCCACAACTTAGAAAACAAGTGAGTTCCTAAAAGCACAAAAGGGTTGCCAAGTGGAACACTTAACGCTTCTGTCATGTTGACCCCTCCCCTTTATGGTGCTGAGATTGCAACCACGGGGTGGAAATGAGGGGCCGGTGGATTAGCGAGTCCAATAACCCAAGATAGCAATCAAGATCAATCACAAGTATTCTAAGACTACTTAATGAATCCTTAAGGGATCACAACCTAGTATCAAATTATGCAAGTGTGTAGAAATAGATCAAAAGCATGAAAAGATGCACACAAGCTTGACACATGAGAGATTTATTTTAAGTCCAAATTGAAATTTTTTCAGAACAAGGAGAATACCTCGTGATCCTCGCAATGCGCTTAGTAGATTTTACCTGATTTTTAGCAATTCTTGCACTTTTCCCAATCAAAATCAGTAGAAAATCAATCAGGAACAGTAAATTTCAATTGTTAGGGTTAGCTGTCAGTCAAAATCCAAAAATAAAATCTGACAAACTACTTGCAAAAATGAAATGACAATTGAAATCTAGTACCAAAACTCATACGACAGTGGGTGTGTTCCCAGATGACAGTCTAGAAACTCATACAACACTTGGTATCTGATGAAATGACAATCCAGGTTCCAAACGACAATGGGTATGTGATGAAATGACACTTGATAAAATCAACTATCGTATGACAGTGGGTATGCTCCCAGTCGACACTAGGTGTCAACTGAAATGACAGTCTGAAAAACTCGTATGACACTAGGTTTCTGCTGAAATGATAGTATGAAAAACTCGTATGACACTTGGTGTCAGATGAAACAACAGTCTGCAAAACTCGTATGACATTGGGTGTCTGATGAAATGACAATCTGCAAAACTCATACAACACTGAAAACTTGTACGACAACTGTACGGACCGAAATTAAAAATCACATTGTACGGACAACTTTGATAGAAAAAGTATCAAAATAGGCAACAACAAGGGAGTTCTGATAGAGAAATGATAAAAGATTGATAGAAATGAAGGGAAGCCCATTTCAGGGCCCCATGGTGGGTGCCAGAAATGTGTGTGTGAAAATTGTACCTGATCTATAAACACAACACTTAGTAAAACATTAGAGGTTAGTGATAATCAAAATCATGCAAAATTGAAATCTAATCTAACCAAGCGATTTACTGCCTTCTAATAGATGCGAGATTGATGTTCTCAGATTGTAATCGAGATCAGTGACCTAAACGACACCTAAACGAAGGATTTGAATACAATTGATCTAAATGTGAATTGAATGCAATTAATCTATTTTTTTTATTTTATTTTATGATGCAATAAGGAATGAAAACTTGATATGAATCTATGCTAGATGAAATTGATATGCTATGAATGCTATTGAAAATTGATATGCAATGCTAATCTAACAATGATATGCAATATGAATGCAAAAATAAGATTGATCTCACAAAGATGTCGATTCGCAAGAGCTTTGATTCTTCAATTCCAATTCTCTAGCGTGATTGTGCAAAAATATGAGATGCTTTGAGATGAGCTGAGGCTTGTTTTTATAGAAATCCAGGGCTTTGGAGGTGCATGGATAAAAGCCATAAATCACTCAAATAACTCAAGTTGATTTTTGAGTTATTTTTAAATAAAGGATAATTAACTCACAAAAACATGCAAAAGCTAAGTTTTAACTCAAAATAGAGTTTAGCTTTAATTGATAATTGATAGTTGTCTGCTTTTATGATTGTGCATGTTTTATTTATGGATTAATTTAATAATAAAGTGATTTATTTCCAACTTAACTGCTTTTTGAAAATAAATAATTAATTTATGAGTTAATTAACTATTTAATCAAACTTTTATTAAAAATTATATTATTAAATAATGACAACATGCTTTAATTAATTAAATAAGAATTTAATCAATTAAAGATAGGAATTTTGATTTATTGTCAAAATTAAATAATACAATTAATAATAGATAGAATTAAATTTAATTACACAATTAAGTGGCAAATATTAAATCTAATTAATTAAATATGTAAAATATTTAATTAATCAAATTTTAGGATAAATGTGATTTATTGCCAAATAATTATAAAATTAAAGATAATTATGATGATTAGGAATATTACTAGGAATATTCCTCAATGCAGAATTTAAGATAATCAATTATGATTCGATGATGTTTAGATGTGCCTTAGGTTAGGACTTCGATGTTGATTTCATTCAATTTTTTGATGTAGGAGGTTAATGAACTTATAGCCCATTTTTGGGGTATTACACACGCAGGGGTCTAGAGCTAAATTAGCTCCCCCTATGACCCTGAGGGCCATTCATGCAGATGTAGAGGGTCCATCCACTTAAGATTCATCCAATACATTCTCATCAGCTTTGTCCTTCTTTTCTTTTGACCAAATCAAGCTTGCATCCTCTGAGGCTTTCACAAACTTGACTTCTGCTTCAGGATCCAAAACTGGTTCTTCGGTCTTTTTAGGGCTTTCCTGACCTTGTGTCCTTGATCTACAAAAACTTGAGATATGTCCAACCTTTTTACAAGAGTGACAAATGACTGGAGGTCTATTATTCCTTGGCACGTTGACATGAGGCACCATTCTACATGTTCTGGTTGAGTGACCATTATAGTTACATATCTAACATGTAACATTCTAAGAACTTCTAACATTTGTCTGATTCTGATTTCTTTGATCTTGCTCAGTCCTATTCTTCTTAGTAGTTTTTCAATTTATAGCTCTATGACCAAATCTATTGCATGAATAATAGTAGCCATTAAAGTTTTTACCTCTGTACAGTTTCTTGCAATGTGTCCATGCATGTTACAAGAAAAACAAGTGCATTCTACTTGCTTGCGCTCATTCTTAGGAGGACCACCATTGCCTTTGGTTTGATCTTCAGTCTTCTCATCATCAGTAGAGTTCTTTTGTGAATCCTTTCTTTCTCACATATTGTCAATCTGATTTTGAGCTTCATTGTATCCAATGCAACTAGTGTCTCCTTTGATTCTTCTTGCATACAACTATGATTCTACCAACTCAGCACTGGTGTGTAATTTGTCAATATGATCCTTTGACTTCTTCAATTCATATTCTAAGCTCTCTTTGATATTCTTTAGCTCCAAGATTTCTAAGTTAGCTTCCCTTAGTTCTTCATTGAGTTGAAGGTTCTCCTTGACTTGTTCATTCTAGACATCTTGATTGTTCATCAGTTTATCATCAAATTCTTCAAGATGACTTAATAAGGATGCATTTTCATCACTCAACTTCTTGAATTTTTCTTCAAGTTAACTATTAGAGCATCCTTTCAAATCCTTTCTTAGTCTTTTGATAACTAATTGAGCATCACTGACTTTTTCTTTTAGTTCTTCAATTTCTCTTTCTGAATTATCCAAGTCTTCAAGAGCGGCTTCAAGATTTTTCTTTAGATGTTTCATATCTACTTTTTCCATGGTCTCCTCAAGTGGTTAAACTTCTCTGCTGAGGACCAGAGCTCTGATACCAATTATTAGGAATGGGAATACTAAGAGGGGGGGGTAAATCAGTGTTCACTATATTTTAACTTTTTAGTTTATTCTTTATGCTAAACATAAATGCTTAAGAACTAAATTAAACATGAAACATGAAATCAACACATGACACCAATATGGTTACGGGGAAACCCAAATAGGTAAAAACCCTGGTGGGACTTGATACCCACTAATAATCTGCACTAGTGTTTTGTGATCCTTGTTAGAAGATCCTTTACCCTATTAGGAGTAGCTTTACAATGCTTTAAGTACAGTAGACCTTGTTAAGGGTTGAACCCTATTAGGAGTCTTTTACAATGATCCTTGTTAGGGGAGTGGACTCACTTTCCTAGAGCTCACTGCTCAAATGGTGAAGGCTACAACCTTCTGATTTAGATACACACTATATCTGCAGGTGAACTATTCACTGTGACACTGCTTGTCAGATCAGTTCCTTTAGTGTGCTGATGCTTTGACCTCTAGCAAAGCTCTAATACATCTTATGCTGACCTCACATACCTCTCCTCTTCTTAACACAACTCTCTTCCAACTTCCATACCAAATACAATGGGTGCACCTTATATTTATGCGCTTATACAAACAAAACAATTAGGTCAGTCCTATAACTAATTACAAACAACGCTTCCAAATGAATTGGCTTAAGTGTACTTACAATTATACCTATAAACATGTTGGAAACCTAAATACAATGGGTTCATAGCCTTTACAATATTACATTACAATCACAAACCAAAATGCTAACTGTCGGCTCCATGCTCTATTCGTTGCTGGCACACACTGGCTATGCAACTTCAACTGACTATAACTATCACATCTTTGCAATCTACTTATGCACTCTTAGAATAAGCATAAGTATATTCTAACAAACTTAACTTCCAGGGCACAAACCATAATTCATCTATACACACATTCGCTAATGCTCTGAGCTGCAGGAACTTTGTATACTGTCCAATCTTCAACACTTAACTGAATTCTGATCTTTACACTAAGTGTGTTGTCTCCAAACTACTATATGACTTTGTTGCCATAATGAGAACACTATATCAAGTCATATACTTCAATATAGACAACTTTCCAACAAGCTATTGGGTGTGTGCCTAAGCTTGCAAGAAAAGGTTTCCAATATATGCCAAATTCCTTAAGGATAGAGTGTTCTTGACTTCCCACTCACATGTTTTTTTGCTGTGCTTGATCACTTTACCTCATAAATATTCAGAAAAACATTGGGAACAATCAGAAAAACTTGAAAATTGACCAATTAAACACAAATTTCAACACTTTAAAAAAATTTGGTGGAGTATCATTTAGAAAACAATCATACGGTATACCTCATAAAATTACATCTGATCAAAAGATCATACACAACCCAACATTAATTCATATTTAGGAGCATCAAGTTGTATGACCTATTGTCCAAAAACACTTACAAACTATCATTCTTCCTTAGTAAATCATTGGTCAAAAGTAAATTGTACCTAGTTAATTGATCATATCAGCATAGACATAAAATTATACCCCGTCTATACTCTCGTACCTAGTCTATCATTGAGTCATACCGAGGGAATCGTATGAAAAATAGTGGGATTTTTGGAGGTCTTTCGTACATATTTTTTCCATTATGAGTACCCATTTCAAACTTCTATCAAATATCTTCATCATAGTTAACCAAGTTAGAGATTCAAATTATTCCATCTCCAAGTTGTCCCTTTATTTCATATGGATTTTGATTCAATCCTTCTTGTTCTATTTCTTTCACATCAAATCTGATTAAGCAAAAATCTATTTCTTAGAAATTAATTATTTGGGCATTCTAATGCTAACTCCAACAACTGAAGCTAGTAATCAACTAACTTTTCCATCAATCTTTTCCAATCAATTTATATTTAATCAATCTTATAATCAATCCCTTGCAAGTAATCATTCAAATCTAATCATATTAAAATCCTAGTCAGTGTTCCAAATTTCTCAAGAAAATTTAATCTTTGATTTTTCATGGTTAATACCAAAACCAACTAATATCCTTTCAATCAAAATTGATAATATCCTCCTAGACTTATCACTTTTGACCAAGGAGAAACCTCAAGATCAAATCCCATATTCAATCAAGAATCATGAATCCAAATGACCTACAAAAACTAGAATACACCAACCATGTCTCGTAATGATTATGACCTAGAAGAATGAAATGATAACCAAGGAAATTGAGAGGAAGAAGATAATCTTTGATGTCATGATAGTTTGGATAGTGATGAAGACCCAATTGAAGAGGAATTCTGAAATTCCAACAAAGAAATAGATTTCAAAAGATGTTGGAAACATCCTTAATTTTGACAAAGAATGATACTTCTTGTACCTTGTATCTATGGGGGTCAAACTTCCAAAAGACTTTGATGTGGACCTTTTGAAAATAAGGGAAGTTGAAACACCTATTTCCATTCTTGCTAAACAAATGATGACACTACAAATAGAAATGCAGATCTTAAAATAGGGAAAGGACAAACACTCTAATCAATATTCACTTGACACAATCGGTTTGTCTCCATTTGACAAAGGTTTACACATGCCCTCATTCCCTTCTAAAGTGGAAATCCCAAAATATGATAAGTATAATGACAATGGTGATCCACAGGATCATGTCAAAGAATTTTGCACCTAAATTATGGATTTTTTTCATGAGAAGACATATCTAATGAGACTCTTTCCTCAAAGTTTTCGAGGACAAGCCATATAATGGTTCACAAATCTCACACCCATTGTAAAAACCTTTGAAGATCTTTTCAAAAGATTCTTTCAGCACTATTCCTACAACATAAAACACAATATCACTATGTTAGACCTATGAAACACCAAACAACGAAGTGACAAACCATTTTTTACATTCCTTCAGCGATGGGGGAAGATATTTGAAACATATCCAAGACAAATTTTTGAGAGTGAGAAGATGGAAATATTCATCAACACTTTGATTCCTGAGATGAATTGTGCATTATAGATGCAAACACATGTTTCTTTTGACAAAATGGTAGAAAGTGTCATTAAGATTGAATATGTCCTAGTAAAAAAGGGAAAGATCACCATTTAGAAGGATATTATATCTAACAATAACAATGGAAACAAACAAAAATTCCAATAATAGAACAAGAAAAAACATGTGGTTAATGATGTTATTATGTAATCATTCAATGATAAACCTAAATTGGGAATATTCAATCTCTCAACTAGTCTACAAGCGGCTAAGAACACCAACAACAACACATTTACTCATAGAGGGAAAAATGAATAAAATAGAGATAAACCTTGGATGTTCAAACCCAAGTGTAATTTCACTCCTCTTAGAGAACCTCTAGAAGGAGTACTCAAAACTCTATTAGACAACAATATAATCACTTTACCAAAGTCAAGACCATGGGAACCAAAAATTAAACTGAGATGGTGGAACAATGATCATTTCTATGATTTCCATAAAAACAAAGGTCACAAAATGAATGAATGTATGAAACTTAAACACGTGATACAAGACCAAATAAACAATGAAAAGATCAAGGTAGATGGTCATCAATCAAATAATGATCACAAGGCATTTAAATAACCATTACCCCGATATGATAAAGGTTGAAGTTCAAATCCTAAGGGTGACAAGATCAATTACACTTATGCAGATAATGATAATGTGATCTACATGATTGAACCTAACAAACAACTAAACAATGAAGGTCTTACTCCTCATTATAATCCCATATTTGATCAAGAGGGAGAATGGAATGAAAAAACAAATGAAATACAATCAGTTTCCCAACGAGTCAATTTGATTATCATCAAAAGTGTAAACTAAGGAGCTAAATCATCCAACATAGTTAAGAGAATTCAAGCTAAAGTCACAATCAAAGGGGCTAGTTCTTCATAAAAAAAACCAGCAATATCAATATCAAAACCTTCTATGTCAAAACAATCAAGATCTTCCTCATCATCCTACAACTTGGTGGATCAATTGCAATGAACATCCACCCAAATCTCAATCTTTGAATTCTAAATACATCTCCTAAACACAATGAGATCCTTGAACAAGCCCTACTTGCAGTGAATGTTCTGAAAGCCTTAGATGTAGATTGATTCTAAGAAATGGTTGGTCATTTGGCATCCATTCATTATCTATCCTTTTCAGGAGAAGATGACAAATTCTTAAATCATATGCATAATCAGCCATTACACATAGAGATGTTAATCCCTAAACAGAGTCAAGCACATCTTGATAGATGGAGATTATGGTTTGACCATTGTACATTCAATCTAGTAAAAGAATTAGGTTTCTCAAAACATTCTATAGACCCACTAACAAATATAACCATCAAGGCATATGATGAAGAAGAAATATCATCAAAAGGATTAGTTGTACTCCCTATCAGAGTGGGACCCATTCATAGAATTTCATTTCCCAAGTTCTTGATCTATTTCTAGCATACAATATATTACTAGGAAGGCCATGGATACATGACATGAAAGCTATCCCATAAACATGCTTGTTATCCTAATTTTTACATGTAGGATGATGAACATAAATAGGAAAACATTGCATAAAGGTACATCTATTCAACACTACTTTTCAGGTAATGTAGATAAATATTTTGCTATTGCATACATATAATTACATTATACTCTAAGTCTTGCTCATATCCAAATTTTCAAATTCATAATTGATCATTACATTGTGCATACAAACTAGATGTAATAGAAAAATGTTCTTTCATATTTAATCTTTCATCTTGAAACAAAGTACAAATGGCAGAATAGAAAGCATGATAGAAGTATGAGTAAGGTCCCATGCATTGCCTTGAGGAGTCATTTGTATTTAGGAGCTGGTTTGTTTATCAAGTCTTCAGGTCCACTGTTGAGTCTTCATGTCCTAGGTCTTTAGGGTTTTTCCTCCATCATGAGAATAGACAAGATGTTAGATCCAGTTGGATTTAAGCAATACATGAAAACAAAAGCATCATACAACAATCAAACTTTTAGAGCTGCACATTTATCTGTGATATCAATGCAATAGAAAAATATGCATCTACATAAACTAAAAAATAGTATTAAAGGGACATGACTCCATGAAACCTTTTACTATTTATGGTCATCAGTATGCATGTTGTTTTCATATATAAACCAGATATTTGAATCAAAGGGACTTAGTTCTTGTAGCTAAGAAACCTTTTTTAAAACAACAGGATATCATTAGGTTAGTGAACACCATTAGTTGATTGGTATTGATTCATAAAAGTCATCATACATGGCACTCACACAAAATTGACCATTTGATCATGTTCACTAACCTAACAAGATGGATTTGATGTTGTTTTTAAATAGAGTATTGTTTTTAAATAGAGTAATCAAAGATGCATTGCTCGAATGGACTGTGGATTTATATCACAGTCAAGGAAAAAAGAAGATGCAGTGTGGTGTTCACTGTCAAATTCCCTAAAGATGTTATAGCTTGTACTTTTCCAAACAGGTAAGTTCATTACTGGTGTACAATATAAAAGAGTTTATCTTACACAAACAATGTAAAGTAATGTGCACATATAGAAAGATTGATCACTGAAAAGATAGATAGTCATGTTGTGAATACAAGATGCTACAGTGAATGATCAAATAGAAATGATATCAAGATTGTGTACCTATTTAGAGAAATATCAGCTACCTCTATTTTTGTAATGTTTTGAAAATGACCACTAGTGAAGTGGTGAATGCCAAATGCTACAGGAAATGAACAAGAAATGGTGTGAACAAAAATGCATGTTCAAAGTACAGTGCTGAAGAAATGCTACAATAATATTATTTTAAAGTATCAAGAAATGTTTTCAGAGTGTGCTTATGGATGTCATGAGCCTGTGCTCAAACATCATTAGTTTACATTCTTATGGTTCTGGGTTGTACAAGCCCATGCTCGAACCCCATGAACATAAAAATTTTACATTTTGTTGCATTTCATATTTAATAAAAAAAAACATTTGATGCATTTGTCACTATTGTTCCAGCATGAGGGTACATTCTAACATTTTTTGTAACCAATCACAACACATCTTCAAAAATAAGAACATTGTAAAGCAAAGAGCCTAATAGATAAGATACAGCATGGTGGTTTTTGGTTAAAGTAACAATGGTAAAAAACAAGCTTGGTCACTGTCAATAGTGTATAAATATCATAATAAAACCCAAAGTTGATATCTGAAGACAATGAAAATGAGCTGGAGATAACTGGTGTGAAAACGTGGAATATTAACAAATAGCTCTAGCATTCCAAGGCCAAGAAGAAGTGACGGTTAGTACTGGAGTTTCCAAAGAAATAATCACAACAAGGAATAAGCACCAAATTTTTCACAATATCAAGAGGAGTGATAATATAACTCAGCTTCCACAACATGATTGATGTTTAGCAAAAAAAAAAAAGATGTATATTACTTATCTTTATCAAAGTCGAGTTCCTTGTCATAAACTGAGCTTCAGGCTCATGATACATGCCAGTAATCAAGTCCCAACTCATTTGTCACAGTGGAGTACCATCTATAGAGCCCAAGCTCTCAAGAATAGGAGACAACTTCCAACTTAAAAACCCAAGTTCCATATGTAAAATCTAAGCTTCATGCTCAAGATTCATGTTGTAAAAAGCTTCAACATAGTTATGAATGAGTTTTGGTTCATCAATCAAAGCCTGAGTCGGAGCTTGAGCTTTATCTATACAACCTGAGTTGTGTTTCAAGCCTTAGTTTTTATCAAATGACAACATAACCAGTAATGATCTCTAGATCAAGATACAGAACATGGTAAAGGAGTGAATGTAGGTCAAAATCTTTGCAGGAATTCTCACCATGAATGAGGGTTTGCCCTTCATTTTTCCCAAAATGCATACAACACAAAGACCAAAAATGCCAGAGTTCTGATGTATTTTGAAGTCTGATGGCAAAGAACAATAAATGCCCTTCAATTCTTGTAATGCCTCAAAGTGATAAATGCCACCTTGCTTATTCTACAAGATATATCATAGTAGATTGTCGATTGCATAGGGTTGGTCATGTCGACCTTTTTTTTTGTAATTAGCAAGTGTTTAGACTTGGGTTTTTTAAAAAAAATTAAGTTTAAGTTATATGCATAGGTAGAGGGGTTATTTATTGTTATGAGTTATGCCTCAATTATATTGTAATATGTTGGTATTTTTCTAAAAAAATATTTATCCTAAAAGACCAACATTAGGGGCTAAATTCAAAGCATGAATTATGCTATGAATTAGGGTTTTCTTGGCTAAATTGGAGCTGATTTAGGACTGATTTAGGGGGGCTAGATTTTTGAATTAGGCCTTACGAGGGTACTTAACTGAGTTTGAGAATCAATTTTAGGGGTTCAAAATTGAGGAGAAGAAGGCTTTTGTGAGCATTGTTATTCCATTGCCTCTTTTACAAATGTTTTGTAACCATTTTAGGATTTTGAGGGAGAATAAAGTAATTATTCCATATTTCACATATTTTTCTAAGTTTTGTCACCAATCCTATTTTTCTTTCCTACATTTCATTGTTTTTCGCTTGGTAGCCTTGATAAGTGAATTTATACAATTCCTTCTTTAAAGTTATCAAATTTAAACATTTTGCAGAATATTTATGTTTCTTGGTTGGTTATCATTGTTTGTGGTGCATACCCTAATAGTGGATCCTAATTCAACCTATATGTTGAATAAAAAATATTAATTGCAAATCTCAATAGTTTGTGTGTTGTAGATCCTAGTTTGAAGTTCCTAAGAAGTCTTAGTCAAGTTTGGTGTCTCACCCCCCTTTTTCATTCAGTTTTTTAGTTATCTTTCTTATCTTTGTTAGGAATAGTCCCAAGAGATAACTGAGAGGGGGGGATGAATCAGTTATCTACAAGTTTCAATTCTTTATTCAATTAAGTATACTTAAACATAAAGCATAAACACAATGAAAGAACACTTCAACACAACACCAATATTTTGGTTACGGGGAAACCCAAATAGGTAAAAACCCTGGTGGGAATTGACACCCACTAATATTTTGCACTAGTGTATTATGATCCTTGTTAGAAGATCCTTAACCCTGTTAAGAGTTTCTTTATAATATATTTATTATAGTAGACCTAGTCAAGGGTTGGACCCTATTAGGAGTCTTTTACAATTAACCCTATTAGGGGTGAGGACGCACTGTCCGAGAGCACACTGCTCAAAGGGGTGAAGGCTACAACCTTCTGTTTAACAGATACACACTATATTTGGATCTTGGTGAACTATTCTTTGACCTGCTATCTTGATTAGTTCCAATGTATAGCACTAATACTTTACTTGGTCACATAGACCTTCTTATGATGGTTTTACACTTCGCACACTCTGCTCTGCTCTTGACAATCGACTATGAACCACACTCTAGCAATCACAAATGACTACCTATAAATATATTTCCTCTAAATGATATAATCAAGTTGACCTATTAGAACCACCTTGAAATCATATTAGAGAAGCCATAACAAACTCCAATAATAAATCAGTCAGCTCTACTAAGCACACAACACATTCTGGGACCTGTCCAATAAGATAATTGTAGACGCACGCTACACATTGCCGGCTCTACCAAAATAATTGTATCTTTCTCCTCAAGCTGAATTACCTCATGCACTCCTAACATAACATTTCTAACTCTTCTTGAAGCTCTAATCCAAGGGCACATACCAAAATGATAGGCACAACTCCAAAACCAATATAATCTTTGTCGGCTCTTCTAAATAAACATAAGAAACAGCTACTGATGAATAGTAACTGCATAACTTCACTTCTACTTATCATCAAACTCTACATCCATGAATGTAACATCACTAACATGTCTTCATTACATATCCAAATGCACAAGGCTCCATGATAACTATATGGACAACCATACATAGAACACTGCTTGTTACTCTGTCAGAAACATTGTTGACACAATCTGCTATATAACTATTTGTACTAACAATTAACCTCTATGCCCATGATATCATGTTGATAACATGTCCATGCTACATATACTAAAATCTTACTACATAAGTATTCCATACATGTTACTTACCATATGTTGTCATCAATGACAAACATATAGTCAGCACTGGCTTGCTAGCAAATCTCCAATAATCTCCCCCTTTGGCATTGATGGCAACATATGGAATGAAAAAAACCAACAACCCAAATGAACATTTCTTTTATAACATTATCCATTTCCTCTTCAAAACTCCCCCAAGGATGAATCCTCCATCTGCTACAATATTCTTCAACATTCTCCATTTCCTCAACTGAACTACTTCCATAACTAAATACAATTCCCCCTTAGTATATTACTCCTTCCTTTGTTTCTATTTTTCATGACTATATATTACTCCCCCTTTGACATCAATGGCAAAGGGCACCAATTAGTTTAAGCACTAGTACTACTCCTAAAGTAGAGTAGTCAACCATCCATCAGTCCCTGAGGACTAATGCTCGTTCTTCTTTCTTCTAAGTAGAATCAGGGAAGGGAATTACTCCCAACTTATCCCTGAGATACTTAAAAGTATCCTTTGACAAGGGCTTTGTGAATATGTCTACCAACTAATCCTTAGTACTCACATAGTCCAACTTGACTTCTTTCTCTATCACTTTCTCTCTTAGGAAGTGATACTTTATCTCAATGTGTTTTGTCTTTGCATGCATCACAGGGTTCTTTGACCTATTGATAGTGCTAGTGTTATCATAGTGAATAACAATAGGGTAATTAATCTAAATTCAAAAATCCTTTATCATCTGCTTGATCCACACAATTGTAGAAAAATTCAACGCTACTATAACATACTCAACTTCTGATGTTGACTAAGAAATACAATTATGTTTCTTTCTTGTCCGAGTGACAAGTATGTCACCAAGAAACACTACTCCACCTGATGTACTCTTCCTATCATCAACACATCCGGCCCAATCTACATTAGTATACACATGAAGCTCAACATTTTATGAATTATGATACGATAGACCATAGTCTATAGTGCCTTTCAAGTATCTGAATATCCTTTTTACTTCCATGAGGTGACTTTGTTTAGGCTTTGTTGCAAATCTTCCAACTATGCCAACTGCATTGGAAATATTAGGTCTGGTTTGAGTAAGATATATGAGTTTTCCAATCATAGACTTGTACAATGTTATATCTACTATTGGTGAGTCATCTTCTTTTGTAAACTTGCATCCAGTAATCATAGGTGTCCCTACTAGCTTGCAATTGTCCATCTTGAATTTCTTCAATATTTATTTCACATACTTGGACTGATTAATGAAAATACCTTTCTCTATCTATTGCACATTTAGTCCCAAAAAGTATTTGATAGGACCAATCATGCTCATCTCAAACTCACTTTGTATTTCTTTAGAAAACTCTATGCTTAGTTTGTCATTTCCCCCAAAGATAATGTCATCAAAAAATATAGCCACAAGTAGTAGTCCCTTAGATGTCTCTCTTATAAATAGATTACAATTTGCTGCTCCTTTCTTGAATCCAATATTTGTTAGATATCCATCAAGGCTCTCATACCAGGCTCTAGGGGCTTACTTGAGTCCATAGAGGGCTTTCTTCAATCTACCTAACATATCAAGTCTGTCTGATAGGGTGAATCCTTCTGGCTACTCAATGTATACTTCTCCTTTTAGCTCTCCATTCAAGAATGCTGACTTAACATCCATCTGATAAACTTTGAAGTTTTTCAATGTTGTAAAAGCTAGAAACAGCTTAATAGCTTCTAACTTGCTTACTGGTGCAAAAGTGTCTGAATAATCAATACCTTCTCTTTACGCATATCCCTTACATACCAATCTTGCTTTATTCCTCACTACTGTACCATCTTCATTCATCTTGTTTCTAAATATCCACTTTGTTCCAATCACATTTTTATCACTAGGTCTTGGGACTAGTTCCCAAGTATCATTCTTGATAATCTGATCCAGTTCTTCTTTCATAGCATCATGCCAATCTAAATCATTGCATGCATCTTCAACACTTAAGGGTTCAATCTGAGATAGTAAACATACTACCTCACTGCTTGTAGAACTCTTAGCTTTTGAACTTGTTGTGACTTTTCCACTCTGATCTCCAATGATGTCATCCTTAGAATGATATCTAGATGTAAACTTTTGAACTTTGGGTGATATTGTATTATCTACCTTAGGAGTTTCTTCTTCACTTGTCTCAGGGTCATTGAATAACACATCAATACTATCAAACATTTCTTCAATAACTATCTCACTAGTGGAGGGTCTAGGTTCATCTTCAATCATGGGTGAGTAATCATGATATCTTTCTTGAACCATAAACTTTTCATCAATCTTAACATGAGCACTTTCAATGATCTTTTTCAATCTTAAATTGAAACATCTATAATCTTTACTTTTAGTAGAGTAACTAAGGAAAATACCTTCATCACTTCTTGCATCAAAATTGCCTACTGCTTCATCTCTCTTGATGTAGCACTTGCTTCCAAATATTCTGAAGTATTTTACTATGGGAACATTACCAAACCATATCTCATATGGTGTTTTGTCTGCATTAGGCCTCAATTGAATTATATTGATGGTATAGACTAGTGTATTGACTGCATCTCTCCAATAGGTGTGTGCAAATTTTCCTTCAATCATGATGATGCGTGTTGTATCAAGGATGATCCTATTCCTTCTCTCTGCAATTCCATTCTACTGAGGGGTTCTAGGTGCACTCAACTGCCTCTTGATGCCATGTTCTTCACAGTAATCATAGAATCTATCAGAGGTGAATTATCCTCCTCTGTCTGATCTCAAACATTTTATCTTTAGTCTAGATTCATTCTCAACCTTAGCTTTGAATATTTTGAACTTCTCAAATGCTTGTGACTTTTCTTTCAAGAACGCAACCCACATCATTCTAGTATATTCATCAACAAACAAAATGAAATACCTTTCACCATAGTATGATCTTGTTTGAGTTGGACCACATAGGTCTGTATGAATCAGATCCAACTTGTTCTCTACTAAATTGTGCTTGCTCCTGAATGAGTTTTTCACTTGCTTTCCCATCACACATTCCCTGCATATAGTATCAACTAGCTTTGCTATGCTAGGTAGATCTCTTACTACCTTTACATTGCTTATCTTTACTATGTTATCAAAATTGATATGACATAGTCTTTTATGCCATAACCAACTATCATCTACTTTAGCAACAAAACAACTTGCTTCTAGATTAAGATGAAAAACATTACCTTTAGTCTTTGATCCTGATGCAATTATTTCTCCTTCTTTGTTGTTAATGATGCACTTGTTTCCATTGAATTCCAATTTGTAACCTTATTCAAGTAACTGCCCAACACTTAGTACATTATGTTTCAAACCATTGACATAAAGAACATCATCAGTACTATTCTTTCCATCCAAGGTGATGGCTCCTCTCCCAACGATGGGTTTAGGAGTGTTATCTCTAAATCTAACCATGCCACCATTGTATTTGTCTAGATGAACAAATTTTTCATTATCACCTGTCATGTGATGTGAACAACCACTATCTATAATCCAATCTGTCTGTATATTAGCTTGTGAAATCAATGTTAGCTCTTGTTCCTCTTTCTCATCTTCATGGTCTATCTTATTATTCATTTTCTCTATAATGGAAATGAATCCAATTTCTTCTTTAGTTGATTTATCATCTGAAACTCCATCTCTAGCATAGTAACATTCCCTAGAGTATTTGGGCTTATAGTCATTTTTGAACTTTCTAGCTCTTGTAGGACACTTGGATGCAAAGTGACCAATCTTATTACATGAAAAGAATTTAAATGGCAATTGACCTTCATATTTTCCTTTTCCTTTATTTTCTCTTTTAGCAATCATAGAAATGAAATCATCTAGTATTTTCTCTTCATCATCATCATCAAAATTACAAGAAGCGTTTGTAGATTTCTTACCATGTACTATTGCTTTGAAGGTTGTCTCACTTTTAGGTTCTATCTTCAATCTTGAAATCTCAAAAGCTAAGATTTTGTTGATCAATGTATCTCTCTTAAAATTTGATGTAAGTTGCATGGTCTCATCAAGGATTTTGATCTTGTTTTCATATTCTGGAGTGAGAGTAGTCATCAATTTGTCCATAATGTCTTCCTCTGAGATCTCTCCACCATTGTTCCTAATTCCAATAATTGCTTCATTGATCCTTTGATTGTAAGCTCTGATGTTTTCTTTAGGTAGCATCTCTAATGCATTGTATCTTTTCTTCCATGTTTTTCTGTGAGCATCTTTTTCTTGTTTATCTCCTTCAAATATGTCTTCTAGGTACTTCCATATTTTGTGGGCTTTATCTACTTTCTTTATTTCTAGAAAGGCGCTATCAGATAGGGAATTGATAAGGGCTTCTTTGGCTATTGCATTCAGATGAAACAATTCCTTTTCCTTTTCAATAGCATCATCCTTTGCAAGGTCTTCTAAAGTAGGGATCTTAACTACTTTGATAGTTACATCAAAAACTTCAAAAGTAATGCATTGCAAATGAGTCACCATAGTGTCCTTCTAATCAAGATAATTCTCTCCATCAAACTTAGGACTTTCTTTTCTGAAGAATGCCATCTGATCAACCTCAAGCTATCAAACTTTCTCTCTGAGGCACTTGGCTCTGATACCAATTGTTAGGAATAGTCCCAAGAGATAACTGAGAGGGGGGGGTGAATCCGTTATCTACAAGTTTCAATTCTTTATTCAATTAAGTATACTTAAACATAAAGCATAAACACAATGAAAGAACACTTCAACACCACCAATATTTTGGTTACGGGGAAACCCAAATAGGTAAAAACCCTGGTGGGAATTGACACCCAATAATATTATGATCTAGTGTATTATGATCCTTGTTAGAAGATCCTTAACCCTGTTAGGAGTTGCTTTAAAATATGTTTAGCATAGTAGACTTGGTCAAGATTTAGACCCTATTAGGAGTCTTTTACAATTAACCTTGTTAGGGGTGAGGATGCACTGTCCGAGAGCACACTGCTCAAAGGGGTGAAGACTACAACCTTCTGTTTAATAGATACACACTATATATAGATTTTGGTGAGCTACGCTTTGACCTGTTGTTTGGATTAGTTCTAATGTATAGCACAAATACTTTACTTGGTCACATAGACCTTCTTCTGATGATTTGACACTTCTCACACTCTACTCTGCTCTTGACAATCAACTATGAACCACACTCTAGCAATCACAAATGACTGCCTATAAATATCTTTTCTCTAAATGATATAATCAAGTCAGCCTATTAGAACAACCTTGAAATCATATTAGAGAAGCCATAAAAAACTCAAATAATAATTCAATCAGCTCTACTAAGCATGCAACACATTATGGGACCTGTCCAATAAGATAATTGTAGACACACGCTACACATTGTCAGCTCTACCAAAATAACTGTATCTTTCTCCTCAAGCTGAATTATGTCATGTGCTCTTAACCAAACATTTCTAACTCTTCTCCAAGCTCTAATCCAAGGGAACATACTGAAATGATAGGTGCAACTCTAGAACCAATATAATCTATGTCAGCTCTTCTAAATAAACACAAGAAACTGCTACTGATGAATAACGACTACATAACTTCACTTCTACTAATCATTAGAATCTGTGTCCATGAATGTAACATCACTAACATGTCTTTATTACATATCCAAACACACAAAGCTCCATGATAACTATTTGGACAACCATACACAGAACGCTACTTGTTACTCTGTCAGGAACACTATTGACACAAGCTGCTATATAACTGTATGTACTAATACTTAACCTCTGTGCCAATGATATCATGTTGATAACATGTTCATGCTACATATACTGAAAGCTTACAGCATAAGTCTTCCATGCATGTTACTTACCATATATTATCATCAATGAAAAACATACAATCAGCACTGGCTTGCTGGAAAATCTCCAACACTCTTTTCCAATCAAAGTTTTAGTCAAGGTGATATTTCCAAATCTAATAGGAACCAGCCTAGAATCCAGAGATTCCTTCTCAATCAGAGTCCACCCACAACTCAAGAAGTTTTCCATTGTTAGCATGAAATATCAGTGTACCCTAATGCCTGAGTTAGAGTGATATTTCAGGGCCTTAACATTTTTTGGCATGCCCGGTGGGACCTTGTGATACATGAATCAAATCCAAACAAGGAGTGTAAAAATGCTTGAGTATTTGCAGTTGTCTTTCACTAGGAGAGGTAGAACTATGTAAAGAGATCCTAGAGGTCCTAGAGAGATTTTTGTTCAGCTTGTACAAAGGGGTAGGAGACCAGGAAGGCTGAGGAAGATAAGATATGAAAGAAATTCAGCTCCTCCCTCCTACCGTACTGAATTGCCAGATTCAGATCAGGAATTTTTTGAAGATCTAGAAGCATTACAAAGTCAAGTTGTTCCTAAATAGCCACCTAAGGTAGATCAGTCACTACCATCTAGTTCCACTAGAGAACTTCCAAAAATGGCTAGGAATTTTCCATTTGTGCCTTTTGATTAGGGAAATCCTTTGAGGATTGTCAATCACAACAACATTCCATTGGTAGCCTTAAAAGGGTTACCATCATTGACTGGAGAAGGGAAAATAACTACCATAGAACATATCAGAGATATTGCTTCTCTTTGCAATTTCCATCACATCATAGAGGAGGATGTAGCTTTGAAGCTATTGGCTACATCATTGAAGGGTAAAGCATTGGAATGGTTTAGAACTCTTCTAGTGGCATCTATTGCTACATGGGGTGCATTGGGAGAGGGATTGTCTAAGTTCTTTAAAGACAAATCTGACAACCTATCTTTGGTGGAGCAATTGATGACTATCAAAAGGGCTCCACAAGAAGAGATGAGTGATTTCAATCTGCATTTCCAAAAGACTTGGAACAAAATCCCTTCTACGGTAAGACCCTCTATTGAATATGAATTCTTGTATTTTCTTAAGAGTCTAAATAGCAATATCTTAGTCATGATCCAATCTATGGGAGATAATTCCTTACCTCAAGCTTTCGATACTACTATTAGGGAAGAAAATAGACTCATTCAGGTGGGAAAAATAGTTCCCAGGCCACCTATGCCCTTCTTTCCTAGCATTCAGTCTAATATGCCACTAAATTCCCCACCTCATGCTGCTTTGCCATCATTTCAAAATCCAAGAGATAGTGCCTGTTACCCCTCTTAATGAGTTGAAAAGTATAAAGGATATCCAACAAAAAATAGAAAGCCTATTGTAGACCTTTGGGAATGAATTAGTGGGACTTTAGAGGAATCAAGCACAAGGAAACCCTATAGCTCAAAATCAATTTGTTGGTTCCTCATCCCAATATCCTAATTAGTCTACATTCCAGGGAAATAAATAGCAATTCCAAGGAAATAATAATGCTAATAGGAAGAATTGGAATCAGAGGCCTTATAAACCTTATAATCCTACACCTCATGTTGTTAGAGATATAGTACCCAGCTAGAATAACCTTGTTGCTGAGTGGTGCTATCCATGTGGTGAGTCACATAACCAATCAAAGTGCACTAATGGATTTCTCAATAAGGCTCTATTGGTGCAAATTTTAGTTGATTCACAATAGAATACACTTGTTGAGGAGATTCAACAACAACCAAATCTAAATGTTTTGGACACTGGTTTTCTTAATTGGAAAGAGGAGGAATTTTGTGGGCTGAATGAAGACTCACTTGTGTCACCAAATACTAGAGCCAAAAAGAGAGCTCTAGAATCAGAGAAATCAGCTGCCAGGGCTGCTAATACACCTGTTTCTATTTTAAAAGATCACTCTTCTTCCACAACTAAGGAGCAACATCAGAAGCATGCAGATCAAAGTTTTCCTAGATCTCCTCAAAAGGTACATTTTGTTGTTCCTTATAATATAGTTGATAGCATGAAGAAAATGAATGTCTCTATTACTATGTGGGATTCTCTATCCATTCCAGGGCAGGAAGAGTTACTTAAGGAAGAGTTGTCTAAAAGTACAAGTTCACAACAACAAGCTTTTACGCAGTCTTCTAAAACTATTTTGGCTAATTCAGAATCAGCAAATGTGCAAGGAATAATAGTAAAGGACGGTAAGAAAGTTCCAAATGTTAAGCTTCCTCCTTTTTTTGTGTCCTTGATAATTGGTAATAAATTAGTTCACAACTGTATGTTTGATAGTGGTGCAACCAGCACAATGATGCCAAAAAAGATTGCAGATCTTCTTGATTTAAAGTATGAACCTCTTGAGAAAGGATTTGTTTGGTTAGATGGTTCCTCAATCAAAACCTTAAGAGTTATCAAAAATGCAAGTTTGACCCTTCATGTTTTCCCAAACTTCTCTATTCCATAGGACATCTATGTTATAGATCTACCACCCTATTTTTCCCTGTCTTTCTAGGGATTTTATGGCCAAGATAGGTGGATACTTCTCATCAAACTAGTCTCACATGTTTTTTAGAACAAGATATGGTACCAAAGTGACCATAAAATCAAAATTATTTACCAAAGATCACATAGAGCCATATAATCCAAGTCCTATTAATGCTAGTTGTGTGATCATAGATTTAGATGAGATCAAGGATTATCCAACCTTTAACACTCAAACAAAGGGAATTCCTGATATTTTATTGGATGAGTGGGCAACTAGAAATGACCAAGATAGTGTTATGTATGATGTTGGTTTTGGTAATTATATGATTTTTGAATCTGGTCATGTTATGCCTAATTTGATAAAATCCCAGGATGTTGATTCAGAACTATCTAATTATCTTTGGGACTTATATGTTGATGGATCTTGAATTAAGGATGGAGTTGGTGCAGGGGTTATGCTTGTTTCTCCTTAGGGTGAAAAATTTTATTCTGCATTCAAATTATCTTTTCCTTCTTCTAACAATGTAGTTGAATATGAAGGTTTGATCCAGGGCTTAGAGTAGGCAAGAAAGAGAAATATCAAATGCTTGAGGGCATTTGGGGATAGTGAGTTGGTGGTTAACCAGGTGAGAGGTTTTAATGATGTTAAGAGTGATATCTTAAAATTGTATAAGTCCAGAGTATTAGACATTCTAGATGATTTTGATGCATTCAACCTGATTTATGTACCTAGAAGGAAAAATCAGCATGTTGATAGATTAGCTGCTATTGGTGCACATGTTTCAATTTCTGAAAATAAAGGTATCCTCTCTTATCAGTCTTATATTAAGATTGTTGTTAGGCCATCCATTTTGGATAATGATGTTACATAGCAAGTTTGCAATACTGATGAGCAGATTTTGAGTTTTATGGCTAAAATAGATGTCCTTTCAATTCCCAAAGATAGCAAAGTGAAATAGAAAATGGAAGATTAGATTATATAGCTAAAAACAAACAAGCTTCCTAAGGGATTGGTCAGCTTGGAGTCTACTTTCAATTCTGATGATCAGTTCAAGAGAAATAAAACCAGCATGCTCATTAAAGAAGATCATTATGAGGAGATTGAAATATTCAGAGACAAATTTTTAAAGGTTGGTAAAGTTAATTCTCCTCAAGATAAAGATATTCTTATTTCTTTATTTAGAGAATATAATGATGTTTTTGGTTGGGACTATGTTGATTTAAAAGGATTTGATCCCCAATTGACCCAACACACAATTGAATTAGAGCCCAATTTCAAGCCAATCAGGAAAAGACAAAGGCCAATTAACCCCAAATTAGAGCCCCTAATGCTTAAAGAGCTGAATAAACTACTGGATAGTGGGATAATTTTTCCTATCAAACATACATCTTGGGTTTCAAATTTAGTTGTTGTAAGGAAGAAAAATGGGGAGATTAGATTGTGTGTGGATTTTAGAGACCTTAACAGAGCATCTTTGAAAGATAGACACCCTCTTCCATCAATGGAACAAATTGTACAGTATGTTTCTGGTTCTGAAAGGTTTTCCCTTTTAGATGGATATTCTAGTTATAACCAGGTATTAGTAAAAGATGTGGATCAGTTTAAAATATCCTTTACCACAAAATGGGGAACAATGGCTTACAAAAGAATGCCATTTGGTTTATCAAATGCAGGGGCCACATTCCAAAAAGCTATGGACATGGCTTTCAAAAACCTGATGTATAAGTTTGTCTTGGTTTACTTAGATGATGTTACCATTTATAGAAAAGTTACAAATCAGCATATAGACCATTTAAGACAAGTACTTCAAAGATGTAGAGAGTTTGGAATCTCTCTTAATCCTAAGAAATCAATTTTTGCAGCTCATGAGGGTAAAATTTTAGGATATCAAGTGTCAAAAGAAAGTAAAATAATAGATCCTAAAAGAATTCATGCAATTCTGGATTTACCTTTCCCAAAACATAAGAAGGGTCTGCAGAGTTTTATTGGAAGGATTAACTTTGTTAAGCGCTTTATTCCAAACATTGCCAATTCATTAAAGCCCTTAACTACAATGCTGAAGAAAAATGTGCCATTCAACTGGACTAATGAGGGAAGGTTAAGTTTTGAACAGATCAAACAAGCCCTATCATCAACCCCTACTTTAGCTAATCCTGACTTTTCTAAAGATTTTATCTTATATGCTTATGGAGGCTATGATACTATTTCAGGGATGTTGGTACAGAAGAATGAGGACAATCAGGAACAGCTCATTGCCTTTTTTAGCAAAGGAATGGATGACTATGAGAAAAGGTACAGTTTTGTTGAAAAGCATGTTCTTGTTGTTATTAAATCTTTAAAGAAGTTTAAACATCTGGTTGCTAGAAATAAAGTTCATTTGATGGTTGCACATCCTAGCATTAAAGAGTTCCTATTAAAAAAAGATGTAAATGAGAAAAGAGTAGGATGGATCACTAGAGTTATGGAGTATGATGTGCATATCCATGTAACCAAGTTGGTTAAAGGAAAAGGTTTGTGTGCCCAAATGGCTAAAGAAGAAGAAGTTGAAACCAGTAAGGAGGTTGTCTTAATCTAGGATAATCATGTACTTAGTGATCATTCAACAACTTGGTTGTTTGATATGATCATATTTCTACAAATTGGACAATGTCCACCTAATTTTGACAAGGCTAAAAGGAGGTATTTCAGATTACAGTCTATTCCTTATGTTTTGATCAATGGTATACTTTATAGAAAAGATTATTCTGGAATGTTGCTTAAATGCATTGATTTTGTTGATCAAAGAAAAATATTATCTGAATTTCATGATGGATCATGTGGAGGAAACTTCAATCCTAAGACCATAGCTAGGAAAATATTGAGAGATGGTTATTACTAGCCTGATTTGTTTAAGGATGCCCAATCTTGAGCAAGAAGATGTCAAAAATGTGCTCTATTTGTAGGAAAACAAAGGCTAGCAGCATTGCCACTAAAGCCTATCATTGTAGATCAGCCATTTATAAAGTGGGGAGTGGATTTTATAGGTCCAATTAATCCTAATTCTAGTGTAGGTCATAAATGGATCTTGACTGCAATAGACTATTTTACAAGGTGGACTGAAGCCATTACATTGAAAGAATCAACTAGATCTATTGTTCTCAAATTTTATGATGATATTATAACTAGGTTTGGTGTTCTTCAATCAATTATTTCAAATAATGCATTAGCTTTTTTTGGTTCTACAATAACAGAGTGGGCTGTTAAGAATGGCATTTATCTAAATACATCATCTAACTATTACCCCCAGTGTAATGGACTTGTTGAGTCTACTTATAAAAACCTCATAAGAATTATCAAAAGGACTTTGTAGGAGAACAAAAGAGATTGCCATTCAAAGCTCAAAGCAGCCCTGTGGATGGATAGAATCACCCCAAAATAGATTACTGGAAGCTCACCTTATGTATTGGTTTATGGTAAGGAAGAAAGGTTGCCAATTTCTACTGAGTTTCTAGCTTTACAATTGGCTGATCAGATGTTGTTGTTTGAAGAAGAAGATCCCCTTAAGCTAAGATTTATTGAGTTGTTACAGCTAGATGAAGAAAGGAGGAAAGCTTTTAAGAATATGGAGCTAAGGCAAAATCAAACTAAAAGGTCTTTTGACAAGAGAGCTACACCTAGGGAGTTCAAGGAAGGTGACTTAGTTCTAAAATGGGATGTATTGAAGAGTAGACCAAGACAGCATGATAAATTTGACAACTTTTGGTTAGGCCCATTTTTCATTTATGAATGTAAAGAGAACAATGCCTTTCAGCTATCCAACATAGATGGAGACATCTTGCAGATTCTAGTCAATGGTATCTACCTCAAGCTTTTCTTTGGGGGTTAGTTTTTTCAGTTTAGTTTTCATTTCAATAATTTTTGTCAAGCACTAGGTGTCTTTAGGTTGCATGAGTCTTAGTTTAGGTGCATTTTCATTTAAATAAAGGTTGCATTCATATGTTCTAGTTTTCTAACTCCATTGCCCAATGAATAAGGACTATAGTTCATGTCTATCAGGCAGACATCCCGCAAAAGTTGTCAGAATTGTTATCCTAATTTTTACATGTAGGATGAACATAAATAGGAAAACATTGAATAAAGGTACATCTATTCATCACTACTTTTCAGGTGATGTAGATAAATATTTTTCTATTGCATTCATATCATTACATTGTACTCTAAGTATTGATCATATCCAAATTTTCAAATTCATAATTGATCATTACATTGTGCATACAAACTAAATGTAATAGACAAATGTTCTTTCATATTTCATCTTTCATCTTGAAACATAGTACAAATGGTAGAATAGAAAGCATGATAGAAGTATGAGTGGGGTCTCATGCATTGTCTTGAGGAGTCATCTACATTTAGGAGCTGGTTTGTCTGTCAAGTCTTTAGGTCCACTATTGAGTCTTCATGTCCTAGGTCTTTAGGGTTTGTCTTGCATCATGAGAATAGAAAAGATGTTAGATCCAATTGGATCTAAGAAATGCATGAAAACAAAAGCATCATACAACAATCAAACTTTCAAAGTTGCACATTTATCTATGATATCAATGCGATAGAAAAATATGCATCTACATAAAATGAAAAATAGTATTAAAGGGACATGACTCCATGAAACCTTTTACTATTTATGGTCATCAGTATGCATGTTGTTTTCATATATAAACCATATATTTGAATCAAAGGGACTTAGTTCTTGTAGCTAAGAAACCTTTTTCAGAACACCAAGATATCATTAGGTTAGCGAACACCATTAGTTGACTAGTATTGATTCATAGAAGTCATCATGCATGGCACTCACACAAAATTGACCATTTGATCATGTTCACCAACCTAACAAGATAGATTTGATGTTGTTTTTAAATAGAGTAATCAAAGATGCATTGCTGGAATGGACTATGGATTCATATCACAGTCAAGGAAAAAAGAAGATGCAGTGTGGTGTTCACTATCAAATGCCCTAAAGATCTTACACCTTGTACTTATGTAGACAGGGAAGTTCATTAATGGTGTGCAATATGAAAGAGATTATCTTTCATAAAAAATTTAAAGTAATGTGCACACACAAAGAGATTGATCACTGAAAAGAGAGATAGTCATGATGTGAATACAAGATGCTATAGTGAATGATCAAATAGCAATGATATCAAGATTGTGCACCTATTCAAAGAAATATCAACTACCTCTATTTTTGCAAAGTTTTGAAAATGACCACTGGTGAAGTGGTGAATGCCAAATGCTACAAGAAATGAACAAGAAATAGTGTGAACAAAAATGCATGTTCAAAGTACAGTA
Organism: Chamaecyparis obtusa; assembly: GCA_027943335.1. Taxonomy (NCBI): domain Eukaryota; kingdom Viridiplantae; phylum Streptophyta; class Pinopsida; order Cupressales; family Cupressaceae; genus Chamaecyparis; species Chamaecyparis obtusa. The sequence goes on along the minus strand of BSBK01000289.1, from coordinate 2,566,097 downwards.
CTGAAGAAATGTGACAGTAATATTATTTTAAGGTATCAAGAAATGTTTTCAGAGTGTGCTTATGGATGTCACAAACCCATGCTTGGACTTCATTAGTTTACATTCTTATCATTCTGGGTGTCATGAGCCCTTGCTCGAGCCTTGTGAACATAAACATTTTACATTTTTTTGCATTTCATATTTAATAAAAAAAACATTTGATGCATTTGTCACTATTGTTCCAGCATGAGGGTATAGTCTAACATTTTTTGTAACCAGTCACAGCACATCTTCAAAAATAAGAACATTGCAAAGAAAAGAGCCTAATAGATAAGATCGAACATGGTGGTTTCCAGTTCAAGTAATAGTGGTAAAAGAACAAGCTTGGTCACTATCAACAGTGTATAAATATCACAATAAAACCCAAAGTTGATATCTGAAGACAATGAAAATGAGTTGGAGATAACCAGTGTGAAAATGTGGAATATTAACAAATAGCTCTAGCATTCCAAGGCCAAGAAGAAGTGACAGTTAATACTAGAGTTTTCAAATCAATAATCACAACAAGGAATAAGCCCCAAAGTTTTCACAATATCAAGAGGAGTGATAATATAACTTGGCTTCCATAGCATGATTCATGTTTAGCAAACAAAAGAAAATATGTATGTTACTTATCTTAATCAAAGTCAAGTTCCTTGTCATATACCAAGCTTCAGGCTCATGATACATGCCAGTAATCAAGTCTTAGTTCATTTGTCATAGTGGAGTCTCAGCTACAGAGCCTGAGCTCTCAAGAACAAGAGACAACTTCCAGCTTAAAAACCCAAGTTCCATATGTAAAATCTAAGCTTCATGCTCAAGATTCATGTGTAAAAATCTTTAGCATAGCCATGAATGAGTTTTAGTTCATCAATCAAAGCCTGAGTTGGAGCCCAAGCTTTATCTATACAACCCAAGTTGTGTTTCAAGCCTTAGTTTTTATCAAATGACAACATAACTAGTAATGATCTCCAGGTTAAGATACAGAACGTGGTAAAGGAGTGAATGTAGGTAAAAATATTTGCAAGAATTCTCGCCATGAATGAGGGTTTGCCCTTCATTTTTTCCAAAATGCACACAACACAAAGACCAAAAATGCCAGAGTTTTGATGTATGTTGAAGTTCGATGGAAGAGAATAGTAAATGCCCTTTAATTCATGTAGTGCCTCAAAGTGCTAAATGCCACCTTGCTTATTCTACAAGATATTTCATAGCAGATTGCCGATTGCATAGGGTTGGTCATGTCAACCTTTTTTTTTGTAAGTAGCAATATTGTTTAGACTTAGGTTTTTTTTAAAACTTAAGTTTAAGTTATATGCATAGGTAGAGGGGTTATTTATTGTTATGATTTAGGCCTCAATTATATTGTAATATGTTGGTGTTTTTCTAAAAAAGATATCTATCTTAAAAGACCAACATTAGGGGCTAAATTCAAAGCATGAATTATGCTATGACTTAGGGTTTTCTTGGCTAAAATGGAGCTGATTTAGGACTAATTTAGGGGGGCTATATTTTTGAATTTGGCCTTAGGAGGGTACTTAACTGAGTTTGAGAATTAGTTTTAGGGGTTCAAAATTGAGGAGAAGAAGGCTTTTGTGAGCATTTTCATCCCATTGCCTCTTTTACACATGTTCTGTAACCATTTTGAGATTTTGAAGGAGAATAAAGCTAGTATTCCATATTTCACATATTTTCTCTGAGTTTTGTCACCAATCCTATTTTTCTTTTCTGCATTTCAATTTTGTATGCTTGGTAGCCTTGATAAGTGAATTAATACAATTCCTTCTTTAAAGTTATCAAATTCAAACCTTTTGCAGAATTTGTATGTTTGTTGGCTAGTTATCATTGTTCATGGTGCATACCTGAATAGTGGATCCTAAGTCAACCTATATGTTGAATAGCAAATGTTAATTGCAAATCTCAATAGTTTGTGTGTTGTGGATGCTAATTTGAAGTTCCTAACAAGTCTTAGTCAAGTTTGGTGTATCACCCCCCTTTTTCATTCAGTTTTTTAGGTATCTTTCTTCCCTTTTCCAATCAAGGTTTTAGTTATGGTGGTATTTCCAAATCTAATAGGAACCAGCCTAGAATTCGGAGATTCCTTCTCAATCAGAGTCCACCCACAACTTGAGAAGGTTTCCATTGTTAGCATGAAATATCAGTGTACCTAATGCCTGAGTTAGGGTGATATTTTAGGGCCTTAACAATGCTAGCAATATGTTAAGTTTCCATACAATGAGGTGGAACTCACCATACCAGTAGATGCTAGATACTCTTGTAATAATCTTAAACAAAGTGATAGCATGGTTCCTCACAATAATGAAGATTCAAAAAGTCAAGAAACTAAAATCTCTAATACAACTGATATGAGATATTTTGAGAAGAAACTAAAAATTAGAGAAACGGGAATAGGAGAATGCAAACTTGATTCATTTCCATTTATGGCTGAACTCCCCATATCTCCTAAATCATTTGGAAACCCATCATCATCATTCGAGCCTTCTAATGATAAAGCATTAAAAAATCATGAAGGAACAAGGATGGTAAAAGATAAGATTTCCCTAGAAAAATAAAATGAAGAAAAAGTTATCCTAACATGACTCTCCAAAGGAGAAGAACAAGATAAAGAAGTAAAGCATGTTGAAATTGTTGGAAGTCTATTGGGAAAGAAAGATACTGAGAGGGGGGGTGAATCAAGATCTATAAAACTATTACTCTTTTGAAACAAATAGATTCAACATGTATAGATCATGAATCACATATCATTAACTGCAATGTTGTAATAGTTCTAACTATTAATCACATCCATGAATACAAAAGTAAATGATAAACACATAACACAAAAGATTTGGTTACCCAAAAACCCTTCAAGGTAAAATTGGGGTGGGGATGACACCCACAAATCTTCACTACTACAACAATAAAGTGTGTCTATTAAGGCTACAAAGTTTGATCACTTATGGTGATCTACCCTATGAGGGGTCTGCCCTACTAAGAGCTTACAGACTTATTCAGTCTACCTTGATTAAAGGATTTAAACATACAATGAAGTAAGCACTATGTTAGGAGATTTAAAAAGGTCTGTCAGGACCACTTTGTTAAGAGATTTACCCTAATTCACTTGATATAATCTATCAGTACCTGATCCTTCAGTTTCCACTTCAAATGTTGATTACGGATCTCCTCTTTCCAACTTTGATCTGATCTCAAATCTGATATAACTCTATTATATCATTCATTTCTATGCTCGGTCGCTCTACCTGATCTTTTCTTCTAACATCCAAAATATAGTCTCTCCCCAATACACATCTGATACTACTTATTAGGGTTTTCAATTCTCCTTAAATAGATAACTTATGAAGCTTCTTGTTAAGATCAACGATCTAGATTCATCACTATTGTTTCTTATACATTCCCTTTTTCTGATTGGTTACATTTCTTGCATAGGGATTAATGATCTCAATCAAAACACATAATTAACTCCTTAAAAGTCTCAATGATCATTAAATCATTCATATAATTTAGCCAAAATGGTTTACCTAAGTGTTTGTGCCATTCCAAACACATATACCAAAACTGGCTTACTCAGCATATGAACTCTCTGGTGCTCGGTCAAAACTATTATTCATATGTTTTCACTTAGTACTAACTATTCTTTCCAACTTGGCATTCATACTTCTTGGTAAATACTCGGGTACTCAGTGACCACTGACTTGCTCGACAGTAACTAGTGCTCAGTCCATACATGATATTTACACAAGTCAAATACATTTCTCGGCCTTAGTAGGATGGCTTGGTCATAGTGATGACCGACCAACTTTTCCTTAGAAATGACTAAGTGTATGACAATAATAGGTAGCATGACTTGGAGATCAACAATCTCCCCCTTTGACATTAGTGGCAAAAACACTTTTTCATGTCATGACTTATCATTACAAAAGAAATAGTACTCCCCCTTAGACTATGACTTGGTCTTCATAAAGACTTCAATATATAAATCAGATATACATGACTTCTAACATACTCATGACTTCAAAATGAGTATACATTACATTCAAAACTAATAAACATTATGTCATACCTTTTTTATGATTACATTATATCTCCTATGACATTCAATTTTATGCATTCCCCCCTTGATCTTCATCTATTTCCCCTTTTTTTGTCACTCTTGGCTGCTGGGGTGTTGGGATCAAATAGTAATTATCCAAAAATGGTTTTTGAATCTATAGAATCATTTCTAATGCATTATCCCAACTAGATCTAAGAAATTCCAAAACTTGAAGCTTTATTTCTAGCTGAACAACTAGATCAACCAAACTTTCTGCAATTGAGAGATGGGGATCTCTTTGTACTAAATCCTTTGTTGTGGTCAATTCTCTTTGCATGACCTCCAATGAGGTATCAATATTGTCTAAATATAGATCAATTTAGCCCTTATTTTTCCATCATTAGCCATTAGCTTAGCTAATCTCCCTTGGGCATGAGTCAACCTAGTAAAATGAATGGAGCTTGAACTTGCGTCCATGCTTAATGAATGTCATGTTGACTTAAGTCTAACTAAAGCTCCTCAATAAGCTATTGGTTATCCTTTGTAAATAATTCTACATCACAAAGTTGTTTGTACAAAGAATGAACATTTTGTACAACTTCCTCTAAATTGTTTACAAGATCAGAAAGTTCAACTTGTTTTAGAGAAATCTCTGTTGAAACTTTCTCAAGAAATTTGGTTTCAAACTTCCTCTCAGACCACTGCATCAACTTCTCATTAGCTTCTATATCATAATTGTTGACCTTTTTAACAATGTGAACCAAATGATCTAAAATGGGTGTGTTCTCATTAATATCTTTTAAAAATGCATCAACAAAAATATCTTTTATCTCATGTAATACCTACTTCTCTTGATTTTCTCTTCTCAATTCCTCCTATTTACTCTTTATTTTTAATAAATCTTGCAAAATTTGCATCTACTCATATGTCAGATTATCAGTGTCCCATTTTGAAATTAATATAACCTCATGTAATGTCACTTGTGTACCAGGAGACTTGTCCTTCTTCTTTAGCAAATTTTTCTTCTTCATCTCTGGTGTACTGATACTCAGCAAGGTGAGTTGTGATGATGATACATCAATACTCAATTTCTACTCTTCTTGCACTTTACTAGTGTCAAAATCAACTAAAATGGACTCCTTCTGAGTATTAATCAACTATTTTTTAGGTGTATCATCTTTCTTAGTTTCAGTGAGTGTAGTAGGTTTTACACTTAGCAGTTGTACTAGTGCTTGAATAGCCTCTTGTTCCTTTGGCTTCTAACTCTCCTTGGTTCTTGTTTGCACATCCTCCTTTTTTCCCTCAACATGAGGTCCTAAGACATCTATTGCAGACTTATCTACTTGAGCTTTCATGCTCACATCTCCTTCTACATTTATTTCAAGGTTGGCCTCAGAAGGTGGATGTAGAATAGTTATTGTCAACTTACCCTATTCCTCAGCACTTACACATTATGTATTCTTCACCTTAACTATGATAGTTAGTGCACCCTCAGCTTTTGAATAATCATGAACTTGGATCAAAACTAGATTGGTGCATGGTAAAGGTGTATCTAAATTTTCCTCTGTAAGTATTTGACTCTTAATCTCTTCCTCGATTAAGGCATTAACTTTTAGTTGTGTATCCTTAAGTACATCCTCAATGTTGAAAACATCTTGTTGATCACCCTCCTCTACATTCTTCCTTATTGCCTCCTCAATGTTTTTTGGATCATCAATGTCTTTTGTATTATCAATCTCTATTTTTCCAAATGTGCCTTCATCCTTGTTTGCATCCTTGTTAGGCATCATCCCAAAAATTGTCTTCCAGATCAACTTACTCTATTGGACAACCTTTTCAATGTTCTCCTTCAATATAGAATATGCTCTAGATTTATGGATAAATCTATTCCTATATTGTTCCATGTATTTCTTTTCTTTTCTTTTGAGTTAATTCAGGCATCAATTGGGCTAGAATACCTTCTCTTATCTGTGTTTCAGTCATAATGGCATACTACCATCTCTCATTAATTTTACTAAATATTTAATCAAGTATATGATTCCCAATTTCCAATGGTTTCATCTTAAAATTTCCCATCATTTCTATCATGGAATCCTCTATCTTTACCTTATCATTATTATCCAACTTTCATATTTAATAAATTAGGATCCGGCCAAACCTGTAGTACTTTTGATGTTCTGGCAAATTTCATCAACATTGGTTGGATGCTTATGCATGGCCACATTAAATTGGCTAACATCATCTATGTATCTTGTCTCCTCATCTTCATCATCCTTTTGCAACACCAATTTTCTTCTCAGCTTCTTCCTAGGTAGCTCGGCTCAATCTTAACGTACTAGCTTTCTTTTCCTAGAGCTTTCCCCTTCAGTTTTCTTCACCACATTTTTCCTTTGTAGCTCGACTAATGTTGCAGATGTAGACTCCCTTGGTCTTGTTCTTGTTATGGTAGGAGGAGTAGGCTTCTTCTTTGAACTTCCCTTTATAGTGGACTCGGCAACTATTATTTCCTTACCCTTCTTTTCTACATCCACTTCCTCATCCTCGCTTTCTCTTGAATCACTAGATTGGTCCTCACCATGACCATGTATGATCTTTAATGGTATATCCTACTCTTCCCCTTGGCCCAACATCTTCTCAAGATTCTTTACTATCTTCTTTCTTTTCCTTTCCAAGGTTGTAGTTTTCAAGCCAATAGTTATCTTGGTTTTGGCTTCTTCATACTTCCCAAATATTTTGGCATTTTTGTCAACTTCCTCTACTAGTAATGTTGTAATTGATGTAGATGTTTCATCAATATTTACCTCATAGGGAAATGGCCTCAACCATGCTACCCTGGTATAACAGTTTGTACATAGGTAAAATCAGTGTCAACAAGGAAACATACATAATCATAAACTTTTCAACTAAAGATACAGGGATTTTTCTCATTTTCCTCATCTTCTTCTTGAATTCAAAAAAATAACTATCCATTAAATTATCAGAAGTTTCTCCTAATTGATGAATGAAATCACTTATCTATTGTGTCATTAATTGGTCTTGACTCCAGAAAATATCTCCAATGGTAGGAAAATTATTTTGAACATAGAAAAATATATAGACCATCAAGGATCCAAACTTACACATTGAATTTTTTGCCTTCCTGATTGATGATAAATTCTCTGCCAAATTGAGTCAATTGCATCTCAACAAGATCATATGTATGATCCTTCTTGACTATCTTCCATTCCTAATCAACTGCAATACAGGAGACACTATCCATCTTGCTTGACTGGTAAAATTTATTTGATATCACCCTTAGTACAAATTTGATTTCAAGGTCTGTGATGGTAGAAATTTTCATACCTCATTTGTTCTACACTGCCATTGTGTTTGCCTGAATCACTTCCTTACTCTGACATTGCATAGTCTTCTTTCCATTAAGAATAGGGTATCAGTAACTCAGTGAATGATCTCCTTTGTTATTTTTATTGACCCATTCTCCAACCATAAATGCATGTCATGAACTCAGCTTAAGACTATCTTGATCCATTCAATCTTAAAGTTATGAGGGAAGTCTAGGGTATGAACTAACCCTTTTTCAGCAATATGTTTGTGCTCAACCTTAAACTCTCCATTTTTGCACAATTTGTTATATGCCTCCCTTAGCTCATAGTCTCTAATCTCACTCACTTTGCACATATAGCATGCCCTTACATCATGGATCATTAAAAATTTGGGTGGGGTCAATGACAGGGCACTCGAGAGATCTCCCTTAGAAATTCAAAGGTAGACAAGCATCACTCCTAACTAATTGAACATTCCTTACCTCCTTTCCTTTCTTTTTTACTTCAACAGATGAATTGGACACCATTTCTTCAAGTTATGGTTTGAAATACAAATTCTAAGTAACTCGGTAGTAACAAGCCTTTTCAACAATTTATAATACTCATCGATGACACGTAGAATCTTCACATATTTCACACAAGTCACTCTTTCAATCACCTTTGAATCACTTTACAAATTCTCTAAATGCTTGGTGAAATGAAAATGAATGATAAAATTCATTATATAGATTCAAATGGTCAAATTAGGTTTTCAATAAATGCTCTGTACACTGTGGGTGTAATACAGTTGTCTCAGTCCTTGCATAATAGCTTGGTTAACATATTCCCTTATTCCATCACTCAGTCAAATCCATGACTCAGTCATTACTAACACTTCCACACTTAACACAATCAATATATTAGCTCATTCGTTATGGGAGCTCAGTGCATACTGTGAAACTTAGGCACCACAGACATCTATACTAATGCTTGGCACCAATTGTGCATATGAACTCTTTTCTTGGTTCTTGCCTCAAATCTATCCTAATGCATCTTGACTTATGCAGATATGGACTTTAACACATTTTATATTAGGAACTGGTGGTAGATATAGCATTTGAAATATAGTTCCTTACATACCTTCTTTGCTTAGTTAGAAGTAGTGTGATCACATGATCCATTGGATTAGGTGATCTTAGCTTCACTGGTTCCACTACTATTGGCTTTTTATTTCTTTCTCCATGTCTAATATATTTGGCTCTTTTTTTGATCAGTAGTCTTTTCACCTTTCTTTTGTTCATTTCTAGGTGTTAGTGCTCCTGATGCAAAGTGGTCAGTGGAAGCCTTCAAATAGTGAGCAAATGGTAAGTTTTCAATCCCTCAACACCCAAGGTGAAAGGGTCAAGTGCTAAATACCTATCATAGGTATAATAAAGGGACTTAGAGAAGGTTATCACAACCCTACTATGCAAGGTAACCTAATCACTAGGCTTACCAAAGTCCTAAGCACCCAAGAACAAAAGTTCATCAAGAGATCTCTTCAAAAAAATAAGTAATCAAACCCCATGAAATGGCTTATAGAACTAGGGGTGACCTATAATCACTGTTATGGCCTATTTAGGTCCTATTATTTTAGTTCCAATGGTTCTTTCATCCAAAAGCAACCCATAGTACTAAGTTGCTTCACAAACTGAGAATTTGGCTTGTAGCCTTTCCAAACTAGTATTTGGAATCTAGATCAAAATCACTCCAAAAAAATTATGAATTAGGTTGAGGATCTAGATGCCCTTTTGGGACTTATAAAACATACTCAAACACTAGGACTTGAAACCAAATGGAGGTCACTGATTTATCCAATTTTGGAAAGGGCTAATGGGCCTAATTAGATCTGGTTTGCACTACAAGTGCTTCTTCCTCCAATCCAATGCCAAGATAAATGATGGGATCCTTTGAGGGAATGTGTAAGGGCTCCAAATCCATAATCTTGGGTCTTGATGAATCCCCAACCGATTTTTAGTATGATTGTACTAAGTCACTGGTAGGTGCACATATGGTCCTGTACACCTAGGGCTTTGTGGAAAACACACCTCCTTGTAGAACTCCACCTCTAACATGAATTTTATGAAAGCACATAAAAAAAGGTTGAATTCCACCAAGGGGCATCAGATTCCCATGGTGGAATTGGGTCAAAATATCAAACCCTATTGGAAACCTGTTGGAAACCCTCAATCTGAGAAAGCAAACAAGAAACTCTGATAACTTCTGATCTAGGATGAGTTAGATCATGAAACCTATTGCATTTTAAAGTGGATTGGATACACAAAATTTTGAACTCAAAAGTTCATGCACACCAATCTGTACCCATCCATACTATGGCATTGTTCTCGATGATTGCAGAGAAATGGTTGATATTTTATTGATAAATTGTCAAATTACATCTTCATAGCCTACCACACACCTGTAAGGGCTTATGTAGGCACTTCCAATAGTTACATAACTTTTTTGAACCAACTAGCCATTTGGGAGTTGTGTTTGGCATGTTTGACAACTTTTAAGAAAGTTGCATAACAACTTTTAGAGCAACTTTTGCCTAATTTACAAAATTGCAAGTCTAATGACCAAACTTGGTCCTAGCATTAAGCTAATGATCCAACATGGATCTAAAACATTAAAAACATGAAAAAGCCTAAGATCCTATTATTTTTAGGCACATTGACCATTTTGACCATAGTTAGCTAGGGGCTTATAATTGTGCCAACCCTGGGACCAGGCCTTACAACTTGGTCTAGGTGCCTGACTAATAACTTCAAAGAGAGTTTAGGACTCTTAGGTGCATTCTTTGATGAGTTTAGAGTAGGTTTTCTTGCACCATACTCTCCTTTAGTTTTAAAACTCAAGTCCCTACTTGAGGATAACTACTCCACCGAAGTGCCATGTTGCTTGATTTGATCTTCCGTCAGCCATGTAGCATCTATGTTGGGGAGTTCCTTCCATTTAACTAGGTACTGCATGTACTTCTTATTTATGGTCTGCTTTAATGGCTTGGTGTCTAAAATTGCTTCTATCTCCATTGGTTTTCTTTGGGGAAGATTAGTAACATAGTCTTCATTGTTGATGTTTGTTTCCTCACCTTGTTCATCCATTGCATCTGTTGTCGCTTTGTAGATGGTAAGGTCTGCAACATTAAATATTGGGGAGATTTGCAAAGTTGGAGGAAGGGAGATTTCATAGGCATTCTCACCTATTTTTTTGAGTATGATGTATGGAGCCACCTTCTTCATTTTTAGTTTGGAGTATCTACCCTTAGGTAGTCTCTCCTTTCTTAGGAAGGCCCAAACCCTGTCTCCCACTTTGAAGTGGACCTCTCTTCTTCTTTTATCAGCACTTTCTTTATACTTCCAACTTGATATTTGTAATGCTTCCTTTACTTGCTACTATACCTTTGTGATGAGCTCTGCCAGTTCTTGGCCTTGAGCACTGATTTTGAAATCAAAGGAGAGTTCCATTAGATCCAATGGTCCCTTGGGGTGAAAAACATATATTGCTTGGAATGGATTTTTACCGGTTGACCTATTTATAGAGTCATTGAAGGAAAACTCTACTTGGGGTAGGATTTTATCCCAACTTCATGAGTATTGCTTGGTTAGGCATCTTACGAGATTGCCTAGGGACCTTTTTACTACCTTGGTCTACCCATCTGTTTGTGGGTGATAGGCAGAGCTATAGGTGAGATTTGTACCCAACTTCTTGAAGAGTGTCCTCCAAAAGTGTCCTTGGAACTTTACATCCCTATCTGATACAATTGTCTAAGGTAAGCCATGAATTCTAACTACTTCTTTGAAGAATAGATTGGCTATGTGAGATGCATCATTTCTGCTTTTGCATGGTACAAAATGAACCATTTTGCTGAATCTGTCCACTATGACAAAAACACTATCAAATCCTTGCTTGGTTTTAGGCCGTCCCATTACAAAATCCATTGATATGGACTCCCAAGGTCTTGAAGGGATTGGTAAGGGTTGGTAGAGCCCTTGATTTGTTGTCATTCCTTTGGCTTACTGGTAGATTGTGCAAGTTTCTATAAACTTTTTGACATCATTGTTCAACTTAGGCCAAAAGTAACTCCTCTTCACCATGTCTATTGTCTTATCAATGCCAAAGTGACCTCCTAGGCCACCACAATGCTTTTCCCTAATTATATTTTCTCTCATTGAACATTTTGGTATGCATAATTGTGCTCCCTTGAATAGAAGCCCATTATGAATTAGATATTCAAAAAAATCAGTGTGATATCTACCCTCCATTTTTGTGCAAATCTGATATACCTCTGCAAAATCAGGGTCATCCAGGTACAAGTGTATGAGAGACTCAATTCCCACACTTTGTAATTGAACTTCTTCAATCAGACCGATCCTCTTGCTAAGGGCATCAGCAACTTTGTTTGCTACACCCTTTTTATGCTTAATGTTGAAGGTATAGGCCTGCAATTGCTCTACCCATTTTAGATGTCTGACAGAGAGTTTCTCTTGAGAATTTAAGAAACTTAATGCATGGATTTCAGTGTATACTACAAAGTATTTTGGGATCAAATAGTGCCTCCATTTCTTAAGGGCTTGGACCATGGCATAGAGCTCTAGGTCATATGTAGAGTACTTTCTTTTAGCCTCATTCAATGTCTCTAAGAAGAAAGCAATTGCCTTGCCTTCTTGGCTTAGGATTGCTCCTATAGCCAAATTGCTTGCATCTGTCTCCACAGTGAAGACTTTTTTGAAATTAGGAAGGACCAAGATAGGGTATTGGGAGACTCTATTCTTCAAGTATTGGAAAGCATCATTGGCTTCCTTTGTCCATGCAAACTTAGTCTTCTTTCCACCTTTCATTATTTCAAGCATTGGTGCACACACATGACTAAAATTTTTGATGAACTTCCTATAGAATGTTGCAAGCCCATGGAAACTCCTTACATCACCTTGATTCTTTGGTGGAGGCCAATTAATGATTGCATCTACCTTCTCAGGATCCATCTTGAGGGTACCTTGTGAGATCACAAAACCTAGGAACATAAGTTCCTTCCTCATAAACATGCATTTTTCCAAGTTGATTACCAACTTGTGTTGATGGAGTCTTCTTAATACCTATTCCACATGATCAAGATGGTCCTCCTTGCTATGACTAAATATTAGTATGTCATCAAGGTAAACAACAACAAATTTGCTAATAAAATCTATGAATATCTCATTCATAAGCCTCATAAAAGTGCTAGGGGCATTGCTTAAGCCAAAGGGCATTACTAACCATTCAAAAAAACCTTCAGTAGTCTTGAATGCTATTTTCCATTCATCTCCTAGTTTGATTCTGATTTGATGGTAACTAGACTTTAAGTCTATCTTGGTGAAGTAACAAGCACCTCCTAGTTGATCCAATAGGTCCTCAATCCTTGGCATGGGGAATCTATACCTTATGGTAAATTTTTTTAGGGCCCTTCTATCAGTGCATAACCTCCATTTTCCATCCTTTTTTAGGGCCAAGACTGAAGGTACTACACAAGGACTGAGACTCTTTTGAATGAGCCCTCTTTCCAACAATTCAGTGACTTGTTTTGCAATCTCTGCATGCTGCAATGGTGTCATTTTTTATGGTTGCTTATAAGGAAGGGATGAGCTTGGTATGAGGTCTATTTGATGATTGATGTCCCTAATGGGAGGGAGGCTAGTGGGCAGGTCACTAACAGTGACATCTTTATACTTTTGTAGCAATTTTATGGCTTCATTTAGTATGGGCTCTTTTTTATCAGACCTGATGTTATCTTTGGGCTTTTAGATTAAGACAAATGGCTCAATATTATATTATTTCAAGGTTTTTAACATCTCTCTTTCCCCCATGATAATCATAGTGGGTTATTTTTTAGATTTATTATCTGGCAGGGGCTTCATAGTGAAGGTCTTCCCATCTTTAGTGATGGAGTAGGTGTTCTTCCTACAATGGTGTATGGCATCAACATCAAATTTCTAGGGCCTTCCTAGAAGGATGTGTGAGGCATCCATCTCAACCACATCACAAAGAACTTTGTCCCTAAAATCTACAATTGAGAACTCTATCCATGTTTTTTCTATTACTAGAGTTTGCTGGCCTTTGGTTAACCATGAAACATGATAGCGGCAAGGGTGTGGCTTCTTAGGGAGGTTTAACTTCTGAACCATTTCACAAGATACAAGATTTTTAGTTGAACCAAAATCTATAAGAAGATTGCATACCTTTCCATGACATTTGATCTTTGTCCTGAAGAGATTCTTCCTTTGTGGAGGTTCTTGGGTTTGTGGTACTTGAAGGAAGACCTGCCTCATCATCAAACATACTCCTTCTGGTTCCAAGTCTCTAGCATTAGCATTGTCTTCTTGCTTATCTTCTTGGACAAGTTGTGCTCTCCTCTCACCTTGGTTATTGGTGTTCCTCTTCTCAGGGCATCTTCCTACATGGTGTCCCATTTGGTTGCAATAGAAACATTTCAATGGTCCATTACCTCTTCCTGAATTTTTCCTTCCTCTATTGAAAGGCCTTCTTCCTCTATAGTTTCCTCTTGAATTAGAGTCACTATTTTCTTTGTCTCCTTGGTTAGGGGTCTTGCTGCTGCTACCACTACTTTTTCCCTTGTTCCAAGAGTTGCCTTTGCCTCTAAAGTTCTTCCCACTATCATTACTCTTCCCTTTTCCAAAGTCTTGTTTTCTTTTCCATTTTTCCTCTACCTTGAGTGCCATTTGATAGAACTTATTAACTATGGTAGGGTAGTGTAGGCTTAGTTCCTCTTGAATGGATACCTTCAAGCCATTCATGTACCTTGCTAGTTTTTCTTCCTCATCTTCTACCATATTGGTCTTCATACATAGTTTTAGGAACTCTTCAGTGTAAGAGCCTACATCCATGTCCTTTTGTTTAAATTTTTCTTCCTCCTATGGACTTATACCCCATAGTCCTTGGGTACATATGTCTCTTCGATCAATGTTATCATCCTATTCCATGAATTGATCATGTTCTTCCCATTCTTCACCCTCTCTGTTTGGATGAAGTTCCGCCAAGTTAGGGCTGCTCCCTTTAACTTGGATCTTGCCACCTTTACCCTCTACTTTTTATGGATGTCCTCACATTCAAAGGATGTTGTCAAAGCCTCTATCCAATCCAAGGCTAGATCAGCATTCATCTTTCCATTGAAGACTAGAAAATCTATCTTCTCCTCCATGGTTCTCCTCCCCATGGATTTTAAGGCATCTATGAAAGGCCTTTGGTCTACAGGGATATGTTGATCAATGTCATCCTCCTCTTCTTCACTCTCTTCTTCATTTTTAGACCCATCTTCTTTGTCCTTGTCATCAAGCTTCTTCTCAAGTTCTTGAAGCCTCTTAGTTAAGGCTTTATTTGTAGCCTTTTTCTCTCTCACCATATTTCCTAACTCACTATTTTTGAGCCTTGCAAGGATCTCCTCATTCTTAGGATTAGACATAGCTCTGATACCACTTGATGCAATGTGGTCAGCGGAAGCCTTCAAATAGTGAGCAAATGGTAAGTTTTCAATCCCTCAACACCCAAGGTGAAAGGGTCAAGTGCTAAATACCTATCATAGGTATAATAAAGGTACTTAGAGAAGTTTATCACAACCCTACTATGCAAGTTAACCTAATCACTAGGCTTACCAAAATCCTAAGCACCCAAGAACAAAAGTTCATCAAGAGATCTCTTCAACAAAATGAGTTATCAAACCCCATGAAATGGCTTATAGAATGAGGGGTGACCTAAAATCACTTTTATGGCCTATTTAGGTCCTATTATTTTAGTTCCAATGGTTCTTTCATCCAAAAGCAACCCATAATACTAAGTTGCTTCACAAACTAAGAATTTGGCTTGTAGCCTTTCCAAACTAGTATTTGGAATCTAGATCAAAATCACTCCAAAAAAAGTATGAATTAGGTTGATGATCTAGACACCCTTTTTGGAATTATAAAACATACTCAGATACCAAGACTTGAAACCAAATGGAGGTCACTGATTTATCCAATTTTGGAAAGGGCTAATGGGCCTAATTAGGTCTGGTTTGCACTACAAGTGCTTCATCCTCCAAGCCAATGCCAAGATAAATGATGGGATCCTTTGAGGGCATGTGTAAGGGTTCCAAATCCATAATCTTGGGTCTTGATGAATCCCCAACTAGTTTTTAGTATGACTGTACTAAGTCACTAGTAGGTGCACATATGGGCCTGTACACCTAGGGCTTTGTGGCAAACACACCTCCCTATAGAACTCCACCTCTAACCTACATTTTTTGAAAGCACATAAACAAAGGTTTCATTCCACCAAGGGGATCAGATTCCCATGGTGGAATTGGGTCAAAAGATGAAACCCTATCGGAAACCTGCTGGAAACCCTCAATCCGGGCAAGCAAACAAGAAACTCTAATAACTTCTAATCTAGGATGAGTTAGATCATGAAACCTATTGCATTTGAAAGTGGATTGGATACAAAAACTTTTAAACTCAAAATTTCATGCACACCAGTCTGTACCCATCCGTACTAGGGCACTATTCTCAAGGATTGCAAAGAAATGGTTGATATTTTATTGATAAATTGTCAAATTACATCTTCATAGCCTACCACCCACCTGTAAGGGATGATGTAGGCACTCCCAATGGTTACATAACTTTTTTGAACCAACTAGCTATTTGGGAGTTGTGTTTAGCATGTTTGACAACTTTTAAGAAAGTTGCTCGAAAGTTGCATAAAAACTTTTAGAGCAACTTTTGCCTAATTTGCAAAATTGCAAATCTAATGACCAAACTTGGTCCTAGCATTAAGCTAATGATCCAACATGGATCTAAAACCATAAAAACATGAAAAATCCTAAGATCCTATGATTTTTAGGTCCATTGACCATTTTGATCATAGTTAGCCAAGGGCTTATAATTGTGCCAACCCTCGGACTAGGCCTTACAACTTGGTCTAGGTGCCTGACTAATAACTTCTAGACTAAGTACAAAGTTTAGGACTCTTAGGTGCATTGTTTTATGAGTTTAGAGTAGGTGCTCCTGCACTAGCTCTGGTCCTGCAGTCTCTTTACAATCTTGTGACAACTATAATAGACCAAGCTTCCATTCATCCAACTCTTGGATTTACCTCTAAAGTGTTTCCTTATATAATTTTCTAGAATATGACCATATTCACCACAATAATCACAATTTTAGCATGTATTATAATCCCAATTGATTTTGTTACCTTTCCTAGGTGCATTGCCTTGCTTTTTGGATGTCCAATTAGATTTTTCATTGGATGTGCAATATTGTGCTCTATGACCATACTTCTAACAATTGTAACAATGTCCTTCAAATCTAGTTGCGGCAGGTGTATCACTAGCCTTTGACCTGCATTCATGTTCCCGATGTCCATGCTTGTTACAATTAAAGCAATATCCATTGAATTTAGGCTTAGGATTGGACTTACCATTCTTTCTTCTACAAATTTTTTTTCTATGTGTTGGTTTCCCATAATGATAACATGTAGGTTTGTTATTATTTGGCTTTGCATTCCTCTATTCTCCACGCTTTGATGATTCTCCTTCTTTAGTAGATGATAGGTGCTTGGTATAGCCTAATCTAGAGGTATCATTGGATCTTCTTGGTGATCTCATCAGTTCCTCAAAATATATTATAGCTTCATTAGGTTTTTTCATCCTCTCAATGAGTTCCCTTTCAGATCTTAACTCATTTCTCAGTTTATTATTCTTTGATCTCATATTTGCAATTTCCATGTCTTTCCTGGTTAACTCTTGATTTACAATTAACAGTTGATTTACCATGTCCAACTGATTATTTGTGAACTTCTACACATCAAATGTCCTTTTATCAAGTCTAGTAGCCATTTGTCTCTTATCTTATTCTGCCATTATCTTGTCTTCCTCAACTTTCTTTTTCTATTCAATCACTTCACATAGTCTCATTGATTGAATTTCATGTTCTTTCTTCATTTAGTATGTAGTTTATCTGCAATAGATCTACTATTACTGCATCATGCTCACTATAAATTCCATTATCAAATAGACCTTCAGTATCTTCATCTTGATATTGAGTGTCATTCTGTTGGATTGCCAATTATTTCCTTCTCTTTAAGGACTTCTTCAATTCCTCTCTTGTTGTCTCAAGCTGGTGCAGTGCAAGCTGGATGTCAATCTTCTGAGTCTCTATGATCTTTCCCAACTTATAAGCCTCCATCTCCAAGATCTTAACTCTCAAGTGGTTAGACTTCTTCTAAGAGAACAAAGCTTTGATACCAATTGTTGGAAGTCTATTGGGAAAGAAAGATACTAAGAGGGGGGGTGAATCAGGATCTATAAATTTTTTACTTTTTTCAAACAAATAGATTCAACATGTATAGATCATGAATCACATAAACATTAACTACAATGTTGTAATAGTTCTAACTATTAATCACATCCATGAACACAAAATTAAATGATAAACACATAACACAAAAGATTTGGTTACCCAAAAACCCTTCAAGGTAAAACTGAGGTGCGGATGACACCCACAAATCTTCACTATTGTAGCAATAAAGTGTGCCTATTAAGGCTACAAAGTTTGATCACTTCTGGTGATCTACTCTGTGAGGGGTCTTCCTTAATAAGATCTTACAGACTTATTCAGTCTACCTTGATTGAAGGATTTAAACTTACAATGAAGTAAGCACTATGTTAGGAGATTTACAAAGGTCTGTTAGGACCACTCTATTAAGAGATTTACCCTGATTCACTTGCTAGAATGTATCTTTATCTGATCCTTTGGTTTGCACTTCAAATGCTGATAATGGCTCTCCTCTTTCCAACTCTAGTTTGATCTCAAATCTGATATAACTTTGTTATCTCATTCACTGCTCTTCTTGGTCACTCTGCTTGATCTTTTCTTCTGAAATCCAAAACATAGCCTCTCACGCATACACATCTGATACTATTTATTATGGTTTTTAAGTCTCCTTAAATAGATAACTAGTGAAGCTTCTACATCAAGATCAACGATCTAGATTCATCACTTTTTCCGCTTATGCACTCCCTTTTTCTAATTGGTTTCATTCCTTGCATAGGGATTAATGATCTCAAAAAAAATGTGTAATTAACTCCTTAAAAGTCTCAATGATAATTAAATCATTCATAGAAGTCAGCCAAAATGGTTTACCTAAGTGTTTGTTCCATTCCAAACATATATAACAAAATTATCTTACTCAGCATATGAACTCTCTGGTGCTCAGTCAAAACTATTATCCTTATGCTACCACTCGGCACTAACTATCCTTTCCAACTCAGCATTCATACTGCTTGGTAAATACTGGGGTAGTCAGCGACCACTGACTTTCTTGGAAGTAACTACTGCTCAGTCCATACATGATATTTACACAAGTCAAATACATTTCTCGACCTTAGTAGGATGGCTCGGTCATAGTGATGACCGACCAACTCTGCCTTAGAAATGACTAAGTGTATGACACTAAAAAGCAACATGATTGGAGATCAACAAAAATATCCCTGTAGAAATATGGTAAGGGCTATAATATCATGAAACAAATGGGATATAATGGTGAAGGACCTATTGGAAAGAACAAAGAAGACTCATAGAACCAATAAATATGGAGTTATAGAACTCTAAAGACAAGATAGGGGTAGGGTATAATGAATAAAGATTTGACCCTTTATCTAGAAATGGCCCTATATTTTATCAAGGAGAATATTATGATGATGAACAATATGAAGAAATAAGAGGTGTACAACTTGTAATACCCCAAAAATGGGCTATAGGTTCATTAACCTCCTACATCTTCAAATCGAATGAAATTGACATCAAAGTCCTAACCTAAGGCACATCTGCACATTATCGAATCCTAATTGATTTTATCCTAAATTTTGTATCAGAGAATATTCCTAGCAATATTCCTATTTATCCTAATTATCTTTGATCTAATAATTATTTGGCTATAAACCCTATTTATCCTAAAGTTTGATTAATTGAATGTTCTGAATATTTGATTAATTCAATTAATACTACCACTTAATTATTTAATTTAATTTAATTCTATTTATTCCTAAATTATTTTATTTAATTTTGACAATAAATTAAAAATCTCATGACTAATTGATTAAATTCTTATTTAATTAATTAATGTCAATTGTCAATTTTTAATAATATAGTTTTAGAATAAAGTTTGATTTAATAATTGATTAACCCATAAATCAATTATTTTAATTCAAAAATTAGTTAAGTTGAGAATAAATCACTTTATTTTTAAAATTAATTTATAATAAATCATGCACAATCAAAAAAGTGGGCAACTAGAAATTAACAATCAATTTTGAAATTAAAACTCAACATCTGATGATGAGTTGAAATTTGATCTAAAACTCTATTTTGAGTTAAACACTACTTTTGCTTGATTTTTGTGAGTTAATTATCTCTGATTTCTTGATAACTCAAAAATCAACCTGAGTTTATCAAGAGTGATTTATGGCTTTTCTCTTGCATTCTCAAGCCCTAGATTTCTATAAAATCAAGGCTCAGCTCTTCATAATTATCAACACTCGAATTTGCATAATTACTCTGGTGAATTGGTGATTGAAGGATTAAGCACTTGCAACAGGCAATTTGCGAGATCTTTCATTGTTGATCATAGTTTTTGGATAGTTTCATATCATAGATTTCATATCATTCATATCATTCTTAGGTTAAATCTACATTCAATTTCATTCATATAGCTTAGATTCATATAATTTCTCATATTATTGAACAGAAAATACAAAAATATAGAATAATTTGCATTCATACAATCTTTCATTCTTTTGCATTCAAATCCTTCATTTAGGTGTTGCATTGTCACTGATCTTAATTCCAATTTGAGAGCATCATACTCACACCTACTAGAAGGTAGTAAATCACCTGGTTAGCATAGTTTCAATTACTTGCAGATTTTGGTTTTTGCTAACCTCTAATGTTTTACTAAAGTGTTGTGTCTATAGCTAGGTACAAAATTCACACACACATTTTTGGCACCCACTGTGGGGCCCTGAAATGGGTTTCCATCTCTTCTATTTCAATTTCTATCTATTTTCTATCATTTTTTGGTCAATCTTGCGATTTTATTCTCTGTCCATACATTTTTCATATGACTTTTGTCAGAAAGTCATACTAGAAGCTACAGGTTGTCGTACAATAGTTGAGGATTTTGAGGCTCATTTCAGCAACTGTAGATTGTCATTTGGGAACTCTTTTGTCATTTGGTGAGACACCCACTATCATACAAGTTTTCAGACTGTCGTCTAGGAGGTAAACCACTATCGTACAAGTTTTGGTACTAGGATTCAATTGTCATTTCAGAATTTTAGGTAGTTTTTTAGATTTGGACTAACAGCTAATCCTAACAATTGAGATCTTTTGTTTCTGACTGATATTTGTTGAGTCTGATTGGGAAAAGCGCAACTAAATTGCTAAAGTAGGTAAAATATACTAAGCATGTTGCGAGGAATTCAGGTATTCTAGTATGATCTAATAACACTTCGATTTGGACATAAAATGAACTCTCACGTGTCAAGTTTGTGTGACTTTTTATTGCTTTCATATCACAGACTTCATTTTGGTCTATAAAATGAACATAGATTTTCTTTTTGCATATGTGTTACACATAGTAAATAGGCCCTATGAACACTATTTGTGGATGATCTCGAGAGACTGAGCTTCTTTCACTTGTTCACACATGCAAAACTCTTCTTGACGAAGGATCCCCTTGTAGGTAGGGAGGTTACTGAGATTGTCTTGCGTTCTACTAGATTTGTGCGTCTTCAACTTTTGATTGATACATTCTCTCTCCGGAGAGGTTGATAGATCATAAGCGATTGACATCATAGATCTTTGTGAGATAATTTTGGTCTTAGCATGCCAAAAGTGAAAAGGAAAAATAATTTTGGTCTTAGGATAATTTTGCTTTGTTTTGGTTAAAAGTGAAAAGGCTAGAGGACTATGCTCTACTCCCTTTTTGGGTAGTATCAGAAACTCGAATCCTTGAATCTGGAACCAGTCTCCATGTGGTATCTTTTGTGAGTCACCTTTAGAGAGGGTTAACTATAGTGGACATTCCCTTAATTGGGTCAACCATGTGGATGGAACCTCAAGCGGTAATAGCCATTTTCACTATGGTAGAAGTAGCCTCTATATAAATGTCCTTGTGGAGGAAATTTTCACATGTGTGGTCTCTTGTTCGGCTGTCAGATCTCCCTAGCAGCTCCTAACTGATTAAATTCTCAGACTATGTCAAAACCTCAGTGCGCTTGGATTGGAGTTTGCCCTCTTGAGATCACAAAAGTTGCAGAGTCAAACCATTACTACAAACCCTAGTGAGGCCAAATTTTTCATTTTTTAGGAATATGTGCATTATTGAAAACTTTTGAGGACATACAAAAGTAGTACTTCTAGGGATTAGCACAATAAGTCACTATTGCTTGTTCATGCACAAGGTTGCTTTTTCCCTTGTTCATTCTTTTCAAATGATTGTCTGCTTCCCTCACTTGTTGTTTTGCGTACTTGGTATCTACTTGGTTATTTGAAACAGATGATTACGTAGATCTTCAAAATTGGATAGAAAACTTTGCCAACAATCTGAAATTGAAAGCCTAAAAATTGCAAAATCTAAAGCAAAATTCCTCTCTGGAGTCAAAAGTCATCCCACAGTCTCAAATTGTCGTACAAGTTTTGAGAAAAAGTCATTTCATAACCCCTTTATTTTTGTACGAGAGCTAGTACTATGTCATATGAGTTTTGTCACCAAAAATCAAAAGAACATTACCCCTAGCAGCAATTGTGGTACGAGTCTTGCAATTGTTGTTTGAGAGCATACCTACTATTGTACGAGCCTTCAGAAACTCATTTGAGAATTTTCAAAAAGTTGTCAGAGATTGGTCAAATTTGTCAGGAATCCAATTTTTACAGCCTATTTCTAGGTTCTGTCAAAATATTCACTATGTCAAGAACAGAGCAGAAACTAGAACAAATTCAATCATTTTCCTAAAGTGCTCTCTTGAGTCTGATTTAGCCTTCTGATTTATCGATTTGAGTCTTTTTCATCTTGTGTCAAAACCTTGTCAAAATTATCTTCAAATTCAATCTTCTTACTAAATAGCTAAGTGTTGTGAGCTCGTGCCTGCCATCTATTGGGTGTTTACCCATACTACTGTGGCACAGTATCCTTCATTTACATCTAATCTAATCTTTAATCAATTCAATCTTGACAAGGTTGTGTCATTCATTCTTCTTGAATCAATTCATTCTTCAGTTGTCTTCATCTTATTATTTTTCTTCACCCAAGGTTAATGGTGGAAACTATAGCTTCATCACACAAGAAATCTGGAGAAGCACCCAACACCATTCCTTTGACTACTCATGTGGGTCCAACTCTTGAGAAACTCTACAATTCTAGTCTTTACGAAGATGACGGTCTTGGCAATTTTCAATTGAAAACTGGGTTACATACCCCCTCCATCAACTCACATAGGTAATCAACAAACTCCACCTCAATCTATCCTAGGGAGTCCTAAAACTCCTAACATGTCTCATGAAGGGACACATCATGGGTCTCAAGGACATCACTCTCAACATGTTATAGATCAAGAACCTATGCCTTTTGAAATTAATCGATATCAAAATGATGATGACTTCAAGAAAATGATGAGGCATTTCTTGAAAGAAGATAGAGGGGCATACTTTCTAGAGTTATCTCATCAAGGAGCTAAACTTCCTCCAAACTTTAATGTTGAAAATATCATCATGCACGAGGAAGAAACCCCTATCACCGTTATGATGAAACAGAAGCATCCTATGTAAGTCAAACTTAACAAACTTGAAAAATAAAAGGAACCTAAAGAGTTTTCCATGGAAACTCTATGCCCTTTTCCATTCGATAAAGACTTGTACATGCCACCATTCCCTAAAAGAGTGGAAATGCCTAAATATGATAAGTATGATGGAAACTCTAATCCTCAAGATTATGTCAGAGAATTTTGTACTCAATCTATGGAGTTTATGCATGAACCAACCTACTTAATGTATCTCTCCCCTCGATCTCTAGGAGGAGCAGCCATTCATTGGTTCTCTAGAATGTCTCCAACTATCAAAACTTTTGAGGAGTTAATCAAACTATTCTATCAACAATACTCCTACAATATCAAGCATCCGGTCACTATGATCGACATCTACAATCTGAAACAATATCCAGGAGAACCATTCCCAACATTTCTCAAGAGATGGAGGAAGAAATTTTCTCTATATGCTAGACCCATTCCAAAAACCCAGAAACTAGAAATCTTCATCAATAATCTTGTTCTAGAAATCAACTACCCTTTATAGATCCCAAATCATACATCCTTTGATAATATGGTAGATAATGCGATCAAAATTGAGAAAGTACTTGTGAAAAAATGAGACATCACACTTCAAAAGGACAAGTATGAATCTGGATCTAGTCCTAAGGACAAGAACAAAAACTGGAATAAGAATAAAGGTGTTGTCACTGATGACATTGTTGATAATATATGTGCCCCATCTAAGGAACCAGCTTTCAATCTCACTATTGCCACCCAAGCCATCAAAGCTTTCGAAGCTAAAACAATAGAGCCCAACAAGAAGTCATCTGATTATAAACCTTGGTCTACAGATCCTAACCGCAAATTCACTCCTCTTGGAGAATCCTTGGAATCTTCCATGAAAACTCTATTGGCTAACAAAATCATCTACTTGCCTGAGATAAAAGTCTTTGATCCTGAACCCAAACCAAAATGGTGGAGAGAGAATGATTTATGTGACTTCCATCGTAATAAGGGTCATAAGACTAATAACTATGTTCACTTGAAGCACATCATACAAGACAAAATTGATAATGGAGAAATCATGATTGACAATCATAAGAGCAATAATGATCATACAAGATTCATGAAACCATTTCTAAAACATGGTAAAGAAGATCCTTCTTCTCATCCTAATATGGGTGCTAAAGTCAATTATGCCTACTCTGGGAACAATGTTGTTATTAATATGGTTGAACCAGGTCTATCTGAGCATTGCAATGTCATCACAATTGTAAGAAAAGATAGAGAAAACCAATCAGCTAATGCAATTACTTGATCACAAGCTTAGACGCATCTACAAGGACAAATACCAAATTCATCCAATGTCCCTAAGGTGCCTTTCAATCTTTCATCTACTTCTAAATAGAAGGCTACATCTAAATCTTCAAATCCTAAAGACACGAGGCCTACATCATATAGTATTGTCCAAAAACTCTAGCATACAAACACAAAATTCTCCATGTTTGAGCTACTTCGGATATCTCCAGCTCATAGAGCCATTCTAGACAAGCTTTGCTGGGATCCAATGTTCCTGATAACCTTGATTTAGATAGATTCCAAGCTATGGTTGGTCATCTTACATCTCCATATTATATTTCCTTTTCAGAGGAAGATGATAACTCCTTGAGTCACTCACATAACCAGCCCTTGCATATTGAAGTCTTGATCCAAAACTGTCATGTCAAATGTGTGTCAATAGATGGGGGCGTTGGTCTAAACATTTGTTCTTTTAGCTTGATTACACAATTGGGATTTTCAAAAATGGCCATTGATCCTAGAAAGAAGATAACTATCAAATCATACGATGCACAAGAAAGATCTTCCAAGGGAACAATTGTCTTACCTATCAGAGTGGGTCCAATCATCAGAGATACTATATGTCAAGTTCTTGATCTACCTTTGGCTTACAACATCCTTCTAGGGAGACCTTGGATACATGAAATGAAAGCTATTCCTTCTACGTACCATCAGTGCTTGAAATTTCCTTATGAAGGAGTAGAAGTGATGATTCTAGCTGATCTATATACAAATTGCAATGCATTGAAAGAAAGTGCCAATAAACTCATTCCTAATAATAGAGAATCTTCCACTAAGCAACTAGATGTTGCTTCAACATCCAAGATGGAAGACATTGCTAAAGAGGTTAAAATCAAAACAATTGGTATGGGAGAATATACTATAGAGCCAATCTTATCTTTGACATCTCTCCCTATCTCGCTTAAGTCCTATGGACAAACTCTAAAATAGTCTAAAATGGAAGCTAAAGAACCTCTTGAGGCATATAAAGGAAATTTTATTGCAGAACAAGTGTCCAAACAAGAGTTTGAAGAGGATGAAGCTATGCATGCATGGCTATACAAAGATGAACCTAAATCTCAAATTGTTCAAACATGTGACTCTAAAACACCAAAGATCTCTTCTAAGTCATATGGCCCATGGGACAAATTGATCACAAAAATGGGATATAAAGGAAAAGGACCTCTAGGACTACAAGGTAAAGGTCTTCTGTCACCTCTTGACCATCATGGCCGAGTAAACAAGAATACAATGATTCTAGGATATAAGAAGAAACCTTTATGTCTTAGCAAGAACTCCCCACATGTCTTAGAACAGATTGAGCCCTCCACAGTAAATCAACTAAAGGAAGAAACAATTGAACAATCTAACAGTGTTGATTCAGACACCACTGGGGAGCTCATTCCTTATGAGCATTTTCCTAAACAAGTAAAAGACCTCCTTGAAGTTGAAGATGATCCAACAAAAAGAATCAATGTAGTAGAAACACAAGAACCTACTATTGAGCAAGAGATAGTTGCACCATAAGAACCAACTAATCTTGAAGGCAATAAAATAGACAAAGAGGAAGGTGGTAGTTATTCTGAGACAGATTCCCATGAGTATGAATTCAAATCAGAATCTGAGGGTAACCCTTCTTGGGGTATTCATCCTAACTTTACTCATGTTCTTAAATTTCCTAGAGGCATAGATGAAGATTCTAATGACTATGAATGGGGAGTCATTCCATAGGAAGATGAGCTTATCATAGAAAAACATGTTGATGTTATTCACCAATATGCACTTAAACCCAACATAAGTCTAGAGAGAAATGATGAACTTAATGAGTCTGATCCACTGATGGCTAAAGTGGACTCCCACAATGACATTGAGCCTATTCATGAATTGAACATCTTAAGTTGTAATATCACCTTTGAACTCAAGCATTGGGTTAGGACCAATGATGATAGATCAATATCCATAAACACTCTTTCCCAATCTTTCACCACTTTGACTATCCAACATCCTGAACTTCTTGACCAAACATCTACAAATCTGATCCAAGGTATTTATACCTTTCCAAATGACTATTCCCTTGCTTGCTACCTCAATGCAATTGAGCCTATGAGGACTTCCATCAGTGAACCAAGTGTTAGCATGATGGATTCAGACATCAAGTATCTTAGTCAAAAAAAATAAGAATAAAAATAAAAAGAAAAGGAGTTCTGAGGGTGAAAACCACTTTTTGGCAGTCTCAGAACCTACAAAAGTAAAAATAAAAGATGTATCCAAAGGTGAAAACCTCTCTGAGGTGCCTAAGGATGAGATATTTGATGTCCTTCCGAGTCATTTGCAGGATAGATCTCCAGTTCTAATCAAGCCCACTCAATCCATCAACTTGGGAACAACAAAGGAACCACAGTTGATCCATATAGCACAATCCTTATCTGAAGAAGAAAAGCTAAACTTTATTACATTCTTGATAGAAAAGAAGATCAACTTTGTATGGAAATATTCAGATATGCCAAGGTTGGATCCTGATCTTATAATGCACCATTTATCTATAGCTCCAAACATTAAACCTATCAAAAAAAAATTGAGAAAGATGCATCCACATGTTGCACTCTTGGTCAAAGATAAATTAGAGAAGAGACTAAAGACCGGATTCATCCGTGTTATTGATTATGCTGAATGGATCTCTAATATTGTACCTATTTCAAAACTAGACAAATCTATAAGAGTGTGCGCAGATTTTAGAGATGTGAACAAAGCATGCCCTAAGGATGATTTTCCACTACCTAACATTGATATGATAGTGGACATGACTGCAGACTTTGAGAAGTATTCTTTGATGGATGGTTTTTCTGGATATAATCAAATCAAAATTGCTCCAGAGGATCATGAGAAAACTGCTTTTACATGTGCATGGGGTACCTTTTGTTGGAATGTCATGCCATTTGGGCTTAAGAATGTTGGTGCTACATATCAGAGAGCTATGACATCTATTTTTCATGACATGATGCATCAGACTATGGAGGATTATGTGGATGATACTTTAGAAAAATCTATGATAAGATCTAAAAATCTAAATGATTTGAGCAAAATACTAGACAGAATGAAAAAGTTTAGTCTCAAACTGAACCCTAAGAAGTGTGCTTTTGGTGTCACTTCTGGAAAGCACTTAGGCTACATTGTTTCAAAGAAAGGCATTGAAGTTGATCTAGCTAAAGTTAAGGCTATCATGGAGATGCAACCTCCCAAGAATATCAGTCAAATGAGAACATTAAAAGGGAGAGTACAATCTATTAGATGCTTCATATCTCAGCTAGCAAACATATCACAACCTTTCACAAAGACATTACATAAAGGTGTGACCTTTGCATGGAATGAGGAATGTGAAAAGAATTTTAATCATATCAAGAAATATCTATCAAATCCACCTATCTTGATTCCTCCTATTCAAGGGAAGCCATTGATCTTATATGTCTCTGCAATAGACACATCACTAGGGGCATTGCTCACACAACATGATGAGAACAAGAAGGAAAGAGCTATATACTATATTAGTAGAACATTGCTAACATATGAAAAGATTTATTCCATGATTGAAAAAGCTTGTCTAGCTATGATCTTTGCATCATAGAAATTGAGACATTATATGTTGGCTCATACCATGCATTTGGTAGCTAAGATCGATCCATTAAAGTACCTACTAAGCAAAGCTGCCCTCATAGGTAGACTAGTTAATTGGGTCATGATCTTAAGTGAATTTGACATTGAATATGTTGAAAGAAAAGCTATCAAAGGATAGGTTATTGCTAATCAACTAGCAGATGCACCTTTGTTTGATGATACTCCAATGCAAATGGAATTCTTGGATTCTTCTATCATGAATCTTTCTTCTAGAGAATGGTAATTGTTCTTTGATGGCTCGTATACACATAATGGATCTAGAGTAGGCATATTGTTTATCACTCCTCAAGGATACTCTATTCCTAAGGCATTCAGAATCAAATTTCCTTGCACAAATAATATTGTTGAATATGAAGCCCTTCTTAATGGTATGAAAATAGCAATTGAGTGGAGAGTAATAGAATTACACATTCATGGAGACTCACAACTTGTAATACACCAAGTCAATGATGTGTATCAAACAAAAGATGAAAAGCTCATTCCATACAAGAGAATGGTAGATGATCTCAAGAAATACTTCATATCTATCACCTTTGAGAAAATACCTAGAACAGAGAACAAGGTTGTCGATGCAATGGCAATGCTATCTACTTTATTACAGCAGCCTGAACATGAGCTACGCTATGAGTTCCTAGTGGAAGCACTATCTTATCCAGCATATGATTCCCCTGAAACTAGCATAATTTGCACTATTGTAGGTCATGATTCATCCCGCTATAAAAACCTTTTCTCTTATCTCAAAGACCAAATCATTCCCGATTCCTTCAATTGCCATGAGAAATGATACCTTATCTGAAATGCCTCCTGGTATGTCATCATTGGTCATGATCTGTACAAACAAGGTCTAGATGGTACACTACTTAGATGTTTAGAATGGGAAGAGTCTCAACGTGCATTAGAGGAAGTCCATGAAGGTATTTGTGGGTCACACTTGAATGGTTTAACACTAGCTTGAAAACTTATTAGGGCTAGGTACTATTGGCCGAAAATGGAGAAAGAGGCTATCAAGTTTGCTAAGAACTGTCAAAAGTGCCAAGTACATGGCAACTTAATTCATGCACCAAGGAGAGATCTAATTCCCTTCACTACACAATGGCATTTTCACCAATGGGCATTTGATCTTATAGGAGCCATACATCCTCATTATTCTAATAGACATACCCATATTATTACAGCTACAAACTATTTTACAAAATGGGTAGAAGCAGTCCCTTTGACTCAAGCAACTAAAAAACAAATTTCAATGTTCATCTTGAACTACATCATATGTCGGTATGGTATTCCACATTCTATAGTCATAGATAATGGTGGACAATTCAAGAATAAGGACTTAGATTCCTTATGTTCAAAATTCAAGATTACACAACATTGGTCATCTATCTACTATCCTTAAGGGAATCGACAAGCAGAGGCTTCTAAGAAGAATCTATTAAAAATATTGCATCGTACAGTTAATAAAATGGGAAGAGAATCACATCTCATGATCAATCCAACTCTCTGGGCCTACAAAACAAGTATCAAAATGCCTATTGGGGCTACACCATTCACTTTAGTTTATGGGTCTGAAGCGGTACTGCCTATTGAGGTTGAAATCCCATCACTAAGAATCAAAATGCATGGTCTAGTAATAGATGATGACTACAGAGTGTCTAGGTTGCAAGAAATTGAACTACTAGATGAGCACAGACAAGTAGTGTATGATCATCTTAGAGTATATTAGAAAAGAATGTCTAGAGGCTACAACAAGAAATTCAGACACAGAGAATTTCAAGTTGGCGATCTAGTCTTGAGAGAGAATCCTAAAAATCAATCACATAGAGAATGCAAGGGAAAGTTGGAACCCAAATGGTTGGGTCCCTTTGTAATCACTACTACTTTTGTCTCTGGTGCCTATCAACTCTCAATGACTGAAGGAGAACAACTCTGAGAACCAATCAATGTTCTCCATCTGAAGAAATTCTACGCCTAAGGCATTCAGTATTCAAAAATGTCTTGAAAATTTATAAAAATCTGAAAAAGTCCTGAAAAATTAAAAATCTTGGTGAAAACCTAGCAAATAGGTGCCTTGATGATTCACAAAAAAAATTGAAAATATCAAAAGTACAAAAAAATTGAAAAAAATGAAAAATACAAAAAAATGAGAAAAAGAAAAAGTGCCTTGGTGAAAACCTAGAAATAGGCGCCTTGGTAGCAAAAATAGCATCTCTTCCAAGATGGTGAAACCTAGCAAACAGATGCCATTTGTTTCAAATGCTCCATCTATCAGTGCAATCTTGGTCTTTCCCAGCTTTCAGTCTTACTTTAGTTTGTACATATCTCCCGATTTGTTTCTACATTCTTGTTTTCAATAAGTCAGTCTGTACGCCAATAAGCTCAAAGCGTCTATATCCTATCAATGTTTCAAACTTGGGGGCAATCAATGTCATATCCTATGGCCTCCAATGTCTCTTAGATGTATCATATCTAGCCAAAGTCCTTTGAAGCTTCATTTGAGTCAGTCAGTCTATCTTCTCTCCAAAAAGGATTTTGCATCTACAACAATGCAACCATAACACAAACTAAAAACAATCTATGCTTTTACATGCTTTTATCTCCTTGTATGCTTACTGATTTGCATTGAGATTTTTTCATATTGTGTCCCTTTGAGCTCTTCGATGATTTCCTTTACAGGATTTAGTGAGTGATGACTGGGGGCATAATCTTTTCTTTATTTTCTGCTTTGAGTGAAAATCTAAAAACTTTGGAAATTCTGGATTGAAATGGTGTCCGTCTGTAAGAGCCTCTATCTCAAATTGGATGGCCATGAGTACCTCAACCATTGATACCCAAAAAATTCAAGGGATTTTGATCTAACTATTGTCTTTCTAAGAAAGTTCTTACTCCTACTATGAAATGTGATCTTACCTAAGGATGTGAATGATAAAGGTTCACTACGGGTAATTCACACTGGATTTAGAATGATCTCTTGACTGCTTGATGTGTTTGTTCTACAAGGCGTATTCAGGTCATCACAACATTCATTTTTTGATGCTTATACAAATTGCTATGTCAAAATGGATATGATATTCAGGTCATCCTGGTGTTTGTGTCTTGGTGCTTATATCTAATCTGACATTCCACAAATAAAATCAATATTTATATGTCTATGGTTGTCTAACCAGTGGGCATTGTATTGATTCTTGTGCATACAAATCAATATTCATACGTCTATAGTTTCATAACTAGTGGATGTTGTATTGATTTATTCAGTTACCTAAAAAGTTCAATGATGACAAAAAATTGACACATGATCAGTGACTAGGTCCTAGGTCTTAGGATTGCATTTCATTTTTCACTTTACATGATTGCATGATCTCACAAATTTCTTGAACTCTTCAAAAATTCTT
Source organism: Chamaecyparis obtusa (assembly GCA_027943335.1). Lineage (NCBI taxonomy): Eukaryota > Viridiplantae > Streptophyta > Pinopsida > Cupressales > Cupressaceae > Chamaecyparis > Chamaecyparis obtusa. The sequence goes on along the minus strand of BSBK01000289.1, from coordinate 2,534,462 downwards.
CTAAACTAAACTTACACTTGACAATGAAGAGTTGAATCTCACATGAAGGTTTCCCCATAGAACCGCAAGTAGTCACCATCCTGGGTTAAACATCCTTTTTGACATAAGACTGAGTATTTGTCTTCATCAATACCTACAAAATATATCACGTGTATCATTGCATTTACATTACATGTTCATGATCATTTCATCTATTGCATCTACATTCCATATATTTTCATACATTTTCCATAATCCATTACATTTTCATACCATTCATACATTTGAAAGAAACCATTTCATTGCATAAATCCATACATACATTATACACTACTCATAGCATTTACATCACATGATATCATCATAAATCAAAAACATGACAAGTACACATGAAGTCACAACCAAAATCTTGATCTTATATCATATAACTCAAACTAGTCAAGGGTGCACTACTGGCACAAAGTACAAAAGAATGAGCTCATGTGAGCTATCAGAAGTCAGCACAGTATACATGAACAAAAGAGAAAAAAATATTAGAATATCTGGAAAGATTAGTTGTCTCTCTGATCCTATGCATCTAGTGGAGGTGGTGGTGGTGCATTAGGCACTACCTCGGCTCTAGGTGCCCTTGCTCCCTCTGAAGCTATCATATATTGAGAGTATGTGGATACTCTCTAAGTAGTAGGAACAACATCGTAGTACACAAAAACATAATAAGCAGCTCTAGAGGTCTGATGTGTCACCTTTGTCTGCAATCTCTTGTTCTCCTCTTGGAGCAACGATCTCTATCTATCAACCTCAGTGAATCACTCCTCCCACCAAGCACTCTATACCTTCAGGTCCCTGACCTATAATCTAATTTGTCTAATGATCTCCTGAGGAGTCAATGGTACACTAGGATCTACATGTGCCATAGGCATATCAGTATCTATCGTTGACTGCTTAGTGGTCTCTTCTCTTTGTGCCTTATGGCATCTAACCTTGACACCAACATCAAAATTGGTATCACCCTATAAAGGATCTAGACTAGCACCCACATCCTGCTCTACACCCAGTACCTCATCTACTATGCCTACACTACCTAAAGTGCCACTCTCTCCTCTAGTCGATCTCCTATATAAAACTGTAGGTCTACCTGCTGAAGAACTAGAGGGATGAGATGGTCTCATCTGTCCAGATGGTCTCTGTGGAGGTGTCAATACTGCTCTCAGCCTCAAAGGTGTAGGTTGGGGAATTTGTACCTATGTACGTATCTATCCTCAACCAATCAGAACCTATGCACCTATGACATCCATGGCCTCCTCCATGGAAGGTATCAACTCTATAGGATTAGAAAACCTATGTATGGGATGCTTTGCAAACCATCCAATGAATCCATCTGTAACCCCTGCATCTGGCACATCTGCTCGATAGTTCCAATCTCTACCGACACTACCATTGTACTCCTGTGTACAAAGAGCATAGGACAATCTAGGGCCCCATCTAATCAAAGCTCTCTATGGATCCATGCATGAGTTGCAAGCTCCTCTAGTGCATCCTGAATGATGCCATACTGCCTCCATACTCTAGTGATTAGAAAGCACTCAATAACAGTAGTAGATCACCCAATCAGTACATGGCTCTGATAGAAATAACTAAACTACTCCCTCACAGTGGGCCAGGCATCTATCAGCAAGTATGGTCTCCATACTACAAAAGTCATATCATCGAGACGCTACCTAAAGTACTCTATGTGACCCATGTGCACCTGTGTAACATAACTAGAGTATATATATATATATGACCGGCTCCTGTGGCTGGTGCTATGTCTGACACACTAGTCTACAAACTAGGATGTGTTCCCAGGCCTATATCTAAAGTACCAATGCACCAGAAGAAAAATACTTTCCCTCCTGATACACGATCTTGTGCATCTCAGAGAACATATGTGCAAGCATGTACCGACCCCAAGCTAACTCAAAAGGAGTGGCCATCAATTGTGCCACCATTGGGGCCCAGCCCATCAATAGACCATTCTATTGACTATCAGACATAATGATACCTCCTATCATGTCTTCTATGATACACTCTAATCTATGGGTCTACCCATAGCACTACACTAATAACTCCCAAAAAATAGAACCATGTAAGCTATGTATCATCTCCAAACAAACGTCTAAAGGCATGTAATCCAAACTGCCCCAAACTCACATAATCTAGATGAGGACAATGAAATGGAATGTGCAATATCCTATATACATCCTCAAGTGTGACAGTAATCTCTCCAGTGGGTAGATGGAAAGTTTGGGTCTCTGAATGAAACCACTCTATCAATGTAGTCAATTGTCCATGGTTAACCCTAATCTTAGGCAACTGAATCAGATACTCAAATCCACAGGAAGCAAGATGTACCCTCATAGGGTTAGGCAATGAAATGCAGAGTCTTTGAGTCACAGGATGGGAGATGCGCACATGAACATCAAGGTATATAACCTACACAGAATAGAAATGGGGAATCCTATCAGTAATTTGGTTGAAAAATAGGCTAACACTACAGAAATTCAAAAGTTCACTATCTCAAAAGGTGCATTAAATGCTCAACAATCAACCTAAGCAATCAAAAAATCAAAATTTTTGACCTAAAGATGAGTTTTAAGCTCACTATTTTCCATACGACAATACAATCTGGCATCAAAACTCATACAAGTTTCAGCAGGGTCCCATACGACAAACCATGCATATATGACTTTCTAGGTCTCACCGTACAATAGATGAGGGATGCGATGAAATGTCGTACAACTCTTGGGTCCCTCTCAAATGAGTTTCAGGGGGTTCTGATATGACACTCTACAAGATATTGAAAAGTTGTACGAGTCACAGAGGATAGTCATGAGTTTCCATGCATGTGAGAATTGAAAAATTGAAACGTACAAAAAACAACCTAAAAATCCTACAAACATGAAAAAATGGAATTTACGAAGAGACACAAAGGTCCACTTACCAGATGTCCATACTGCGGAGGTCACTAATGTCTCTTGCTGCACTCAAATCGGTGGGAAGAGATAGGTACCTTTGGTTCAACCATTTTCTCACTCAGAGGGCTCCACAAAGTTTCAAAAGTCAAATGCGAATAATGAATTGAAAATGACCCTTGTGGTCCTTATATAGCTTTTGACCTAATTTTCAAAAGTGCTCTATTTTCTATGAAAATTACACCCCTAGCTAATTTCGACGTTTTGAACCCTTTTTCGAGATCAAAATCAAAATCTGAGATCATTTACTATGTCAAAATTGCTATTTAAAATTTTTAGACCCAAGATGTCTGACTGCTTGCATAATCAACCTTCAATCATCATAGAAATCCAAAATCCAACTTAACTGATTATCTTACATCAGACTATCAAAATTTCAACTTGGTCAACCATGGTCAACTCATGGTCAAACCTAGTCAAACTTGGTCTCCAGGACCTCTAAACATGCAAAACACGTTCTTGAACATGTATAACCAATTCTCGAATCAATTAACATGCTTCTAAACCATTCAACGCTGACTTTTCTTGTTAGATTTCAATTTTAATCCCGAAGGGGGCATGGTATTACACATCATTCAAAGTCTGTAACTCTAATTTTTTCAATCAAATTTATTTCCTCAGTGATCAAGACAACAACCACATCTGGTTACTGATTCATCTAAAGTCCTCGTCACTTAGGGAAAATCTATCATCTCTTGGGGCATATCAGATTCAACAAGATCCATATCAATCTGTTATCCTAAACCTATCTTGTAAGTTGTATCAACTTTTTGTAACCATCAGTTCATTAGTGTTATTTTCCTTGTTTCTTTGTAACTGATGGGTTTAGGATGTGATACCAATATGATTCTCTTGGGACAATCAAGTCTAGAATTGGTCACTCACTTCTTCGCAATCATAAGGTTCAGAATCAGGCATTTTGGCACTTTTTCATAATCATCGGTTCATTGTTGCTATAGTTAACATTATCTTTGGTCAATCATGACCAAAATCTTACATCTTTAAATCTTTCAATTGGTTTCTGTCTCAGAATCGGTTAACCTTTCAAATCAGTTTCATACATCTTTATCATACACAGACTAATCTTTCAATCACTACGCTTTGCACAGTGATTCAAAGAGGGGCAAAATGTAATACCCCAAAAATGGGCTATAGGTTCATTAACCTCCTACATCTTCAAATCGAATGAAATCGACATCAAAGTCCTAACCTAAGGCACATCTGCACATTATCGAATCCTAATTGATTTTATCCTAAATTCTGCATCAGAGAATATTCCTAGCAATATTCCTATTTATCCTAATTATCTTTGATCTAATAATTATTTGGTGATAAACCCTATTTATCCTAAAGTTTGATTAATTGAATATTCTGAATATTTGATTAATTGAATTAATACTACCACTTAATTATTTAATTAAATTTAATTCTATTTATTCCTAAATTATTTTATTTAATTTTGACAATAAATTAAAAATCTCATGACTAATTGATTAAATTCTTATTTAATTAATTAATGTCAATTGTCAATTTTTAATAATATAGTTTTTGAATAAAGTTTGATTTAATAATTGATTAACCCATAAATCAATTGTTTTAATTCAAAAATCAGTTAAGTTGAGAATAAATCACTTTATTTTTAAAATTGATTTATAATTAAATCATGCACAATCAGAAAAGCAGGCAACTAGAAATTAACAATCAATTTTGAAATTGAAACTCAACATCTGATGATGAGTTGAAATTTGATCTAAAACTCTATTTTGAGTTAAACACTGCTTTTGCATGATTTTTGTGAGTTAATTATCTCTGGTTTCTTGATAACTCAAAAATCAACCTGAGTTTATCAAGAGTGATTTATGGCTTTTCTTCTGCATCCTCAAGCCCTGGATTTCTATAAAATCAAGGCTCAACTCTTCATAATTATCAACACTCAAATTTGCACAATCACTCTGGCGAATTGGCTATTGAAGGATTAAGCACTTGTGATAGGCGATTTGTGAGATCTTTCATTGTTGATCATAGTTTTTTCATAGTTTCGTATCATAGATTTCATATCATTCATATCATTCTTAGGTTAAATTTGCATTCAATTTCATTCATATAGCTTAGATTCATACAATTTCTCATATTATTGCATAGAAAATACAAAAATATAGAATAATCTACATTTATACAGTCTTTCATTCTTTTGCATTCAAATCCTTTGTTTAGGTGTTACATTGTCACTGATCTCGATTCCAATCTGAGAACATCATACTCGCACCTACTAGAAGGCAATAAATCACCTGGTTAGCATAGTTTCAATTACTTGCACATTTTAGTTTTTGCTAACCTCTAATGTTTTACTGAAGTGTTGTGTCTATAGCTAGGTACAAAATTCACACACACACCACTTACCTTTGAGATATTGCTACATGTTCAAATGGATAATTCAACTTATGAAGGACAGATATATAAACCACCATATCTAAATTATCTCTTTGATCAACAAGAATCCATGATACCTCAAACATCTTTAGAAGAAGGAGAAAAAGAAATGTTAGAAGAGGATAGTACAATTGAAGAAGAGAAGGGACCTATAAGAAGTCTTGAATCTCAAGAACAAATACTTACAACACATTTGGGTGAGAATCTTTTGGAAGCTAGTTCACAAGAAGAAAAACATCCTTACTAGGGGTAGTTGGTCACCACTACTTATGTCACTGATAGACCTCCCTATACTGATCAAAGAGACACATCCACATCTCAAAAAATATCTCTGTAAATAATAGAAGGAGGAGGAGGAGGAGGAGAAGCAACACTGCTTATTTTTCCAACATAACACTCTATGTTTTAAATTTTAATAATTTACCAAAGGATTTTTGTTGTCTGGTAATGGTTGTCTTTTAATTTTTATCCATGTCCTTAATTTTCAAAGGAACTACTTCTTTCAGTTCCTAAAAACCCTAGGTGAAACCTTGTTATTTAAATGACCCTGAGCCTTTATTTTGAAGAATAAACCCTAGGTTGTTGTTAAATTTTATAATCGTTCATTACCTTTTTCAACTACTTAAGTTCTTCATTAAGCATGTGTCTTATTTCATTGTCAGGCAGGGCCAACGTGTTCCTAAAAATCAATTTACCTATTCAACCCTTTAATTTTCCCTAAGTTTTAAACCTCGACAATCTTTAATTTTTCCTAAAGTCTCTATGGTCAATTTCTCCTAAGTCCCAAAAAATTTATCAAAACTATTAAAACCCTTCTTGATCTAACAGTTGGCATAATCCTGCAATGAAGAGATGACTGAAGTTTACCAATCACGAGATCGTGCAAGTCATTAGACTCTTCAATAATGAAAAGATCAAAGAAAGTGGGATAAACCTTTTAGGTTTTATATCTACTGACCAATCAAAATAATCCAATGGTATATTTTTTCTAGGTCCATTCATAAACGAATTAAGGTGCCTTCAGATGTATTTTAATCTAACGGTTGGTGTAATCCTGCAATGAAAAGATAACCAAGGATTACCGATCGCAGGACCATGCCAGCTGTTAGATCCTCTAGTTAGCAAAGGATGATGTCAATGGGGCTGAGGGATAAAGCTTCATAAAAGTTATAACAAGTCTCTTTTCATCGAACGGTTATCGCAATGCCTTGATGGAAAGATGAAGGAAGATTAGTGATTGGAGGATCATGCCTATCGTCTGATCGTCTATGGTAATATAAAGCAAGTCGATGGGTCCAATTACAGTGAAATAAAGATGATTTTTGGATGATCTTGATCCAACGCTGATCATGAAACCTAAATGGTAAGTGGGTTTGAAAGGATATAGTTTTGATCACTGTCAGATCTATTTTGATTGGATGAAAGGCATGAAGCCTCAATGGAAAGTTGGTCGATAAATAGTGGTTGCGGGATCGCAACAACCATCTAATATGTTTTAAGTGAAGACCAACGGTTCTATTTTAAACTTTCTCTATTTGGTGCGAAAGCTTTCCTGCCCATTGAATTGCAAAATTTCAAAATTTTGAAAGAGTAATGGCAGCCATGTGTGGCATGGTTGTCAATAATTAATGTTTTTTGCATATGTATTATATCTATCAAGCATTTTAGAATTAAAGCTATAGAATTTGTAAAATACTTTGGTGAAGAAAAATTGCATAACGACTAATATTTTTTGAGAAATTGATAACCGGTGAGTGCTTCTATGAACTATTGTGTTAGTACTATTGTTTGTTTGCAAATTCTATCGTAAGGGTTTGGGAGAAGTTTTTAGTGTGTTCTTGATTTAAACTTGCTTGATAAAACCCTATTCTCAATAATGGCACCAAGAAGAGAATTTAAAGGGAAAGTAGAATATCATGAGAGGGTTATGTGTGATGACCTCCTGGAACAACTCAACCATTCTACTAATGATGCATCCAAGATAAAGGAGCTAGTCCACAAAAACCCTAGGCTTAGGGTTGCAGATGCTTTATATGACAAAGGGAACTATATGAGAGATGTGAATATTGAGGTCTTTGGTCTGGTGTTGTTTAGGGTTGGTTTTGGATAGAGGCATGCCTTTTCTCCCAGTAGTAATGTATGGAAATTTGATGTAGGAAAACTTGTTATTCCAAATGTTTTTATGGTTGTTGATATTCTACTTTAGGTTACACAGAATTATGATCATGTAGCAAGGGTTGTTAGGGATATAAATGGAAACCGTTTGATTAGTATTTCAGTTGAGGAAATAAGAGAAGTGTTCAGAGGTGAGCCAACTAGTGACCTAGAAAAGATAAGTTTTCATGAGTTGAAATAGGTCTACAGTGCCCAGAGGGATTATCTTAGGAATGCCCCTTTGAGGGAATTTTTTAATAAGGTTAAAGGTTTAATTATAGTAGGACCTAATACATAGGAACCCATCAAGTTAGATTATTTCAATTTGAAGGCAAAAGGTATGTACTGGTCATTATGTCAGATTTTTGGTAAAGATTCTAAAGAGGAGATGCCAATTCATTATATATTTATGATGGCATGGATCTTGCACCCATACCTAGTAGTCACTTTTGATTTTTCTCCCTATTTGTTGAATTGATACATGATGGATTGATAGGAATTCAGAGAGCCAAAGTTGATATACCTTTTGGTTGTTTTTCCCTAATGATGTACATGTTCTTGTACAAGGGTGAAAACTATTTTGAAAAGGAAATGGACCTAATGAAGGAGAAGGACGGTGAAGAAATGCCAAGTCAATTGTGGAATTTAAACATGACATGGGACCGAAGTGAAGCTAGTTTTAACAGGGTGATTAAATCCTTTAACAGGGTCACACCTAGAACTGTGTATTGTAACCTTTGATAGGGTTGGATCCTCACAGAGCTCACTTTAGAAGAGTAAAAATTTGGTAGCATGTTACTGGTGGTTTTTCCCAAATTGGGTTTCTATGTTAAATCCTGGTGTTATACTTGTGTGAATTTTTTTGATTAAGATAACAATAGGTTTTGAAGGGGCCCCAAAACCCTTTACATTACTGGAACTTAGGATACAACTTTAGGGTTCCAATAATACAATAGTACAACCAAATTAAAAGCCCAGACACCTTGAGAATCAAACCATCTAAGGAAGGAAAGACACCCAAACAACAAAATTAGAACACTGCATAAGAATAATCATCGAAAACCATAGTCTAAAGAGGAAAGAAACAAGGCTAAATCCCCTTTTTATGAGAATGAAGTGTCATGTCAAATGAAGATGAGGATTTATTTGAATGTTTCCCTTTAACAGTTAGCCATCCATCTTCAAATTTTGTTGCCTCCTTCTGCCAGGAAATCGAATTCATGGAAATAGCCCCTAGCATCAGATCCAAACAACCTCCAGCAAGAGGAACAACACCATTTCCATCAGCAATCAAACCAATAGAGCTAACAGGGAAAGAAACCTCATAAACATGGCTTATAGTGCTTCCAGCAAGATAATCAGAAGCACCAAAGCCCCCAACAATAATCTCACCAGCAGGGCTGGAAAATGAAGCATCAGCAGAAATCATAGAATCCAACAACACAGGAGAAGGGGGTCACTGCATAGCAGCACTGGCAGGAATAGCAGCAAAGATAGATACTTGTGTGAATTTTATTCTATGTGTTATATTTTATATTCTACAAGTTGATTACTTTTGGATAGTGGATTGCAAGTTTATGTTACTAATTATATTCTATAGAGATCGAGTGGATTGTTGAATAGATATAAGTTGGTAGAAGTGTTTAAAAGTTTAATTGGTAAATCTGACCTCAGGATAACTAATTCGCCCCCCCCCCCCACCCCAGTATTCTAAAATCATTTTAACACTTATTACTTCTAATGTTAATCCTTTAGCCTAAGAATCTCAGGATTTAGGATATGTTCCACCTTTTATTAGTGTTGAACCTTCATTGCCTATCTCTATTCCTATGTCTATAATTCCTACATGTGTGCCTTCTCTTGTGAACACATCTGTGCAAGTTTCAAATCCTATCAATGTGAGTCTTCCTAATGCCTCTGTTTTGTCTCTTCCTATGAGTGTTCTGTCTATTTCATTGCCTACCTCACAACCTTCTTACCATAGTTTCCCTTATACCTATTCCAATCCTCTTCCTATCCTAGTTCAAAGTGTTCCTCTAGTTACTTCTACTATCCCTGTTGCTTCATACACCTTCCCTTGTGTATCAAATGTGTTTATGCATCCTATTTCCTCTAATGATTCCACAATCATTAGTTTTGCTCAAATAGTTTCATCCTTACAACAACAACTTTCTTACTTGACTCAATATAAGTTTAATGTACCTACATATGACATGGTAAGTCCTTTGTCCTTAGAAATTATCCACATGATTTTATCTCAACAATTTTATATGTCTCACCTTGAGAATTACAATGGTAAGGGTGACCTTGTGAATCATGTTAAGACCTTTCAAATCCTGTGTAGCGACTATGTCTACATGACCATAGGATTATGGCCAAGTTGTTCACTAGGACCTTTTGTGACAAGGCTTTACAATGGTATTGTTCCTTGCCTCCTTATTCTATTGATTCTTTCCAAAAGCTTGCTAATGCCTTCACACAAAAATTTCAAAATAATATTGGTCTGAAAGTATCTTTGATTGATTTGATGCATTCTAAACAAGGAGTGAAAGAAAAAGTTGTTGATTTCATTGGTAGATTCAAGCATTTATATGCTCAAATTTCTTATCATGTTCTTGACATTGACATACAAGATGTGTTTATTGATAATTTACAAAAAGACATTAGAGATAAGATTATGCTTATTGAATTTACCTCTTTTTCCCAACTCTTTACAATGCTTCACCACTATCAATTACAAGTGAGTCAATTTGAGAGCACCACTCCAATGACTCCGTTACCCATTTATAAGAGTGAAATTTCCTCTAATCAGATTAAATATCACAAACCAAACAACTATGTCAAGATTAACAAGGTGTCAAAAATAGTAGATGAGCAAGTAGTCATTGCATCCAAAGGTGCCACTTCTTCTTCCTTTGTTTTTCACCTGAATGGTAAGTATAATCCTATTTTTGAGTCTTTAAAAACTACAATGGAAATTTTTTAAATGCTAATATCATTAAATTTCCTCCTATTAAACTTGTTCATCCCACTACGATGGCTTCCAAGTCCTTTGATTCTAAAGCCTTTTGTCAATACCATCATCATCCTGACCATGATATTGAGAGGTTTTATTCCTTTAAGAATACTATACAAGACTTGATTGATTCCAATTGTTTATCTATTGATGCTGGTGATAGTAGTGGAAACAAATATGTATCACCTCCTAACCAAAATATTTAGATTTATACCAATCCTTTACCTTTACATTCTACCAATACTATTGCCCAATCTTCTTCATCTTCTATTCATATTGCCTATGATGAAATGTTGAAAGAAGAAAATAGCCATGTTGTTAATCAAGTGGATCATGAACCTCAACCTCAACCTAAATCTCAACCTCAGACTAGACCTAAACCTCAACCTAAACATAGTAGAGGTTTGAATTACCTTTGACCATTCTAAAACCATTAAGGCTCCTGATGGTCCAATTTACATTGTTGCTAGGTTTGTTGGGACTCCTTTATATGGTTTTCTTGTTGATCCTATGACTATGGTGAATGTTATTACTGAAGAGAATCTCTCTAATAAACATTTACAACATGATTTCTATGATATGATAGATGCTTTTATTCATACATGTAATGGCTTCCTTTATAGACCTCATGGTTCCATCTCCTTTCCTGTTGAGCTTTGTGGTAAAGTGGTGGATAGTAATTTTATTGTCATTCCTACTTAAACTCAATTTCAAGTGAATCTTGGTTTCCCTTGGTTGTCTTCCATGTAATCCATTTCTTCTCCTATTGACAAATGCATTGAATTTCCTCATTATGGAGAGATTAAGACAATTAACCATAGTCTTTATCACCCTTGTAGGCCTAGGGATTGTGCTACCCTTGACTTCTATTGGACTTCTTTACCTACAATACCTTTGACTCATCCTAATTACCTTTTCTGATCCTATCAAGCCTATAAACATAGAATTATCACTAAGTTAAGTATGCCTAAGCTTGATCTTACCTATGATCTTTTGCCTACACCACCTATACCACATTTTTATGACTCTTCAACTTACATTTAGAAACCTCCTACTCTTATCTCTCAACTTAGTGTGGTCCCTTAAGTTCCCCTTCACAAGGAGAAAAGGACCCAATGTTGATTGATCCCACTCTGCAACCTATCTTTAGTAAGACCAAACATAACTAAAATGCATGTAACTGTCAAAAGAAACATTGAGATAAAGCCAAGGCATGTGTGCATGCTTACCAAAACATCTTACCTTCCTTTGACCAACCCATGCTTGATCTTGTGGAGTAATTTAATGATCCTAATAATGTTAAAATGGATAAACAAGATTATTTTATTCACATTTTAGATTCTATTGTGATTAATCTTGATGAGGAAGATACACTTGATGATCCTATTGATACTAACAATACTTTACATGATAATGATAAATATGAATATGAAACTATTGATATTGATCATGATATACCTAACATGCTTACAAAACAATTGTCAATTACTACGATTCTTGAACATAGTGACTCTCAAAATGGTCCTTTTTTGGAACTGACTATTGTTCCTATTGTTTTGGATGTTGCTCCTCTTGCAAGTTTCCCACCTTCCCTAAATTATATAGATTGAGATGGGGGGGTTGGGGGGGGTAGACGATGTGCTTGATTAGCCTCTCTAGCATGGCAGTCTTTATGTTCTTGCATGTTGTGTTGTGCTTCCCCCATGTTGTGATTTCTATATGTTTGTTTAGATTTGTTTAAACAACCCTTGTTTCTTTGTTGGTGCAAGGTGATAAATGAATCACAAATGTTTTATAATTATTATATTTGTATCTTTCTTCTTCTATATGTTGTTACATGTTGTTTCGTACATGTGCTATTGTTTGTAAATGTTCCTTTGTGTAGTCCACTTGGGATTTGTGACATGGTAGCACTGAATCTTTTGGGTCTCCTTGATGGTAGCCCAAAAAGAATCTTCTTCATAATTATCATGTGTTTTCATTCCTTTGTGTTGTAGTTCTCCTTCCTTTGGGGAATGATGACATTTCATTTGACATAATATTTTATATATTAGCTTATGATCATACTAACCCCAGAGTTAGTAGATCTCTTTCGTGCTTCTATTTATGTTATGTGCCTATTTCCCTTGATTTTTCTTTGCTTGGGAGCATTTAACAGTGGAAATGTATCTATTGGATGCATGTACACTATGGATCCTATTAAGGTTCCTGCAATAGCTTTAATGTGGGGGCATACGCTTTGCTCACTTTTTACACACACTCACTTTTACAAAAAACTTTTCTTTATTGAATCCCTTTATGGATTACTACATGACCCTAAAGTCTAGATTGTCTTTTGATCTCTTCTTGGATTGAAAAAAATCCATAATTTTGATCCCTTTTCAATTTCTCTTTTTGATACCTTAAGGATGTACGCATTCTTAGGTCTGGATCACCTCTTTTTCAGTTTTGCTCTTTTGGAAAAGAATTTTATTGAGGGTGAATCCTCGATGGTTTGACTAGTATGCACACACACTTTCTAGACCATTCAACACCATCTTTTGCAGCAACTCTATATCTTTGTGTGATTCACAGTAGGATGTACACTTGTTATTGGGCAAGTTAATCACACTTATTTTCTTTTATGTTTATGTTAGTGACATCTCTCTTGTTATGATTTAAGACTTAACAAGGACTCAATTTCATTGGGGGCTTGATGGATTCTTTGTCTCCTTCATCATGATGAGATCATCTTATGCCTTTTTCTTTACTTTACCAAGAGTTTGTGTTGAGCCCATACTCTTGCTAAAGTGGGGGCTAAATGCATCATCTTAAAATGGAATCACCCATGTTAGGACATGTTTATCCCTCCTTAGTGGATTCTTTGGACTCAATTAAAATGCCTCATATAGATCCATGGATGTTCATATGTGTATGTGCTAGTTCAAGCCATGTTCTATCCCTTTCCTCGTTTCTTTTTCCCTCTTTTTGAGACCCCGAGGTAATTCTGGAAGGCCTTTCCCTTTAGGCCTAGGCCAAATTTTGGACCTCACCTTTAGGTCTAGGCTAAATTTTAGCCCTGACCCTTATTTCTAGGCCAAATTTCAGCCCTGACATTCTGGGTCACCCTCTTCGAGATCCTAGGCCCTTTTGGAATTTCAAATTTCTTCCCCCTTCTGGTCGACCCTTTTTAATTTCAGAGATGAAATGGGTATAAATAGATGCCTTCTCTTTTCATTTGAGACATACAAAAGCACTTTCATTCAATCACATGTGCATACAAGCCTTCATATTACATTCAAGAGCATTCTACAAGCATTGATAAGCATTTTTTGAGCATTCAAGGAGATCCTTTTGCAACACTTCAAGACTTCAAGCATAGGAGATCTCTTGCATTATAGGAGATTTAAAGGAAATTTTAAGGATTTCATTGGAGGCCTTTTCATCCTTCTTCCATGTTCTTTCATCCACCTTTCAAGATCTATATTCCTTCCTTGATGATAGTGAAGTTGGAAATCAAGGAAGGGCTTCTTCATTCTTCATTCTTGCATACCTGATTTGAGTAGATGAGCACATATACATCCATTGATATATTGACTTGGTGAGGTGGATCCGTTGCATTTGATTGATACATCCTACTCTTCTACAAGATTCAATTACATGGGGCACTTCTTCATCCTTGTGGAATATGGATATAAATCCTCCTCAAGGGTTTCTACAAAAGTAAGGTGAATTCATACATTTGCTTTAATTTTTACATACAATCTTTCATATTTACATTTAAGGTTGATTCCTCAAGTGGGGCCTAACTGAGGCAAGCCCCTCAAAAACCAAACAAAATCATTTTTCTTGCAGGATCAGGTTTTTAGGAGTTTTAGATCCACTTTTTGGGAATTCCAAAATAGGAAATAGTCGTAGATCCAAAGATATAGAGTTCATCACAAAAGGTCTAGGATGAATTTTTTCCTTGTCCTAGGTCTAGGACAACCTCATTTTGTATATACCTAAAAATTAGCCTAGTCCTGGAGCAGAAGGTTTTTTGGGTTTTGTTCGTCTCGCAGTTTTAGGTTTTAATCCAGTCTTATTTGTTGTTCTTAGCAGTTTTGAGTGTAGAAATATAGGTCTGAAGGGGACTTTTCTTCTAAAGGTGATTTTTCAATTTACATTATTTACTTTGTGTATTTACCTATCATATCTATCATATTTTATTAGATTTAGTATTCCTTCATTCCTAATTAATTTCCAAACCCTAGGCTTAAAGGAACGTGTATCTTTTTTCCTAGCTCTTGGATCTTTGGATCTTTGTTTGCATTTGTGCTCTTACATCACTTTGGTAGTGCTAATATACTTGATTCCAAAATCCTAGGGGCTTGACTTAGAGGATCTATTCCTTTGTGGCCCTTCAAAGGTATAGTTGGCCATGAAAAAGTGGTGTGTACTTATTATCCTCATCTAACTTTTTCCCCTATATAGGGAATAAGGTCAATTCATCATGTTGTTTCCATAAATAATAACACTCTATCAATCTAACTGTGTCTCTTGCCATCTTTCCAACATAGAGGACTTTGATGCTGATATCTTTTCACAATGAAATTTTTTCTTTGTTATTGTTGAATGTTTCCATAAATGACAAAGGGGTAGATTGTTAAAATGTGAAGTTGATGATATCATTTGTTTTTATCATTAATGGTTTTCATTGATATCAACATATCCTATGCAAAGATGTGGATTGGATATTTTGGTGATCCGATAGAAGTGTGCTCCAGATGATGTGTCATAAAGATTTATCTTAAGGAGTGTTAGTATTGGACCCATTTATCTTGCAACATGGTGTGGTTCATTTTTTGGGCCCAATCCTATTTTGGAAGTGGTCGTTGTGCTTGGGTCAATGTATTTTCATAGTAATATATAGATCCTATCTATTGGTACTGAAGATCTCAATGATGGTATAGTGTGTTTTTATGAGCGAGGCATGTTGTGTTAAATGAGGTGGTCCACTGTGAGAATGCTTCAGTGTGACCTATTTCAAATTGCATTAGGCCAACCTAGTTATTGGCATGGTTTGATATAAGAGAGTGATGTTTCTATTTGTTGATGTGCACTTCTATGCAAGTTATATGCAAAGTGATTGCAAATTTGACAAGGGAGGATCTTTGTATTGATGTATATGTGAGTTGGTGCAACTGATAAAGAACTTCTATATCATTTATGTGTTGTTTATTATTGGTGATAGTGACTTTAGTGGTGGATTCATTTTTCATTTCATATATTCTGACAGTGAGCCTATTTGTACTAATAGTGAGCCTCTTTTTTATTTTTCATGGTAGTTAGCTCGACTAGTAATGAGCCAAACAGTAGTGAGAAAATCAACAATTAGCCCTTGTAAAAAGCACCTCAACTAGTGTTCTTTTCATGAGAATTAGCTTCTCTATGGTTTTCCCCATCTTGGGTTTCCACGTAATTCTGGTGTTCATTATGTTGATGTTTTTGTGCCTTCATATTCATATCTATTATAAGTTTCTAATTGGTTTAATTATTCACTAGAGTAATAAAGTTTAAGGAAATTATTTTATAATAGCTAATTCATCCCCCTCTCATTTATTTAGCATGTTCATCAATAGGTGTTTATATATTTTATAATTAATCTTCTATGTTGTTATTCCCTTAACAAGGGTTTCCAAGTAACTGTAGTGTTTCCTTGTGCATGGTGGTTTCTATTTGTACATGTACTTTTTATTTTTTATATCATTCTATGATTAAATGATAAGATAAGTTCTTGTGGATTTGATTGAAGAGAAGATTTATGAGTTTTATAGACAATTGATTCACCCCCCCCCCCCCCCCCTCCCCCTCTCAATTATCTTATGCATTTCACAAGCTATAGAATAAAGAATTTGGTGTGCCATAATTGAACCATAAATAGTCTCTCAACTAGGGAAAAAACCCCTTATTCCTTAGAAATAATAGAAGGAATAAGTTTTTCCAACCCCATAAAAATAGCCTTAGTGATGATTTTATATAAGGTATTGTGTAAAGCAATCAGGTGAAAGTCAACAAAGGTTTTAGGAGTATTAGATTTCAAAATAATAGAAATAAAAGTATTGTTTAACTCTTTAAGGGTTGTTTAATCACTTCTAGCTTTCTCTAGAACAAAGAGAAGATCTCCCCAAATAAAATCCTAGGCTTTCTTGAAGAATAAAGTTGTAAAACCATCTGACCTAGGAGCCTTTTTAGGCTTCATAAAAAAAACTTCCTCTTAAGGAACTTTTATTTTCCTTTTTCTAAAGTTTTTAAATGTTTGACGAGGATCTCCATTCTCAACTTAAGTCAAGATGAAGAAGCTTCATATTGACTAACTTGATCTTGATAGTTATGAAGCAATGTGCATAATTT